>CM051700.1:1330000-1707500 GCA_028022725.1 Lycodopsis pacificus
GTCGAAAGCTCTGGCGGGACCCCATTGGAGCCACAGTGCTGGATCGACATCTCTGAATTTTTGTAACTTAGCACGCGCTATCACGTGACTATGCCAAATAGTTCACTGATAAAAGCATTGTTTACATGTCAAGGAAACTACAAAGATACTTTAGAAAGAGGTAGACTTAAAAATCTTCATTTGACTAAATATTTTGCAGCCAAATCAAATTCTTTACAGGATATTCAACCTTCGTTTCTCTATAATAAAATGAATACTTTACTTCTTTGTTGACAGGGTTTGTAAAAAGGCAATACGAGATATGAGTTTACAGATAATTACAATCCCTCCTCGGCATTGTGGAAGTTGGTTTAGGGCTTTTTGCTGGTTACACCTACACTCTATGGGCATATCTATGAGTTACACTCTGTGTGTGTTTTATTGAAGTTAGTTTTGTTCGTAGGACCTCTGACGTTTTGGAGAATAAAGAGTTCATGCTCTGAGCTTGTATGTTGTCTGCACGAGTATAAACAAAGCAACAAATGATTGAAGCTTAAAAAAAAAAAATTTGAATGTTGAATTCAGATTTAATAAGACGACTTGATTCTGGATCAGATTGGAAAAAAAGCTATGAAACCTCAACCCTAAATTCAACTCAATTAATGCATACTGATGAAAGGAGATGTGTCATTTGTGTTAAACCTAATAGACATTAGCACACTTTGTTTATTATTATTATCCAATTAAAAATTGATTACTGGTGATGAAATTATGTGCTGGACAGCTTTGAATGTCACTTATAAGCTAGATATAACTTCAATAAGACTTATATGAGAACTGGCATTCTCTCAGGATCAGCACCATGTGCCTGCTGTGTACAAATATGCTGTACTACTACTACTCCTACTACTACTGCTACTACTTCTTCTTCTGCAAACCCAGTATACAACCTTGACAGCATGCTCGGAATACCAATGTGTACATGTTTTACAGATTGCAAAGCCCTCTGAGGCAAATGTGTTGTTTTGGGCTACACAAATTAATTGAATTGAAAAAGTTATTAAATTGTTAGCACAAATGTAAAGGCTTTCATGGATTGTTTTGTTTACTTTACAGACTAAATATGAAGCAAGGCACCATAGAGATACGAATTGAATGGCACATTTGAATTGCACTAATGCACGTGTCAAACTCAAGGCCCGTGGGCCGAATCCGGCCCACCACGTCATTTTATGTGGCCCGCGAAGGCATATTTCCACCAGCAAAAAAAAAGTTTTTTAGAAATTTGCTGTTGAAATGGGCTTCCATATGAAAAGGCATATGATTGTCTTAAAATTAAACTCTATGATGCTTCATAGTGTACACTACAGTGACCATAAACTACATCTCCCACAATGCATGTTGAGTTTGTGACGGACTCCGGCCACTAGTAGCGTTAACTAAATCGGTTTTCCAACAAATTATTGAGTTGAAAATGTTCGACAAATAATCCCAAAATGTCTAGGAAGAGGAAAATTGATACAGCGGAAAGGACATTTAATGAAAGATGGGAAAGGGAATGCATGTTCTTCAAGGAGAGAAACTGGTCTATCTTCTGTGCTATGAGGCAGTGTCGGTGATGAACGAATACAATTTACGTTGGCATTTTGATACCAAACACGGAGCCAAGTATGCTAAATTTAGCCTCCAAGAAAAACATCAACTTGTCCAAAAATTTAAAGGCAGACTCCAATCGCAGCAGAACATATTCACAAAAGCTACAGCCAAAATTGATGCCGCTGTGAAAGCTAACTTTATTGTGGCTGAAGAAATCGCCCGAGCTTCCAAGTCCTTTTCAGAGGGTGCATTTTTGAAGGAGTGTATGCTCAAGGTTTGTGAGCAGGTGTGCCCCGACCAGCTACAGCAGGGGTCTCTAACTGGCGGACCGCGGTCCGGATCCAGACCCAGACGCAGTTGCATCCGGACCCAGGACCTAAAATCGATATTTCGGAATCACACATATATTAGGCAGCGAGTTTGTACTTTAACCGGTAGGGTTGCACGGTGTATCGATACTAAAAAGGTACCGCGGTACCTGTACGTTAAAAACGATACGATTTTGCATATTTTTAGTATCGATACTTTATTAAACTAGAAAATGCATTTCCTGCTGAAAATGTGTTGGAATGCTGAAAGCTGAAATTAATTGTGAAAAAATTGCTGAAAATTAAGAAATGGGAGACTATCTGTCTGAAAAATGTTGAAGCCCGAAAGCATTTAAACTGCACTGCTGAAAAACCTTCTAGTTGAAATGTCTAACTATGGTGTCTGTAGGTGAAAGTATGAGGAAGAAGAAGGCTTTGAAAGTTGAAGTATAACAGGATTTGAAGATTTTCTCCATAGAGATCCCATTCAAAAGAAAATTGCAAAAAGCTTAATTCAAAAAGTTTAAAGATTACAAATATGAAAAGTCAAAGCACCTCTCTCCTGAAAGAGCTGAACATTTTGATATTTGAACAATTTCTGTAGCTTAAACAAATTTCAGAAGTAGTGATATTTGTAGTAATAGTAGTAGAAGTTGTAGTTGAAGTAGAAGTATTATTAGTAGTAGAAGTATTAATAGCATTAGAATAAGTAGCAGTAGTAGCAGTAGTGATATTTGTAATAGTAGTAGTAGAAGTCGTAGTTGTAGTAGAAGTATCATTAGTAGTAGAAGTATTAGTAGTTAGAAGAAGTATTAGTATTCAGAAGAAGTAGTAGCCTAGTATCAGTAGTAGTAGTAGTAGTAATAGCTGTAGTAGTGGTCGTAGTATTTAATATAACAGTAGTAGTAGTAGTAGTAGTAGTAAAAGTAATGGCAGTATTTGAAGTCGCAGTAGTAGTAGTACTAGTAGCAGTCGTACTAATAGCTGTAGTAGTATTAGTACTGGTAGTAGCATGAATAGCAGTAGTAGCAGTTGTAGTATAAGTAATAGTAGTAGTGGTAGCAATAGCAGTAGTAATAATATTGATGGTAGCAGTAATAGCACTAGTAATAGTAGCAACAGCAAAAGTTGTAGTATCAGCAGTAGTAGTTGTCGCAGTATTAGTAAGAGCATTCATTTTTTTCAACAAAAAAGCCTAATTTTGAGTTTAATGTTTAAATGCAGTTAATCCATGAGGCTTTTATTTTGAAAGGGTGGGACTGGGTGGGGGAGGGAGGGGGAGAGGAGACATAATCATCATGTTTCACACACATAAACACCGGTTATTAAATGACAGGCTCATCACAAGCATTTCAGTTAGGATTCATTCTGTGGGGCTTTTATTTTAAAATGGCGTGTGTGGGGTGGAGGAGGGTGGAAAGACCTCTAAAGATCCCTAAGACCTGAATGACTATGAGAGAGACAGAGAGAGGTGCATGTGTGTTTACCAACATCACTAATTGGCTCAATCGCAAACACCTGTGTGCCTGAAGCCATTTCATGGAGATAAAACAGGGAAACACCTCTCAAACAAATCATCAAAACTCCCATAACCGTACCTCCTATTGCTCCGATATTAATAATTGAGAGGAAGGATGACTTGAGAAACAGATCCTGTAAAAATTGTGTCTGTAGTGTAAAAAATGTGGCTTAACTGGCGATCTACAAATGGGGTACCGTGTTCTATGGAATATGTTTTTGAAGCAAAATTTAACATTGGTCTCTATGGAGCAGAAAGTTGGTTTTCCTCTCAATTAACGGCTTCTGTGTCAAATGTGGAAATCTGTGGGATTCCACAGTCATTTTTATACGACAAGGACAATATTAGTTACTTCTACATCCAGAAATTATGCATGAAGAGTGAAGATTGTGGACACAGTGGCAAAATACAAATGTTTTTTTCACAAGAATCTCAAGCTGCTCTTCACTCTAGCGGTGACATCACGTACTCTAAGCTGCGCAATACACACCCATTATAAAGTCAGAAAACGGCTGAAAAATCATAAAAGTTAAATTGCTGCAGTTCAAAAAGTTTAAAAGATATCGGAAAGCTGAATTATGCGGCAATAGTTAAGGGTTTTCTCAACATTTGAAAGTTGAAATGGTGTCTGTAGCTGAAAGTATGAGGAAGTTGAAGGATTTGAAAGTTGAAGAAGTTTAAGAGGATTTGAAAATCTTCTCCATAGAAACCCATTAACAGCATTCCAACAATAAATTGAAAAAGTATGTTCATTGCAAGATATGCAAAAGCGACATGATATGGCACGGGAGCACCACGGTGATGATTCAGTTTGTGCGTGTAGTGTAGAGAACAAGTTCTGACGTTCAAACAAATCCTGTTAAGTTTTCTGATTTGCATTTTTCTTTATAAATTATTTATTGTTCTGACAGCTCAGGTCCCTTTAAACAAAAATATACATATTTTTGTTCACATGTGTATGTTTTTTGTGTTAGTCCATTTGTTTTTTAATTATTACTTTAACAGCTCAGGGATGTTCAAGGAGCAACCTGTTTGTGCACTTTCTGAAAATCAGTTCTGTCTTTGAATAAAGGGTTGGAAATTAATGCTTTTTTGTTTTTTTTATCAGATTAATCGATTAAACGAAAAAATAATCACCCGATTAATCGATTATTAAAATAATCGTTAGTTGCAGCCCTAGTGGAGAGGTCCGTAAGTAAAACTAAATTACCCTGAAAAAATTGGTGGGGCTAACTACCGATGGCACGCCTGCAAAAAACAGGCTTGGTTGGACTAGTGAAGGAGAAAATGCAAAAAAAGTAACTGCCGCACACCTCTGATAACAAGAAGCTCTGTGTGGAAAGGTTCTGGAACTGGATAATATAATGACCACGGTCATGAAAACAGTGAACTTAATTCAGGCGAGTGGCCTGAAACACCGCCAGTTCCAGCTGTGAAGGAGTCAGGCTCGGAGCATGGAGATGTGCCGTACTATACAGAAGTAAGGTGGCTGAGTAGGAACGCGTCCTCAACCGATTTTTTGAGCTTAGGGAAGAAATTGCTGTTTTCATGCAAAGTAAAGGAAAACCCTTGCCTGAACTGTCAGATCCAAACTGGCTGTGTGATTTTGCTATGTTGTGTGACATAACGGAGCATCTTGCCCAACTGAATCAGAGGCTGCCAGGACGCAAACAAGTCATCACAAAGATGTCCGACATGATCACAGCTTTCCAGCGTAAACTGCAGCTATGGAAGTCCCAACTGGAACAGGAAAATCTTGCACACTTTCCTGTCTGCCAGGAGAGCTCAGCCTCAGTTCCTGGTGCTTTTTCATGTGCTCGATTGGCTACCAAAGTGAACCGGTTAATGACTGAATTTGATTGGCGCTTCTCTGACTTCAGAACACAGCGCATTGACTTTGCCATCTTTGCCAATCCTTTCACCGCCGACGTCGACAGTGCGCCCCATCTCCTTCAGATTGAGTTAATAGAGCTTCAAAGCGATAGTGACCTGAGAGCAAAGTTCCAGGATGCTGCAATCGAGGATTTTTACCGTCTCCTGCCTCCTGCTTTGACGCCACAGCTCCGACTTCAAGCTGCCCGTGTTCTGTCCATGTTTGGGAGCGCCTATCTGTGCGAACAGATGTTTTCAATAATGAATCTAAACAAGACAAATCACAGATCACGCGTCTCCGACGACAACCTCCACGCTGTTTTACGGTGCTACAGCACAAGAACTAAAGCCAGACATTGACGGACTGACCACGGGAAAACGGTGTCAGACATCTGGCCAGAAAACAAATGGGTAAGCATTTTTAAAAACCTGAATTTTATTAAAAATATAACAAAATGCATTTCAACCAAGAATAAGTACAGTGTAATATGTGTGAAATTGAATGGCTGTGTTTTGTTTGTTGTTATTTTCAGAACATGATCAATAGGTTTGGATGGTGTGTGATATGGTGTCCTAGGGTGAGGAAGTATTTACTTGCTGTGTTCAAGGCCATGTAGCATCTGTCACACATGTTCTTAGCAGCTCACAATCATTTGTGTTACCATAGTTATGTCCCTCTCAACTGTGACAAAAATGCATTGAACAGAGTTAATAATTAAAATAACTAACTTGTGTTTGATATTTGTTTTTTATATTTTCTTTAAAAGTTTGATCTTTGATTTATGTTATAATAACAGAGTAATGTGCATATCATTTTACATTTATATAAATGCATTTACAATCTGTTTACACTTGAATAAACAATAATCAAATGCAGAGAGTTGTTTAACAATATCTTCGGGAGTAGTTAGTTACAGTTATACAGTCTTACAGTTACATCCGGCCCTTTGAGGGAAACCATGATGCTGATGTGGCCTGAGGTGAAAATAAGTTTGACACCTCTGTACTAATGGGTCAAAGGTCGCAGGTTGAGCTATCAGCCCCTTTTTGTCACCTACTGACCCCGTGCACCCTCATGATAAAACACCAGGAGCAGACAGCTGAGGCTGGACATCATGTGGGGACAGACGCAGAATGAACTAACATGAGCTCAGTAAGTGATGACTCAGCCAGATGCCTTTTGTCTCCTAATCACATTCCAAGCAGTGTAGCGGACAGACACACGGCCGGTGTGTGTGTGTAACAGCACAGTACACACTGATGTGACCGAGGTACCTGCAGAGCAGCAAACACACAAACCTAGCTTGTTTAGTTCGCTAGCTAGCTAACACTAGGGGGCTGCTGTCGCTTGGTTTTTAGGGTGTAACAAATGAAGCATGTTCCTCTCTTCCTGTTGTGTAACGACAGAGGACACGGAAGCTCCAACTATATTCATATGACGTTAGTCCGAACAGATATAACCGGTATGAAACTGGAAAGACATGCAGCCATACCGCCAGTTAGCCAGTCAGGGAGTTAGCGGTTGGCTAGCAGAGTGTAGGTTTAATATGAAGCTAACTTACCTCATACTGGATGTACTGTTTTCTCCATTCCGGGGTGATGTGAGCTGAGAGATGCTCTGTGAACTTCATCTTGACAGCTTGGTGGTTTCCCCTCTCCTGCTCTTTATATAACCAGGACCGGTAGGTCCGTTGGGCAGCGGGAGGTTTTGCCGAAACGGTTCACAGACGTTCAACACAGAAACTGTCATGCGGAGATTACGTCCGTGAAGCACGGTAAAAGACAGAGAGATGCCCTTTTTGTCTTCACGTTAACCTAGCTAGCTACCGGGGCACATTCCAGCCGTGTTAGACCCACCCGACGAAGTGCTGGTGGAGTAATGTTAACGTCTCAGCTAAAGGACATGCTTAAAATGTGTTTTTATCTGTAGCGCTAATTCCGCACAATAGTGGTTAGGTTTGGTAAACAGTCTCCTGTGTGCGCTAGCAGCTGGGTCTGTCTGTCTCCCCCTCTCTCTCCTCTCTCCTGTTGTTCAGCCTATACTTCTCACTCCACCTCCCGTCTCCCGCTGCCTTCAGGTACAGTTGGAAATATTCAAACAACCCAATCTTGAGCGCACATGAACATTTATTTGATGGATGGGTGTAACGAGATGTGGCCCAACCCTCCTTCAGGAAGCGTCACCACACCGGGACGGGTCAACCAGTGGTTTTTAGACTTAATGGTGCAACAACGCGCTGGTTTTCGAAGAGGAGAGAGGAACAGTGATGCAGTCTTCTCTCACTGTATGTTCAGCACAGGAGCTGTCATTTGATGTCTTGTTTATCTCAGTTGTTTTTGTTGTTCATCAGCAGATAGTGTTTTCCTCATTCAGCTTTGCTGGATTTTGTTTGTGCTTTTCAAATGATAATTTTGTCTCCGATGTTGTTCCACTGATAAATCTAGATTTCACCATTGTATATGAATTTTAAAAAATAATACTAATGACCGATTCTTACTCCGGATAGCGGAGCTTGGCGTTAATAATGTACTGCTGCGTCTTGTCTCTTCGATGTTCCTTTCAACTCTGTTCATAGCTGGCATCTCAGGGAACAAACGCTGTCTTTGCTATAGCTCTGTATTCCGATGATCCATGAATGTCACATGTGTGATGTCGCCAGCCACCTTTGGGAGAAGATGACGTAGCTGTAGATTGTCTTTTTGGT
Source organism: Lycodopsis pacificus (assembly GCA_028022725.1). Taxonomy (NCBI): domain Eukaryota; kingdom Metazoa; phylum Chordata; class Actinopteri; order Perciformes; family Zoarcidae; genus Lycodopsis; species Lycodopsis pacificus. Next base: position 1,337,980 of record CM051700.1, read on the forward strand.
GAGGGGGTGAATGGAAACGGAAAGTTACCATCACCTAGCTATCCACTGGGTGTGGATAGCTAGGATGAGACTAAAATCGCGGCGCGCCAGTCTCATCGCGTCTGTGCATAGACTTTGTATGTAATCTCGACGCGCGTCAAAAAATCAACGCGCCCGGTGTGTCCGCAGCATTACCGTCACAAGATCCAAAAATAAGCAGACATGGAAAATGTAGCAGAGTGATGTATACCGAGCTACAGTAGCTAAATAGCCTACAATAACCGAATGATTCTTTACAATGGATATTTTTGGGTGGAAAGTTGTCCTCAGGACATATAATAGCAAGAAACAATGAAAACATTGGGAATGACTATCACTAGTTGTATATTCAAAGCCTTTTAAGAACAAAAAACCTTATTGAAGATATTGCTTGAAATATGAAATATTTCCCATGGGGAACACTGCAAATAAACCAGTTTTATAGCTGACCTAGATTGCATTTTTGTCCTGATGATTAACTTGCTGTCCATAATCTAAATATGTTATGTCCCGAACCATAAAAATCTTACTACAACTGTGTTTGTCCCTGATATCACAGGGTGTTACTAACCACCTATCCTTAAAACTGCAGCTATTCCAAACATGAAATGTTCAGGGTTACAAGGGTCGTTTGCTGTTGTTGTACAACAGGGCTGCGCAATAGGTTCTTTGTCCGATTTTGCTACAAAATATACACAAACACACACGCACACAAAAACTATATCTGTTGTAAAAACAATGTATAAACTGTATCATATGGAGAGTGGAGGATGAATGGAGTCTCACAGCCTGGTGGTTCATCAGCTGATATTTGTGTATCTCTCTCCAGACAGCAGCAGGTTAACAGGTTGTAGCTATGGTGGGTTTAGTATTTTAATATCCTTCAACTCTTAGCAGGCTCCTCTTCTCACCAATATCACTGATGCTGGGTATGATGTTTTGATCCCCCGCTGTAGAGCCCTCCTGTCCTGTCTCGTATGCACCTTCAATGTCAGTTTGTAGTGTTTCCAGTCAGGATGCTTTCTATTGCCCCTCTGTACAAGTTTACAAAAACATGGCGCGTTAATTTAGCCTTCCTGAGTTTTCCTAAAAAACACAGCTGTTTTTAAACTTTCTTTACCAGGATGGAGATGTGTGATGATGACCATGTCAGGTTTGTGATGCTAATTCCGAGAACTTAAAACTGCATCTCAGCTCCATTGAAACAATCAGCTCCTTGGTTTTACTGACGCTGGAGGAACACGAGGCTTCTGTCTCAGAAGGAGAGTTTTTCTCTGCTGCTTTCTGGCTACATACTAACTTTATGTTCTATGACCAGTTATATTATCAACACTTTCATATCATTGTACCATTCTGTTCAACAAGCCACTCTGAATACATGTACTCTTACTCCTCATGTTGAAGTAAATTTAAAGATATTGTGTCTAAAATATAAATTGGAAGTCGTCACATCTCTTTCCCTTTCTGTCTTTGTCTTTGAAAATCCCACTGATATTTCCATCAGTGTCAGTGTTTATCTGTCACACTAAACATGTTTTATCATTTTGTCATAAGATGTCTTTAGTCACACAATAAACTGAGATAAACAGCAAGGATGACCAAAATGTCATCATAAAATGGATCTGTGATGTCTTTACAGAGCAATTAAATAAATACATAATTAGAATAATGATGTCAAAGACTCATCTCCTCAGGGTGAACTCTCTTTAAAAGTAATACATGCATTTTTTCTGGTAAAGCTTTTGGTCCCATGCTACCTGCTAACACATTTAGTGATGTAAACTTTTGGACAGGTCCATTTCTGTGATGATAATGCTCTTGTAGCTTGTTTTGGCTATTTAAATCTTATCGTGAAATATTTGTTGCAAATTCAGTATTATCTTTAAGGGGTTGTTGATAATCAGGTTAACAGCACCCTCTAGTGTGCGAACAAGACATTGCATCACTACAGTTTTTTTTTGTTTATTTCTAGATTGAATAACACATTTTCTTGTCTTTTAGACACTCTTTGTAGTTATATTTCCTTCATCTTTTTGTAATGATTTTTTAAGAGTTAAAATCAATTTGAATGCTATTATAAAAACAGTGGTAGTAGCAGTACTGAGGCAGTATTACCAGTAGAAGCACAACTAGTATCAATAGTGCTAGTACTAATAACAATAACTATTTATCCCCACCACTCTCAATCCCACGCCCAACCTCCCTGATCTTAGGCCTCTTGCATCCATAAGATTAAACTGAACCGCCAGATGGTTTATTACTCAGAATCATCTGAGAAACCATCAATGGAAACAGTTTGATAAAGGGCAGGCTCTTTTAAAGAGTACTGTGGCAGATGATTGATAAACCATCTAAGCCAGTATATATATACATACATATATATACATATATATATACATACATATATATATATACATATATATATATATATACACATATATATGTATATATATATATATATATATGTATATATATATATATATGTATATATATATATATATATATGTATATATATATGTATATATATATGTATATGTATATGTATATATATATATGTATATATATGTATATATATATATATGTATATATATATATATATATATGTATATATATATATATATATACACACATATATATATATATATGTGTGTATATATATATATTAGGGGTGTCACGGATCACAAACCTCACGGTTCGGTTCGGATCACGGTTCAGGAGTCACGGTTCGGATCATTTTTTGGATCAACAAAGAAAAGGGGAGGAGACAAATATAACTTTGCTTTCCATTTATTAATTAAAGAACTTCAAGAACACTTAAAGCAAAGAACTTTGGGCTATAGTCTTACATGAAAACAAAAATATTGAAGATGTCCAATTTGAAACAAAATGAAATAAATAAATAAAAATAAAACATTCAAGAATACTCAATTCTGATATCCTCGTCCTTTCATCAATACTGAAAGAAAGAAACAGCCAGTGAGCTAGCTTCCACTGTTTACACTGAACTGAACTGCTCGGCAACAACTTGGGTCTGTGTTTACTTCCTGTCAGGTTATGCCATTCAAATACACAACAATGTTTACCATTACTGTGACATTATTTTCAAAAAGATGAGAATATCTCCATTGTCTGGGGAGAGGGTCGACCTTTTTGTGGTGACTGGAATATTATTGGGCCTGTCTAGCTTCACTCTGATACTTCTGTCAGCACCTGAACCAGGTGTGTGTGTGTGTGTGACGCTCACAGAGGGGGCGTGTCTACAGCACCGGACTAACAATCACTCCGCCGTGGTGAAAGCAGTCTCTACAGTCTTTTCCTTCTCATAGAGGTCTGGAACAGCTTCACACTGAAATGGGTGCGTGAGTGGACTTCGTAGCGTGGCTCAAGCATTTTAACCAGATTTAGAAATCCTTTGTTTTCTACACCGGAGTGTCCCCCGTCGCTGACAGACGGGATGGTGGCTCTTCATGTGTGGACATGCCGATGCTTTGCCGTTGTCGTGTGTCTTTCTCTTTAAATAACGCCTACATACCGTAACGCTTTGTCCACCACCCTCATCCGTCATTATACGTTACACGGAAGACAAAATGTCCCCAAACTTGCGACTTAAATGACGCCGCGGCTTCTCATGTTCCTCCGCTCGCCATGACTTCACCGTTAAATGCTTCTGACCTGCTCCGTTCACGTGAACACACTACTGCTGTATATGTGTTCACTGACACTCTGCATTGATATTCGGGGACTTGTTACTTGAAAAGGAACAGCAGCAGTAGAACTTTATTACACACTGTGATGATTACACTGTAAAAAAATAAATAAAAATACTCAATTGATCCGCGGATCACAATTGTGAATTTTGATCCGCGGATCACAATTGTGAATTTTGATTCCCGTATATGTGTATATGTATATAGAGCTTGAGGCTGGGGAGAGTACCACAGCTATGGAAGACGTCCTGCGTGGTACCGGTACCAAAGAACCCGCGGCCCAAGGACCTCAACAGCTACAGGCCGGTGGTGTTGACATCCCACCTGATGAAGACCCTGGAGAGGCTGGTACTTGCCCATCTCCGCCCTCTGGTGAGTTCATCCCTGGACCCTCTTCAGTTCGCCTACCAGTCCGGCATCGGGGTGGATGACGCCGTCATCTTCCTGCTGCAGAGATGCCTCTCTCACCTGGAAAAGACTGGTAGCACTGTGAGAGTCATGTTCTACGACTTCTCCAGTGCCTTCAACACCATCCAGCCTTTGCTTCTGAGGGACAAGCTGGAGCAGACCGGGGTGGACCACCACCTCACTACATGGATCCTGGACTACCTCACCAACCGTCCACAGTATGTGCGGATACGGGGGTGTGAGTCAGATCGGGTGTCCTGCAGCACAGGGGCCCCACAGGGAACCGTTCTGGCTCCATTCCTCTTCTCCATTTACACCTCGGACTTCAAACACAACTCTGCCAACTGCCACCTGCAAAAGTTTTCTGACGATTCTGCAATCGTCGGCCTCATCTCCGCAGATGATGACAGAGAATACAGGGAACTAAACCAGGACTTTTTAGGATGGTGCTAGCGGAACCGCCTCCACATCAACACCAGCAAGACCAAGGAGCTGGTGGTGGACTTCCGCCGGGGTAAACGCCCTCCTCCGACACCGGTGAGCATCCAGGGATTGGACATTGAGGTCGTGAAGTCGTATAAGTACCTGGGTGTTCACTTGAACAATAAACTGGACTGGACTGACCACGCTCACGCTCTTTATAAAAAAGGACAGAGCAGACTCTTTCTGCTGAGGAGACTGAGGTCTTTTGGGGTGCAGGGAGCACTCCTGAAGACCTTCTTCGACTCCGTGGTGGCATCAGCCATCTTCTATGGAGTGGTCTTCTGGAGCAGCAGCATCACGGCAGCTGACAGGAGGAGACTGGACAAACTGGTGAGGAAGGCCAGCAGCGTGCTGGGGTGTCCACTGGATACTGTGGAGGTGGTGGGAGACAGGAGGATGATGGCGAAGCTCTCATCCCTGATGAGCCATGCCTCCCACCCCATGCAGGACACTCTGGCAGCTCTGCACAGCTCCTTCAGTCACCGGCTGATTCATCCCCGGTGTCTGAGGGAGAGGTACCGCAAGTCCTTCCTCCCTGCTGCTGTCAGGCTGCACAACAAGCTGCTCTCGGGAGACCACTAACACTTTGAACACGGACATTTGGACTGAACATGAACACTTGAACACTTAATTCATTCACCTGTTGCAATACCTAATCCGTGCAATCCTGTGCAATATCAAATACGTTTAAGTATTTACCTTACACTACATTTTACTCCGTCTGTATTTACTGGTATACTTAATAGTCTTCTTACTGTCAATCCTGTGCAATATCAAATACGTTTAAGTATTTACCTTACACTACATTTTACTCCGTCTGTATTTACTGGTATATTTAATAGTCTTCTTTACTGTCAATCCTGTGCAATATCAGATACGTTTAAGTATTATCTTACATTTTACATTTTACTCTGCCTCCGCCTGTATATACTGGTATATTTAATAGTCTTCTTACTGTCAATCCCGTGCAATATCCAATACGTTTAAGTATTATCTTACATTTCACATTTTTACTCCGTCTGTACATACTGGTATATTTTGTATTCTTCTTTACTGTCATATTTTTTACTACTGTTACTGTTTAGTCTATTTATACTACTTGATTTTTTTATCTTCATTTTATTACTTGTGAGCAATGCTGCTGTAATCCTGTAATTTCCCCACTGAGGGACTAATAAAGGATTATCTTATCTTATCTTATCTTATATACGTATATATATAGATACGTACATATATATGTATACGTATCAGCTGGCAGCTAACTACCCCACCCAGATCATTCAAGGTAGTTTTCTTTCTAATTTATCCCATCCCCCACGATTCAACAACTCAAACATGAATTAAGAACCCTTTAATATCCCAAAGAACCACATGAAAAACATGTAGAACCATCCAATAGATAAAATGGTTCTTTAGTAGGGGATGGTTCTTCGTGGAACCACACTGCCTTTTAAAGAACCATTTAAGAACCTTTTTTTTTTCTATGTGTATGCTTAATGGTAGCTCCAAGGTCACATGTTGTGTTGTGTCTCTGTTACTATATTGTAAGGCATTTAGACTTTGTTTCTATAAATAGACTGTCACCATTGGCAGGGTTGCTGAGTAGGGAACCGCAATCTTATTTCACACAATACTGTTATATACTGTGCAGGCTGCAGTTGCCTCAAAATACAATATTTTATTCAAAAATGTTTCTGCCTGATTCTGAAGGATTCATATGAAAGACATGCAATTTAAAATACATTTAAGTATGTAACTGGATTAATAGAGATACAAACTATGTTGGATTACATCATCTTGTGTTGCATGAATTTGTTTGTAAGTGGTTGTGTGGATGCATTATATGCTGTATAAAAGGTAACTCTAAACTAGATTTTGTAACACAACCTAAACATTTATGAAATAATGAGCGTGGGTGACACAATTTGCTGCCTGTAGAAACATCCAGGGAGCCAGCAGGACGAAATGTAGAGCAATCATTACTGAGGATTAACAGCCAGCAGGGTGAGATTAGACTGGCTCGTCTTTTAACAAGCTGGTGTCTGCAGATCGAAACAGACCATGAATACAAAGTCATCCCCTGCAATCCCCAAACATACTTCCAAACTGTTTTAGTTTTCAGAGGCAAAGCTCTGCTCCATTAGCATGTTTGCTGCATGTGATCATGCTCATTTTCAGGTTCATACGTGTTTTGGGTTTCTACTAGAACGTGTTTAAAAAATGACAGCAGGTTTAAGTAAAAATCAAATGGATTTATTATCCAATAAGCATAAAAACAGATACAAACAGTTACAAACCGAATCACACTATTAATAACAAAACAAACCTATATATAAAATGAAAGTGAGCCCCCGTCTGGGCCACACGACAGACAGTGTCCGCCCCATGGTCATCTCTCCTCGATTCACATCTCCGTTTTCCCCCAATGTCTCTGAAAAGTCTCACATTACATATCGATCAGCTCATTGATTGGCTGAAGTCCAACAAGCCAATCCTTGGCTCTTGACCTGTTGACACCTCTGACACCTCACGGAGCTACTTTCTAACCCCCCTTGGATCTTGGGCTATTGTTCTTCTTCAACACCTCATCCAGCCACTTTCACACAACCCCCCCTCCAGCACATTCCTCAACCCTGAGCACACAGACACTCAAACACTTTCTTGGTCAAAACTTCCATAAGTAAACACATTGTAACATATAATATCCATAATTAGGAGCTGCAAAACCTAAATGTCTCACATTAGCAACCGCCATTTTCAACACACATCAAAGCTTCAACAGTCACAAATGGGGTATTTACCGACGTATTTTATGTCGTAGAGCTAAATCTATCTCTTAAGCTTGTGTTGTTAGCCGAGACCTTATGTCAATCTAACCCAAGAAAGAAAATTGTAAGTGCAAAAATGAGCATTTATTTCTGGGTTTAAGGACTCATTCCTGCAGCACTCTATCAAAGATAGTCATTTACAAATATGATGCATCAGAAGCTCCACCAATGTTTTGAGATGGTGTACACTTCCTGTCTCCTAAGTGGGCGTAGTCATGGTGTTTGCCTCTCCCTCCATCCCTCCACCTTGTTTGATAGTGTTGTGAACGTGTGGGTAGAGGAAAGCATATTGGGATATATTGACATATTGTATTTAGATTTCCTTTTGCTAACTTTCGATATTTACACAGCTAACAGACATTTTTTAAATATTAATTACAAAAACTCGTTCGTGAACAACAATGTTCAACATAATATATTGTACATAAGTATACTTTTGCATCTACTATGAACTTATCATCATAATTCTCCGAAAAGCAATATGACACTATGAAGGAGTTGCAACAGTGCGTTTATAAGTACCATACTTTTCGGACTATAAGCCGCTACTTTTTACCCCACGCTTTGAGGCGTCGGCTTATAGTCCGGTGCGATTTATATACGGATTTTTCCGTAGCTTTTCTCCGCCACAACAACAACCGCAAACTTCCGGTTCCGGTCTAACACAACATTTACTAGCTCCCGACACAGAACAGTTGCTACCAGCAACCCCTCTGCTACCAGCTGTTACTGACAGGGTCGCTACAATATGGATGAAGTACCTTTGACCTACCTCTCACTAGGACTGTTAACAAAAAAGGTTGAACGGCAAGATGCTTTTAACAGTACATGTCCGACTCGCTAGCTTCTAAGCTAATTTTAACATTACCGCCAATGGGGAAATGCTAACCGCGATTAGCATTAGCGAATATATAATATATCTTTGTACATCTTTTCATGCATACATACTTGCATTACAGACTAAGGTCTCTCACGGCTACCAAACGAAAAGCAATGAGGCAATAACTGTTGTTGCTCATAGCTCTGAATAGCTGTTGTGCTAGCAGCAACTGGCCAAGCCAGTTAGCCGTAAATGCTATTCAGAGCTATGAGCAACGTAGACACGCTGCATGAGAAGAGCAACTTTTTCTCAAGTCTGCCAGTGGATCCTAACAGCGCGGAGCAGTGTGAAAGAATCCACCATCACCAACGGGTTCCGAAAGGCTGGACTACTACGAGATGAGGAGGACAGCGCAATGAGGAGGACAGCGCAAGCTCAAGGGCGGATTTGCCTCGGGAGCAAAGTGACACTGAGGGTGCAGACGAAACACGGACTGCAAGCACGAACGAAGCAATTCTGAGGCTGTTTAATTCCGACACTGAAGAAGAGGACTTTAATGGTTTTAGTGCACAGGAGGACGAAGGCAATAGCGATCCTGCGTGTTTTTGTGTGCGTGTTTCTGAGTGAGAGAAATAAATCATCTTGGTTTGCAATCTAACTCTGCTGTCCTGAGTCTGCATTTGGGTCCTTGAACACACCACATCGTGAACCGGTAGGTACATGTCCGACTCGCTAGCTTCTAAGCTAATTTTAACATTACGGCCGGAAATGCTAACCGCGATTAGCATTAGCGAATATAATATATCTTCGTACATCTTTTCATGCAGACATACTTACAGACTAAGGTCTCTCAAGGCTACCAAACGGAAGAAGTAAAACAAATCAGCGTGTCTTCTCATTAGAATCTAAAAGCAACGAGGCAATAACTGTTGTTGCTCGTAGCTCATAGCTTCGGAATACCGTAGCTGTTGTGCTAGCAGCTAGCAGAGCTACGAGCTACGAGCAACAACAGTTATTGCGTGTTTTTGAGTGAGAGAAATAAATCATCTTGGTTTGCAATATAACTCTGCTGTCCTGAGTCTTGTTGTTGCTCGTAGCTCGTAGCTCTGCTAGCTGCTAGCACAACAGCTACGGTATTCCGAAGCTACGAGCTACGAGCAACAACAGTTATTGCGTGTTTTTGTGTGCGTGTTTTTGAGTGAGAGAAATAAATCATCTTGGTTTGCAATATAACTCTGCTGTCCTGAGTCCTGTTGTTGCTCGTAGCTCGTAGCTCTGCTAGCTGTCGGTGAATTCTTCACACGGACAGTTTAAACCAGTGTGTCTCACATGTTTGGAGACCGTGACGATAATTAAAAGCGGTAAATGAAGCGAAACTACGAGACAAAGCACAACTCTTTTGAACAAACGTACCTACTCGCATCTAAATGAAGACACAGAAAATAAACCTAAGAGCCCAACATGATCAGAATCCTAACGCATGAATTCACTTCACAACAATGATGTTAACAGAGAGAATAGAGCTGAAACAAGCGTTAATAACCACAGATAAAGATCATGCTCACTAATTTATCTTTTTAGAAGATGAGAAAAATATATTGTGGCTTTTTTGACATCACTTCACACCTGAATGAAGTGAATTTAAAGCTGCAGGACAATTCAGTGAAATTCATTTTTTCTAAAATTCATTACTTTATTTTAAGATGCACATTTTTGAAAAGCTTTCTATTATGTCAGTGATTCTTTAATCCAGCCCTTATTGTACTTGAAATTAGAAGAACATTTATTCATGTATTTCTGTGTATTATTTATAATCCATCCAGTTAAATTTGAAAATTGAGAATAATAATTTGTTAAAATATAATTGATGTGTACTTTCTTTATTTGATTTGACAGTTGTTGACTACACAGAGACATTACTACTACTAGGCTTCTTGAATATATATATATATATGGCACTAAGTAGCGCAAGTTAGATATTATTGTAATGTTCCGGACCTTTGCCCGAGGAGATTTTCTCAAGCTGGACCTTTTGGAATTTTAATTGAAGACCCCTGCAGTAGGGGCAAGATCATTTGAGTAAACAATTTGTGTCCAGTTCGCTCTCAAAATGGCAGGGAAAAAATGCACAGCAAAACGAAAATATGAAGATGAACACAGGACGTTTTTAACAGAGTGGGAGAGTTTATATTTTTGTTTGTGGACTTGGTTGAACTGAGAGTTTGTGTGTGTGTGAGACAGTGCACACCATGTTCATTGTTGAAAATGACTGGCCTGTGGTCTTAGTACTGTAGGAGTCAATTTCTGTCATTATCATGTTGGTGTGTGACATTTACAATAAATCTGGCTGAGCAGAAGTCTGTGTGTGTGTGTGTGTGTGTGTGTGTGTGTGTATGATGTGGCTCTTTGCGGTAACACAGTAAAAAATGTGGCTCTTAGTCTCTGACTGGTTGGCCACCCCTGGACTAGAGGATGTAGAGGGCAAATGCATAATATTATGTTCAGCAAAAAATAGCCACTTGATGCATCAGGTCAGTGTTTAGAGAAAGGACACCTGCCTTGTAAACTATGGGCCTGATTTGAACACAATAGGCAAAGGTTTTGCTCAAGCTGAATCTGCAATTGGGCGACTGCCATCATAACTCCATCTGATCATCCACAAAATTACTCAAATATCAAAACATGATCAATACTAAAGCAGCAACCCAGTCATTACTTGAAACTGAAAAATGTCCTGTTCATCTTCAGAAGAAGTTGGTTTTCAAAATTGCGAGAATTCAGTCTCGCTCTTCTTGGGCTGAAGACTAGTCCTGCGATGCTAAATAGCCTTTCACAGGCCGCTGAGGCAGGTAGAGGTGTATTCAGCGTCACAGACAGCTTGCGCACAGCTGGGAAGGATTCCCCTAATGCTGCGCTCTCGCGGCTCCTGTCAATCCTATGGTGTGGTGGCTAGCTAACGTTAAGTTAGCTAACGTTAGCCAACTAGTGCTGGAATGATTATGGCTAAGATGACTCAAATCAACAAAATCTCACAACTGTCAACACTTCTTCAGCTCACTAACTCGCGAGCGATCCACTGGTGTTGGTCTTCGTCACCACCGTCGTTTGTTGCGGGAGTAGCAGGTGCTTCGATTTCTGCTTCCGTCATGAAATCAGTCATCGTAGAGTGGAATTATACTAATGTAGTCGCCCGCTAGCTATAGCATATAGCATCCTGGGCATCACTGGGAATCAAAACGCCGCGGCTTTGAGAGCACTTGTTTGCAATTGTGCATTAACGTGATTAACCAATGATTTAACTTGCAAGCTAGGACCACTGATTCACCAAACCTGCTTGCTTGCAGTCTGTGTTCCACCACAGTCCCCGACGCTGATTTCATGATTCATTTGTTTCTAAAGATAGATTTGATTTTGTAGCGAGTAACGAAGGTTTCAGGGGAAATGTATCTTAGTAAAAGTATCCGTTTTCTTTGCAAAATGTAAAACTAAAAGTCAACAGAAATATAAGTAGTAAAGTAAAGTTATCCAAAAAAACGACTTAAGTACAGTAACGAAGTATTTCTACTTCGTTACTATACACCACTGACATTTAGTCAATGGATGAGAGAACAGTGTGTTTGTGTGAGCTATGTAGCATAGGTTATAGCATAAACTATAACCAATGAATAATTATGAACTCTTATTGTTATTATTATCTACTACTAATAACACTGTAACACATCAGGAGGAGTGCCCCCCTGGTCCACTGGCAGCAAAGCCCGACCATGGAACCATCAGGGAGCTCCAGAACCTGTTAGAAGGATCAGTCAACCCGGTTATTGTTACAGTTTGTAGTTATTGACATGACATGTTATTTATTATTTTTTCTTCTTTTAAAGGCAATTAGTGTTTTGTTGTTGTTATTTTATTTGTTTATTTGACTGAGTGGTTCTGCTTTGGGTCGCCCCCATACTCTTGTATGAGGGGCGATGGTGTGGGCCCAGACCCTCAGGAGGGGGGCCTGTTTATTGGATTAATCCGTTACTGTTTACCCTGCCCTCCTTCCCTGTGTTGCCTGCTCCAGAGGGAACTGTCAGAGTGCCCCAAATTGAGCTTGAGAGACCGGGCCGAGCACGGGATTGAACAGCGTTCCTCCTCCGATGCTGTATCTGGTTCTCTTTGTATCATATTACTGTCTGTCAGTCCCTGAGCCATGCCAGCTGCCCGATCCGTTCTGCGCATGCATAAGAGACAGCATATGCACAGAATGTCAATTATTTTACAAGAATACCGGTTCCGTTCGTGGCTTTGAGGTTGTTGTTGGTTGGGACCGACAAACTGACTCTTCTTTCCTTCTTTCTTTGGTACTAGGTTCATTACTACTGCAACTCACTTTTCACATCACTCAGTGCATCTGCTCTTAACCGTCTGCAGGTCATCCAAAATGCTGCCGCCAGATTACTCACCAGGACAAATCGACGGTCTCACAGTGCTCCTAATAAAACATGTAAACTACAAGATAGCTATAGAACCTTAGTACCAATACAAAGGAAATATATGTCTCTAAGAATTGAACATTTGCATAAAAACATCTCTTTCATTACATAAGATTAGAACTCCTGACCAAATGTGTTGCTCCCACGAGGAAGCAGAAGGTCATGTCATGTGTAAGAATTTTTAAAAGTCTTTATTTTTGCATGTTTTGTATTTGGGGACCAGAAATGCTGTTGATATATTTTCCTTAAAGGTGTACTCCTAGCTATTTAGCACTGCACTTCCACATTTTTAGTCCCTAAACATAATAGCCTCTTATGTTTGAGTTTTGCTGCCTAGTAGAACCCATGCCTTTCACCTTTTCGAGGTACCTGTACTTTACTTTAGTACTTCTATTTTTAGCTCAAGTCACTAGTTTCTGTACTTAAAGATAAGCTTTTGCATACAAAACACATGATCAGTTTATTATATATGATGCATTGATATAAACTATCTAGCAGTATATGATGTAGTTCAAATCTGCTCCACCAACTACAACATTAATGAACTGCTTATATATTAATACAGCAATAATAGTGATCCTACATTATAATAATAAGATAAGATAAGATAAGATAATCCTTTATTAGTCCCTCAGTGGGGAAATTACAGGATTACAGCAGCATTGCTCACAAGTAATAAAATGAAGATAAAAAATCAAGTAGTATAAATAAACTAAACAGTAAACAGTAATAAAAAATATGACAGTAAAGAAGAATACAAAATATACCAGTATATACAGACGGAGTAAAAATGTAAAATGTAAGATAATACTTAAACGTATTGGATATTGCACGGGATTGACAGTAAAGAAGAATATTAAATATACCAGTATATATATATATACAGACGGAGTAAAGTGTAAAATGTAAGGTAAATACTTAAACGTATTGGATATTGCACGGGATATTGCACAGGATTGACAGTAAAGAAGAATATTAAATATACCAGTATATATATATATACAGACGGAGTAAAGTGTAAAATGTAAGATAATACTTAAACGTATTGGATATTGCATGGGATATTGCACAGGATTGCACGGATTAGATATTGCACCAGGTGAATGAATTAAAGTGTTCAGAAGTGTTCATATTCATGTTCAAGTGAATTAAAGTGTTCAGAAGTGTTCAAGTGTTCATGTTCAGTCAAATGTTCGTGTTCAGAAGTGTTCAAAGTGTTCAAAGTGTTAGTGGTCTACCGAGAGCAGTTTGTTGTGCAGCCTGACAGCAGCAGGGAGGAAGGACTTGCGGTACCTCTCCCTCAGACACCGGGGATGGATCAGCCGGTGACTGAAGGAGCTGTGCAGAGCTGCCAGAGTGTCCTGCATGGGGTGGGAGGCATGGCTCATCAGGGATGAGAGCTTCGCCATCATCCTCCTGTCTCCCACCACCTCCACAGTATCCAGTGGACACCCCAGCACGCTGCTGGCCTTCCTCACCAGTTTGTCCAGTCTCCTCCTGTCAGCTGCCGCAATGCTGCTGCTCCAGAAGACCACTCCATAGAAGATGGCTGATGCCACCACGGAGTCGAAGAAGGTCTTCAGGAGTGCTCCCTGCACCCCAAAAGACCTCAGTCTCCTCAGCAGAAAGAGTCTGCTCTGTCCTTTTTTATAAAGAGCGTGAGCGTGGTCAGTCCAGTCCAGTTTATTGTTCAAGTGAACACCCAGGTACTTATATGAGTTCACGACCTCAATGTCCAGTCCCTGGATGCTCACCGGTGTCGGAGGAGGGCGTTTACCCCGACGGAAGTCCACCACCAGCTCCTTGGTCTTGCTGGTGTTGATGTGGAGGCGGTTCCGCTGGCACCATCCTAAAAAGTCCTGGTTTAGTTCCCTGTATTCTCTGTCATCATCTGCGGAGATGAGGCCGACGATTGCAGAGTCGTCAGATAACTTTTGCAGGTGGCAGTTGGCAGAGTTGTGTTTGAAGTCTGAGGTGTAAATGGAGAAGAGGAATGGAGCCAGAACGGTTCCCTGTGGGGCCCCTGTGCTGCAGGACACCCGATCTGACTCACACTCCCGTATCCGCACATACTGTGGACGGTTGGTGAGGTAGTCCAGGATCCATGCAGTGAGGTGGTGGTCCACCCCGGTCTGCTCTAGCTTGTCCCTCAGAAGCAAAGGCTGGATGGTGTTGAAGGCACTGGAGAAGTCGTAGAACATGACTCTCACAGTGCTTCCAGCCTTTTCCAGGTGAGAGAGGCATCTCTGCAGCAGGAAGATGACAGCGTCATCCACCCCGATGCCGGACTGGTAGGCGAACTGAAGAGGGTCCAGGGATGAACTCACCAGAGGGCGGAGATGGGCAAGGACCAGCCTCTCCAGGGTCTTCATCAGGTGGGATGTCAACGCCACCGGCCTGTAGCTGTTGAGGTCCTTGGGCCGCGGGTTCTTTGGTACCGGTACCACGCAGGATGTCTTCCATAGCTGTGGTACTTTCCCCAGCCTCAAGCTCAAGTTGAATATGTGCTCCGCTATCCCGCACAGCTGGTCTGCGCAGGATTTGAGGAGCCTTGAGCTGATGCCGTCCGGACCCGTGGCCTTCCTCGCCTTGATCCTCCTCAGTTCCTTCCTCACTTGGTTGAGGGACACGCGGGGGGGTGGGGTGCTGTGTGTTGGAGTGGGGGTGGGTTGCTGGTCGTTGAGTGCTGAGTATGAGAGGTGTGGAGGGGAGCCGAGTGCTGTGGGAAGGGGGGAGGTGGAGGGGGAGGGGGGGTAATAATCCACAGGGGATGCAGATGACGGGGGTTGCAGCAGCAGGGAGGTCTGGGTGGGGGGAGGGGTGAATGGCTGGTCAAACCTGTTAAAAAATAAGTTCAGCTCATTCACCCACTTTTGGTCCCCCTCAGGCTGTTGGTTGGGCCCCTTGCACCCAGAAATCGCCTTGAGGCCCTTCCAGACCCCGACGGTGTTATTCTGCTGCAGCTGGTCCTCCATCCTCATCCTGTAGGCATCTTTCCCCTCCCTGATCTTCATCCTCAGCTCCCTCTGCACAGTCCTCAGCTCCTCTTTGTTGCCAGATCTAAAAACCCTCTTCTTCTCCTTGAGGAGGGCCTTTATCTCCGGAGAGATCCAGGGTTTGCCATTTGAGAAACACCGTACAGTCCTGGTGGGTACGGTGTTCTCAACACAGAAGTTAATATAGTCCGTGATGCAGTCGGTGAGACCGTCGATGTCTTCCCCATGGGCATCACTGAATACCTCCCACACAGTTGTCTCAAAACAGTCCTTCAGAGCCTCCTCGGCTCCATCGGTCCATCGTCTAACTGTGCGGGTCACAGCTGGCTGCTTCTGTGCAAGAGTTGTGTACACAGGCAGGAGGTGCACCAGGTTGTGGTCAGATCTGCCCAGGGGAGGGAGAGGTGATGATATGTATGCCTCCTTAGTGTTGGCATAAAGAAGGTCCAGTGTTTTCTTGTCTCTGGTGTGGCATTTGACATACTGGGTGAATGTGGGCAGAGTGGAGGATGGAGGGGCATGATTAAAGTCCCCAGAGAGAAGGAGGAGGGCATTGGGGTGTTGTGTCAACAGTCTGCTTGTCGCCGAGTGGATGACGTCACAGGCCGCTTCGGCATCAGCAGAGGGGGGGGGGATATACGCAGCCACCACAATAACGTGCGAAAATTCCCAAGGCAGATAGTGTGGCCTCATGCTAACCGCTAACAGTTCAATGTCCGCTGTGCAGGTCTGCTCCTTAACAGTGATGTGCCCAGAGTTACACCATCTATCATTAACAAACACTGCCAGGCCTCCTCCCTTCCTCTTACCGCTCTCCGTTGTCCTGTCCGCCCGTATGATGCGGAACCCGTCCAGAGTAGCGTGTGTGTCCGATGTTAGCTCGGTTAGCCACGTCTCCGTAAACACCATGAGGCTAGACTCCCGGTATTCCCTCTAATGACGAGTTAGCGCCGCTAGCTTGTCCATCTTGTTGGGCAGAGACCTCACTTGTCCCATGATGATGGAAGGGAGAACGGGTGTGTAGCGTCTTCTCCTGGTGCGACGTTCTGCCCCCGCACGGCATCCCCGTTTCTTCCTCCTCAGCTCGCGGGGAACAGCGGGTCTCTCGTCGGCTAGCACCGCCGCGTCCCGGAATGCTAACAGCTGGTCCCTAGCGTAAACAACAGGACCATGGCTGCACGCTGGATCCCCAGACACGGAGGTGAAAATAGCAATAAACAGCAGGTAGACCACGACAAGCTCGACATGTCTAGCTGCCATAATGCACCGATTAAGAACGGTAGCTAGTATAAGATAAGAGTATAAGAAAGAAGAAGAAGAAGATATCATCAATATCAGTATCAATATATGATGGTGGCTAATAATATATTTCGTTGCAAATACTTCTGTACTTCGACGTAGGTCATTTTTTTGTATGCAGGACTTTTACTTTTTACTTCGTTGTATTTCTTTTACTAAATCAGTAAATCAGTCTGATACGTCCTCCACCCCAGTATTCTTCTGATTCTGTGTAATTATTTTGCTGTAATAGCTTTCATATCTGTGTTTTGTCATCAACTGTGCAAATCTGCTTTGAGACAAAGGGAAGAGTTAATACTTCAGTGCTTAATACATGTTGGGTTTTAATAAGGTCAGAACAAAAGGGGGAAAAAGGTTGATTTTGCAATTATTAGCCATAATTGTACACATACAGCAGTGAGGTCTGTGAGATCAATGAGGAGGCAAAACCAATTTCCCTGCTGATGAAATTCCTCTCTGCGAAAGGCATTACAAATGGAAAATAAACTGCTATTCTGAACATTAAGCTGTACCACAAATCATTTTGGACATTTTCCGAGCACTATGGTATAGTTAGCTGAGATATACATTCCAGAGAGCATACTGTTCATGAGCTCTGCAGCACACACTCACATATAGCATTCCCTAACAAAGTCCAGCCCTTCTGGAGCAGCGAGGCGTCTCTCTTGGCATTCACCGCGTGCCTTAATTGACTGATTTTAAATCAAGGTCCACTGTGAACACGGAGAGAGGAAGCCTCAGATGAGGAGAGAGACAGGGACAGTAACCTTGAGGGAGAGTGTGCTGAGGTTAAACCTACATACATTTTGTATTCCTTCAAAATGATTATTATTCTAAGTAACACACTTTTAACTAAATATCCAAATATCGCTTGTCTATTTTCTTCTCTTACAAGCATGCAGCAGCAATGCATTTCTGTAATTCTGTCGTACTTTCGCAGCTTCCGCAGTATCATAGAAGAAATCCCCAATAACTATCAACATATGTAAAACTGAAACATTGTCTATACTTTTAGTTTGAATGATTTCAAAATACACTTCCTGACAGACAATATTTAAAGGTCACACATGAACCTCCTGATCATCTTTTTTTTGCTCTAAACTTCATCACAGCCATCAACTGTTTACAGCTGCCTGCCTTAATATAATGTATTCAGAAATAAAAGTCATGCACAGACAGATAATATTCTATCCCTCTTTTTCATGACATGTCAAGGACACATCCAGCAGGCAGCCATTACAGAGCCAGCCCATGCTGCAGGGATCTAAATGAGGCTAAGACCAGATTTGGATGTAAACTGAGCATCTGAATCACGTCATCATGGTGAGAGAGACGACTTTAAAGCACTAAATTGTGCAAAAAGGTTGTTGTTTAAAAAAAATTTAAATGTTATAGGAACCCCTTCCTATGCCAAATGGTGACACACTTTCCTCGTGAAAAATGTAACAAAAAAAGAATTATTTATTAACAATGACAATATTAAAATGTTATTTTGATATAAATGAACATGATATAGTGGCAGATAAAAATAATAAGGAAAAAGCATCCTACAGGCACCGCAGTACTGTAAACACACCACTGTACTACAGACACAATGGCCCTGCTGGAATATTGTGGTGATTATCAAATATACATATAAACGAATAGGTCTCAATAAACTCAATATTGACAAGCACTGACACACAAAATGCCCCTTTACGAATGTTGTATAAGTGATTTTTTTTTAATGCCACCCTCCCGACATTATATGGAGCAGTATTACAGTATGTAGGCCGTGCCATGCAGCAATAGCCTATGTGCTCCACCACAGCATGAACAACTGTTAAACAATAAGAGCCCTAAATATGCATTTAAAGAGATAAAAATACATACATTTTTCGTAGGAATTATGCATATTATCTTATATATATCAGTCTCATTTCGCACAAAGGCAGTCCCTCATCATTAGATATCGTTTCAAATAACAAGAATGAATTGCCTAAATATGAAGAGCGTCGACATCTGCAGAGAAACACGGAGCTGCGAGCCTCCTTGTCGCATTATCTCGTCCAGGATCCATCCCGAAGTCTTACATCCTCCCTCTCCTCTTCTCTTCTCTCCAAATCCTTTCATGCAGAAAACAAATATTTCTGATTTAAAAAAACTTGTCGATGAGGCGCAGTCTTTTTTCAGCGTCTACTTCGCACTCCCTCGATGGTGAAAATGATCTTGCTTAATTTTTTTTTATGTTCGAGACGGATTTGTTAAATGAAATCAAAGTGTTTGGATTCATCCCCCCGGACAGTGCGGACGGGCGGGCGGTGGATTACGCACAGGCTTCAAGCGGCCAGCGCGGGGTGACGTCACCATGCAGACAGATGCTCTCTCTCTCTCTCTCAACCCCCACCACCACACCTCCCCCTCTTTGCCCTTGAGACCGGGATAGGCCTCCTGCGGAGAGGATGCTGCCATTTGGATCAGTCACTTTGCTCTGTTTCCCCATTGTTCAGCAGTTTAAAAGCACAGAGCGAAATACAGCATGATTATCACGTGTTAGTGAGAAAATGGATTTTATATACCACGAAACATAATAAGAAATGATCAAATTTGACACAAGAGAGTTTGTCAACAAAATATGATCATGATTACACAAAAGTTTGTTTCTTTACTATTAGAAGAGATAATTAATAAAATAACTTCTATAAATAGCCTATAAAATGGCAGTACAATATATTTATTTTAACTTTTCTTTGTAACAACCTGAGGGGCAGTTGATATTCTGCAACTACAGAAATTGCACAAGGTGGGCTTGATGGCTAATTATAGGGATGATAAGAAAGTCCTCTTTACAAATAGATGTTATTTTGTGAACAGTTTTGTACATAGAGAACCAAACACTGCAAGGTTCAACCAGATTGAAATTGAAAGGGCAGAAAAGACAACCAATGTTTGCAGATTTAAACAAGTTCCCTTTCAGCGTCAAGAGCAAAACAAGCTGGAATATTAACGGTGTGTTGCTCAAGCAAAGTTATTCTTAAAATGCCACAATTGGAATGACAAGTGTAGGCTTATCACTATTTGAATTGGATTGCATATCATCTGAATATATGGATTGATAACTCAGTTTAAACCTCTTCAATCTCACCACTGACTGCGCCCAAAGGGCCCAAAGAGGGCCCAAAGGAAAATGGCTACCCAAAATATTTAGAGCAAATACAAGGGCAGTTTGTGGTTCAATAATGATCTATGGTCACTGATGCTTTTCTGGACTGGAAAACTATTCCATAATTGAGGTATTTGGGGGAAAAATGGTTACAACAGTTTCCTCCTCTGGCATGCAACACTGTGGGAACAACAACTAAACATACATTTTAATCATTGAATTCTTCTTTTAGAGCCAAAATGTGTTGCAAATGTAAATACATTTAGTGTCTGAATTATACAACAGACAGATAGACACATACATTGTAGAGTACGCAGCCTATTTACTCAAGAACTGTACTTATCGTAACATGTATTAAAGTCCTGCAATTGCCGAGACACAAAAACTGGTACTTGTGGCAAAATCATTGAAACCACTCATGTAGCTTACCTATTGACCAGGTATGCTAAACCATAAGCATATTGTCTGCTTTACACAAAGTTTGAAATTTCAAAACACACTGCTGTTATTGCAAATAACTCCACACGGTAATCTAGGTTATGTGGTGTAGTTAGTGGACCCAAACGCACGCACACAGCAGGTTTACTCCAGCCAAGACTTTATTTAACGGTGCAGGAGGAGTCACAGAATGAACCAACAAAAAACAAAGACTAACTGTCCAGCAAACTAAAGTCACTCCTATAATCTCCACCGGAGTCGGGAGGGAAGCTCAACCGAGGCCGGGACAGGTAGCCTCCGGAGTCGGGAGGGAAACTCGACCGCACTCAAAACTGAAGAAACAGAAAACAAACAGATAACGATCTTCACTGAATCGGTGTTCAGACTTACGTGACCAGACTGGTAACCGGACAGACTGACAACGCGCCTGAGGACAGCTGGGGGTATTTAAGTCCGTCTGAGCTGATCACCGGAATTCCCCACAGCTGAGCCTGGGGAGAGGGGCGTGGTTGGAGATGGAACTCGGGGGTGGAAACTATAGGCTGACACAAAAACAAAACATAAGCACATGGCCTTCAAACAACACTGACAGGGGGAAAAACAGAGGAGCACACACTAGGTCAGACCGAGATCCTAACACTAGGCACATCATTCAAAACGAAACGCCTGTGTGTGTTGTTTTCTAAACACTCTACACTCAAATATGAATCACCTGTGTAAACACCTTTAACCAATGAAATCACTTAGAAATCAGAGCTTGAACACTATAAACAGGATTCCGGGTTACTCTGTGGAGAACACAACAATGGAGGCCAATGTTAGAGAAAGAGAGGACTCTAATTGTAGTGTACTGTATTTGTTGTTTTCCAGGATAATACAGTAACTATGTTCACGTTGTAGGTGCGTGGAAATAAACAAGGAGTCGAGTGTTCCCTTTGGCTGCACCTTGTGGCCGTTTATTTCCATCCATACAAAACATCAAACACATTCACTTCCTGTCACCCTTTAACCCCCTCTGTCACCAGGGTTACGCCCCTTTCCTTAAAGGGGCCCCGTGAATTCGGTCGTCCCCTACAAGTCATCTTTAATTAAATTCATTGTGTCTGAAACAGTTTCGATTATACTGAATGATGAGAATAAACATATTGCATTTGTCCTTTTGGTTTGTATTTGTAGCATGTTACAAATGAAAAAAAAGGCTAACAGTGTGTTATAGTTGGCATGTGGAAAGACATATTTATTTGGGTTTTGTGTGTAAAATTGTAATGCAAAAATACCACAGAAGAGTTTATATAGATTTAAATGAAGATATTTTATGTTTTGTGCATATGTTTATATTTTTGAGTGTAGAGTTTCAACAAAGAGGGCCCCAGGTTAAGAAATTCATGTTTACTTAATTGAAATGAACAAAAAATATATAGTTACATGAAGTTAATGATAAAACAGAGTTTATTCCACCAAACCTCTACGGTACCGGATGTTTTAAAGTGCAGTGCAAACCGATTTCCACATTTGCTGTTCTGCACCAAATTGGTTTTGGAACATCGAGTCGCTCACTACTAATGCTGCTCACACACCGGGCGCGTTTTTTGATTGACGCGCGTCGAGATTACATACAAAGTCTATGCACAGACGCGATGAGACTAAAAATCGCGGCGCGCCAGTCTCATCGTGTCTGTGCATAGACTTTGTATGTAATACAAAACTCTCTGATGTGTTACGTCCCCGAACACATTAATCACATTGAGGCTGGCACAGCAGTTTTGACTACATGCATTTTCTCTCGCATGAACACTCTGGCTCAACTTTTAAAAAACAAACAATTCACAGAAGTTCTAACTCAGGCGTTATTGAGTACATCCTGAGTCTTTTGGGTGCTTTCACATATGGGACCAGGACCCGAATCAAAGTACACTTTACCCCAAAATCCAGTTTGCTCTCCCAGCATGAAAAGTGCTTTACAAAAAGCTGTTGTGTTGCAATGGCCACTGTTTAACGTAGCTCGACCGCACAGGAGCTATTGGTCAGATGATGTCTGTCTGGGGATGAATGGATTCAACTATACCTGTTCAGTTTCCTCAAGTTGTTGACATTATCAAAGATAAGATAAGAGATGAGTTCAGATTTTGTGGTAACGACAAGATCATCCACTTCACCACTTCACCACCCACACACACACATGCACACACGCATTTACACACACACACACTCAAGCAATGCCGGCAATCAGAGGAGCGAGTCTGTAATCTTGGTGTTAACAATCTCTTTGCTGCTCCCAAGTCAAGGTTTTTTTGTCAGAAAATACCGAAATCTGGTCCTCGGTATTAGGTTTTGATTGGAGGAGCTCAGCCCTGAGAGCAGAGGACGAATAAATTATACCAAAACGTACTGGTACGAAAAGGTACTGGTAAGCGAACCGGTACCGCCCGAGCTTCAAGACCCATCCCTACCTTCAGGTAGCGTAAAAACCCTAAAGGCTCTCAGTGTTTAGTTTGTCCGTTCTGGGCTGCTAACATGGTGGACTACATGGAAGCTAACGAAACACAATGATTCTCAGGTTCAGGTCATCACCAATGAAAACATAGTTATTTTATTTATTAATTATAAACATTAGATTTCATTTCTGCAAATATATTCCCCTAAATCCTGTAAACTGTTCCTTTAAGTAAAAGGAGAAGGGTTCTCGTACTTAACATGAGTATTTCTGTTTTTGGCTACTTTATACTTCAAATATTTGACTTTTTACTCCACTACATTTATTTGACAGATGTTCATTTTCTGATTAATGTTTTACATCAGAAATAACAGAATCTTATACAATAAAATACATTATTAAAGATTAAGTGTTCCAAACATTTTCCGCTTATGACCTCAACACTCTGCCCTTTTCATGTTTCATACGTCTATGAGTTGTAAGTAGTTCCACCAAAGGTTTTATTTAAATGAGACCCAACAAGGTAAGTTTCTTTCATCTCTCGTCTCCCACTAATCATCTCAAGACTCCTCAGATTTATCCTCTAACCCAGGGGTCGGCAACCTTTTCTATCCAAAGAGCCATTTTGCCCTATTTTCCACCAAATAAAATTTGCCTGGAGGCGCAAAAGCTATTTGATATCACAGCTTATAAAGTGTTATATATAGTTACATTATATTTTTTGCAATTTTACCTGTTAAAACAATATCAAACACTTATGAAGAGGAGAGTTTGCTGCAGCAGCTGAGAAATCGCTCTTTGTCGCTCATCTCCAGCGTGACACTTTTCAGCAAATGCTGTGTGCTTCTGGAAGCATACAGGTAAGGCACCATTGTTGGCAGTGAAAGCAAATGAATACGTCCCCGCAGAGTTAAACTCTCTATTTTCCTCCGTGACTTTTCTTTATTTGGATATATCCATTGATAGTTTACGGAGGGCGTGGGTCTGAAAATCATGATTAGCCACCTGCAGGGAAAAGCGCTTGACAGGGGTAGAGGATTTTAACTGCCTGTGGGAATAATTAACATATACGATTCAGTTCATTCTTGCTTATAAATTACATTCTCTCTGAACACGTTTCTCTTTTTGGAGAGAGTCATGTGAGATAACTTCTTCGATTAGCGCAATTTCCCTGCTCTTCTTTCTATTTCCTCGTTTTAGCCCCGTGTGTCACGTGTGTGTAAACCTCGCTCGAATCAGGAAACTTGTCAGAATACTCATATTTGATTGGCTGAGCTGCATCACATGATGTGATTTGCAATGCATTGGTCAGTGTGTGTGACAAAGTGGGTGAGAACACACCATTTGTCCCATAGTGTATGCATCTATAAATCTGACCATGCTTGTCAATTGTTTGCTTACCATACCCACCATGTGTTCCAGAGGCTAAAGGGGGAGGCACCCATCCACTTCCTCTTTTTATACACTGGATGATGTCATCTGTGACGTCATTGGGTCAGACCAAATATGGGGGGGAAAGTAGAGTATGTACCGGTAGAGTGTAGGTGGGTTATGAGTTGTTTTACATTGATATTAGTGTATAGCAAAATGTAAACCATAAACAAGTGTGGGCTATCTAAAGGGGTGCTGTAAATTATAAGTTTGGTCTGTTAACTAGTGAGTCAGTAATTGGTGTCACCTGCACTCATGGTAGGAACTATATCCTGCTGATAGGAGGCTCTATATAAGGAGAGGACTTTGACTGAACAGGGGGGGGGGTGGGTAGACCAGTGCGTAGCTGTGTGCCTGTGATTATGTTACTGGAAGATGAGTTAAGGGTTGGTCAATTAAGCTAAGTTCAATGTTTGTTTTGGTTGTCTATATGTTTGGTAACACGTGTCGCAGGGATGTTTTATGAATAAAAACACCTTTTGCTTTTGGAACAAAGTCTCTCGTGTCTGCCTCCTACCACTTCAGAAGCCACTCAGGTCAGGTCGCACCACAGTGTGTTTCCTGCACCGCCAAACAAGTTCCGTAACGGCTGAATAAGAGGCGCCGGTTAAAGTTTAAATTCAGTGCCCAATATAATTCCAAATTATCTATCGGTTTTTAGTTCCCGTGTCCGGATTCGGTGCGCCAGTTGGGGACCTCAGTGAGCCGCAACAGCGAGGCTAAAGAGCCGCATTCAGCTCCCGAGCCGCACCCCTGCTCTAACCCTTTTGAGGGGCCCAACACGTAGGTTGGATACCTCTGGACAGTGGCGGCTGGTGGAAAATTTTCTAGGTAGGGCCATCCTATCAATTTCAGCAAACATCCCAGTATGATTTCATGCAAAAAAAATTTAGCATCAAACACGCATTATTACTTGGCAGTATTTAACATTTATTCCAACATGAAAAAAAGCAGTAAATAACACTTATATAATATAATACAATATAATATAACATGTTTATTTATTGAGATGCCCCTATGGACCTTGTTATAGGAGGTAAAGATCAGGAGAAGTAAACATGAAGTGTAATTATGAATACTGATGTTAAATTAAGCTATGATGAGTTTTCACTGTTAATTTAGGGGGAAAAAAGTGGCCCGGGAGTTACTGTCAGACCAGCCCACTCAATACACGGCGCGCTGCCCACTCAATACACGGCATGTATTTCGCCGGTCTACGGCGGCCACGACCGCACGGCGCAGACTGCGGTTATGGAGAAACGTTTTTAAAAGCACCGTAGTGTCCAGCCGTGCTATGGCGTCCTCGGATCGCGAGGAGTAGTATAATGTCAGTTTATACTGTTGATACAGTTTTCACTGATTATTGACTTTTGGTATTAGAGTAAATAGAACGTGTTCTGTGAAGCATATAATATAGTCGGGGCCGACGATGTCAGAGACGGCCCAAACCCCGTCGGCCTACCGGAGATTCCCCCGGTATCCCCGATGGCCAGTCCGCCCCTGCCTGTGGATACGTATGGTATGTCGAAGTAATCAGCGTACTTTTCGGAAGAAAGGAAGTTGATTGACTGACTTGTACGAAGTAGTGAAGCTTCGCATGTAGTCTGCTGTCTGATTGTGAGGTCAGGCTGATCTGATATCAGCTCTTTGGCTGCAGAATCTCCTCAAAGTTCTCCTCTCAAACGGGTCTTGGAGGAGGAGTGCTCGCCTGTAGAGACTTCTCCTGACGAGAACGCGCAGCTAGGGGGGCCTGATCGTTCTGGCCCACAGTTGAATCTATTTGAGGGCGCTGATTGGCTCAATTGTATGTCACTCATTTATATCTTGAATCAGCAATTGGCTAAACTGCTTCATAGACCCGTCTCTTTTGGACCAAAACGATTTGGCCCCCCTCGCTGCGCGTTCTCAGACGTGCTGTGCACACAGGCAGAGAGCACGAGCAGACGAGCACACAGGGGGAGAGGACGAGCAGGAAAAGCATATATTTTGCGCAGATATCATATTGTACACACATTACTGGGTACATTCCATAGTTAAAAAACACAAATATTGACAATTTGTATAATTTATGATTATTATAATTTTTTTTTTTTTTTTTTTTTTTTCGTGTGGCTCATGGTGGGGCCATGCCCCATGGCCCTCTCTTGACCAGCCGCCACTGCCTCTGGACTAAACTGGCTACCTGTATATCAAGTAATTAAATCTAGCTCCACCAGCAGTGAAATGCTACTTACATAATGACTCATCAGGATTAATAATAAAGATTATAGTGATATATCAGTCACAGCAGATATTTTAACGTGACAAATCAATGGAGAATATTTAAGATAACATTCGACCAGGAAATATAACACGTAGTAAACTTACATGTGGATCTTGCTGGACAAGCATACAGCTTGTTCTAATTTCCAAAACAACTTTTAGACGATATTATCTCTTTTAAATCACTTCTTAAAACCTATTTTTACAGACTGGTTTTCATGTGATGTCGTCGCTTTAATGCTTTATTTTTATTTGTTGATTTTACTAAATTCTTTTTCTAAATTCTTTTATTTTATTTTATTCATTTCGTAGTTTATTTTAATCGTATCTGCAGTTTTTTTCCCGTTTCATCTATTGTTCTGTTAAGTTGTCGTGCTTTAGTGGGCCTCACTGTTGTTGTTATTATTGCCTTGCTTTTCATCCTTTGTCTGTCAAAGCACTTCGTAAACTGTTTTTAAAGGTGCTATATAAATTAAAGTATAATTATTTGCAAACAGCATTTACAGTAGCAGCTCGAGCAGATGTTATGATGTGTATGAACATTAGAGGGCAATCTCTCATTCGAGGGATGACCAAACTTATATCCACCCCCATATCCTCACATCTCTTCTAATTAGGATCATTTGAACAGTGTGGCAGTCAGTAGTGTTACATTTCACCTCTGCATTTGAAAATGATTATGAATGATATACATCACCCTCATGAAAAAATAAATTTTGAAACGTGAATTATGACATTGTCCATACGTTGTTTCATTCTCTGTAAATTGATTATAAACCATCCTGTATTTCAGTTTGTGTTCATGGTACCGGTGTCCTCGGTGATGACTCTGCTCACTCCCTTCATTCTGATAATCTCACGTCTAATTGGCTAAATAGAGCAGATGAAGCTAGACCAGGAATAGACTTCCCACATCCCACAGACAAAGACGTATATGTCTGAGGGTGTCACAGTTAGAGGTTAGCATAACATGACCAAGTTTAAGGAAATAGGGGGTTACAGAAAGTCACAGTTTGAAATCAACCTTTCAAACAGTCAGTGTCAATTGAAATGGCAATAATATAATATCTATGACACTGGCAACTTGAATTTTGCATAACTTGTGTCGTGTTGTGCTAAATGTGCTGTGTATCTCAACTTGAAACCAGAGGTATCTCACAAGTTCTTGAAAAAGTTGACATTGAGATGAGAGTTAAATTGAAATGAGTGAAGTGGAGAAAAGCTGTATGAAGGCCGGTTTCTGTTTGTTGAAGCTATCGAAACGTCTCATGGCATTTTGTTCTGCCACATCAAGGTTACACTCACTGACCAAATGAGGTGTTAGTAATTAAACTAATCTAAGAATTGTAAGGCATTCTAAGAAATTCTAAGAATTGACAGCTATGCCATCATCTCTATGTAGCCTTTAATGCACACTAACATTAACATGCTAACATTTGTAGCATTAAAAATGAACACCTGATTCTGATGGCAACCATTTATTCAGTCATTAGCTTTGCATGTATTTGATCTTAAACCAAAGTATTAAGGAGTTACATACTTTCCAGCATCTGGACTCCCCAGGAACCTACGCCAGGATCCTGTTTGTGGACTTCAGCTCTGCCTTTAACACTATCATCCCGTCTTTGCTGCACGACAAGCTCTCCCAGCTGCAGGTGCCCGACTCTCCCTGCAAGTGGATCACAGACTTCCTGTCTGACAGGAAGCAGCACGTGAAGCTGGGAAAGCACGTCTCAGACTCCAGGACCATCAGCACCGGTTCCCCCCAAGGCTGCGTTCTTTCCCCTCTGCTCTTCTCCCTGTACACCAACACCTGCACCTCCAGTCACCAGTCCGTCAAGCACCCTCATTGGACTCATCTCTGGTGGGGATGACTCCGTCTACAGGTGGGAGACTGACCATCTGGTGACCTGGTCTGAGCAACTTAGAGCTCAACGCTCTAAAGACAGTGGAGATGGTTGTAGATTTCAGGAAGAACGCAGCCCCACCAGCCTCTATCACTGTGTGTGACTCCCCCGTCGACGCGATGGAGTCCTTCCATTTCCTGGGCTCCATCATATCCCAGGACCTCAAGTGGGAGCTGAACATCAGCTCCATCACCAAGAAGGCTCAGCAGAGGATGTACTTCCTGAGACAGCTGAAGAAATTCAACCTGCCAAAGACAATGATGGTGCATTTCTACACAGCCATCATTGAGTCCATCCTCTGCTCCTCCATCACGGTCTGGTACGCTGCAGCCACTGCCAAGGACAAGAGCAGGCTACAGCGCATCATTCGGTCTGCTGAGAGGGTGATTGGCTGCAATCTGCCGTCCCTCCAGGACCTGTTTGCTTCAAGGACCCTGAAGCGAGCAAGACATTTCGTAGCCGACCCCTCTCACCCTGGACATGATCTGTTTGTGCCCCTTCCATTTGGCAGGAGGCTGCGGTCCATCAGAACCAAGACCTCACGCCACACAAACAGTTTCTTCCCGTCCGCAGTCGACCTCATTAACAAAGCCCGGGTCCCCCACTGACTCTGTCATCCCCAGGACAAGTAGACCTCAGATAAGGTCACCTCTTTTCTACCTCTTTCAAGGATGCAAGGATCATTTACTGTCATTATGCAACACGGGTGCATAACAAAATGCAGTTGTAGCTAGTGGTGTCACGGATCACGGATCGATCCGTGATCCGTTCGGATCAGCCCTCACGGTTCGGGTCACAATTCACAATTGTGATCCGCGGATCAATCGAGTATTTTTTATTTTTATTTTTTTACAGCGTAATCATCATAGTGTGTAATAAAGTTCTACTGCTGCTGTTCCTTTTCAAGTAACAAGTCCCAGAATATCAATGCAGCGTGTCAGTGAACAGATATAAAGCAGGAGTGTGTTCACGTGAACGGAGCAGGTCAGAAGCATTTAACGGTGAAGTCATGGCGAGCGGAGGAACATGAGAAGCCGCGGCGTCATTTAAGTCGCAAGTTTGGGGACATTTTGTCTTCCGCGTAACGTATAATGACGGATGAGGGTGGTGGACAAAGCGTTACGGTATGTAGGCGTTATTTAAAGAGAAAGACACACGACAACGGCAAAGCATCGGCATGTCCACACATGAAGAGCCACCATCCCGTCTGTCAGCGACGGGGACACTCCGGTGTAGAAAACAAAGGAATTCTAAATCTGGTTAAAATGCTTGAGCCACGCTACGAAATCCACTCACGCACCCACTGCAGTGTGAAGCTGTTCCAGACCTCTATGAGAAGGAAAAGACTGTAGAGACCACGCTTTCACCACGGCGGAGTGATTGTTAGTCCGGCGCTGTAGACACGCCGCCTCTGTGAGAGTCACACAGACACACACACCTGGTTCAGGTGCTGACAGAAGTATCAGAGTGAAGCTAGACAGGCCCAATAATATTCCAGTCACCACAGAAAGGTCGACCCTCTCCCCAGACAATGGAGATATTCTCATCTTTTTGAAAATAATGTCACAGTAATGTAAACATTATTGTGTATTTGAATGGCATAACCTGACAGGAAGTAAACACAGACCCAAGTTGTTGCCGAGCAGTTCAGTTCAGTGTAAACAGTGGAAGCTAGCTCACTGGCTGTTTCTTTCTTTCAGTATTGATGAAAGGATGAGGATATCAGAATTGAGTATTCTTGAATGTTTTATTTTTATTTATTTATTTAATTTTGTTTCAAATTGGACACCTTCAATATTTTTGTTTTCATGTAGGATTATAGCCCAAAGTTCTTTGCTTTAAGTGTTCTTGAAGTTCGTTAATTAATAAATGGAAAGCAAAGTTATATTTGTCTCCTCCCCTTTTCTTTGTTGATCCGAAAAATGATCCGAACCGTGACTCCTGAACCGTGATCCGAACCGAACCGTGACGTTTGTGATCCGTGACACCCCTAGTTGTAGCCCATTTGTAACACAAGAAAAACATGACAAACAAAACCAAAACAGAAAAACATTCCTGTAGAGCATTTACTGAGTTTCCATCAGAAGGAATGTAAACAGCAGCAATAAAACAGTTATCTGGGCAGATAATATGACCGACATCTGAACATTAAAAATTACACAACAGGGAAACATTGTACATCAACTTTGACTGTGTTTGAGCACCAAGCATCATGATGTAAACACAAAGTCCACCTCCTCTGGTCCCACCAGAGTCCTGCTCTCAGTCCTGCTGTCCACCCGTCAAGTGCAGCTTGATCCTGATGAACGATGGATCCAGGTCTCTGTGAGGATGTGGGCTCAACAGTCACTGACCTCCCACTCCTGGGTTTGCCAGAAGTCTTATTTAATCCATCTTATTTTCCTGCGAACATCAGACAGCCAGGAGCATGCTGGGTGGTGGTTTCCATCTCGGCTGTCCTCCCTCTCATCCCTGGGGCAGTTTGGTGGCGTTTGGTCTGTCAGGTTGGTGAGCCGTCACAGAAGTCAGCATGATAAAAGGAAATAGGTAAAGTACATCAGTCTGTTGTTGTTGCTTTGAAAGAGTTTCCTTTTGACATAGAAGTGAGATGTTCATCCCCAAGTGCTTTCTGTGTACAGTTTTGACACAATGAGCCAAAGTCCGCAACACGTGCGGAAGCAAAAAATGCTTTTGTATGGCACTGTATAGGCAGGGTGTAAATGTTTTTGGTTTTTAAATTTCGACAAAGAGGGCCCTAGTTTCAGAAACACCTACCGTATTACCACCATCTCAAACACAGTGTGATATAACTTCAGATTTAGTCCCCATGTGAATCACAGCTCAGCCTGGCGATCGGGGAGCTTAGAAATTTGGCACTCAGGCTTGGTTCCACACCCTTGAATGACAGGAGCAAACTACATTCCTCAGGCCAGACAAGTCAATCTGCAGTGTTTATAAATGAGCCCTGTGATACACCACAGGACAAGTCTTATTATAGTAAATCTAAAGAAAATATAGAATACCATACAATAAGAGATCTACCGGCGCACTGGTAGGCAGGGAAAAATAATTAAAATATAGAAATAAAAAAATGTAAGGACATTTACATAACAGTAGATCAGGGATTACAGCAATATACTATGGGCACTGTTTCATCCATTAATGAGTCCACCATGGCTTTAGCCAACCAATCTGTGTGCGCGCGCACATGCGCGTGTCTGTGCCTGTGTGAAGCCACTGACATGCAGAGCAGCAGAGAGATTAGCGCTCAATCTGACTCTGGGCGGTTTGGTGCGTGTCCTCAACTCTCCGACTCGTGTCCTCAACTCTCCGACTCTTCCGGGAAACGTTATTTATATTAAGACGCGGATCAATCATTTTGAGTGGAACTATTCAGTTCAAACAGTAAAGAGTCATCTGAGGGAGAGGAGGTGAATGTTGGGTTTTGTTGACTTTGGATCGTTCTGTAGTTTTAACAGTTTGTTTGCAGAAGAGTAAATATCACTTTATTTGGAATCGGGCGTTTTTAACTCCAAGTAATGACAGACCTGGTTGGCTATTGTGATATTTTATACACAACTCGTGATTTTCTGGAAACATCTCAAGAGACAACCATTTTCAATTTCATATAGACTA
Organism: Lycodopsis pacificus; assembly: GCA_028022725.1. Lineage (NCBI taxonomy): Eukaryota > Metazoa > Chordata > Actinopteri > Perciformes > Zoarcidae > Lycodopsis > Lycodopsis pacificus. The sequence continues at coordinate 1,370,264 of CM051700.1, forward strand.
GAACATTAGCGGCAAATTATTTTGGAACAGAGATCTTTTTACCGGAATCACATGTCAAATGGCAGAAGATAATGAACAGTACAATGCTTCAGAATTCATTAAAGGTAAGTTACATATAATTTATGGTATTTTATAACGAGTAATAATCATATAATCAACTGTAAAGCTTGTTGTAGACATATGTCAACCAACATCCATCCTGTGAGGTTAAGGTGATGCTAACTTTAATCAGGTAGCTAATAAATTCAACATGAACTTTGAGACTTCCATTGGAAAACATGATGTTTAATTTATAGATACCATATTTATTTTAAAAATGTATAACCTGTCGAGTAACTAAAGAGTCACATGAGGGTCTATATCACATTGATAACTTAAAAGTAAAATACCACTTACAGTAGATTACAATAACTGCACTAGAAGCACAGATATAGTATTCAAATACTTTCAAATACATTGATTCTGTTTCGGTTATTCTCTAAAACAGAACTAAATCAATGGGAAATTACTTATTGTAGTTTGGCCTGCTTACCAGTACAGTTGAAGCAGCAGCAGTGACCGTGACACAGCTCGGATACATCTATAAGGTAGCCTTCTTTAGAACCCTTTTAAAGCCTAACTGACACAATTTGCACACGTGTGCATATTTGTTGAGTAAGTGTGCATATTTGTTGAGTAAGTGTGCACATTTGTAGAGTAAGTGTGCATATTTATAGAGTAAGTGTGCATATTTGTAGAGTAAGTGTGCATATGTGTAGAGTAAGTATGCATATGTGTAGAGTGAGTGTGCATATTTGTAGAGTAAGTGTGCATATTTGTATAGTAAGTGTGCATATTTGTAGAGTAAGTGCGCATATGTGTAGAGTAAGTGTGCATATTTGTAGAGTAAGTGTGCATTTGTGTAGAGCAAGTGTGCATATTTGTACAGTAAGTGTGCATATTTGTAGAGTAAGTGTGCATATGTGTAGAGTAAGTGTGCATATTTGTAGAGTAAATGTGCATATTTGTAGAGTAAGTGTGCATATTTGTAGAGTAAGTGTGCATATGTGTAGAGTAAGTGTGCATATGTGTAGAGTAAGTGTGCATATTTGTAGAGTAAGTGTGCATATGTGTAGAGTAAGTGTGCATATTTGTAGAGTAAGTGTGCATTTGTGTAGAGCAAGTGTGCATATTTGTACAGTAAGTGTGCATATTTGTAGAGTAAGTGTGCATATGTGTAGAGTAAGTGTGCATATTTGTAGAGTAAATGTGCATATTTGTAGAGTAAGTGTGCATATTTGTAGAGTAAGTGTGCATATGTGTAGAGTAAGTGTGCATATGTGTAGAGTAAGTGTGCATATTTGTAGAGTAAGTGTGCATATTTGTAGAGTAAGTGTGCATATTTGTAGAGTAAGTGTGCATATGTGTAGAGTGAGTGTGCATATTTGTAGAGTAAGTGTGCATATTTGTAGAGTAAATGTGCATATTTGTAGAGTAAGTGTGCATATTTGTAGAGTAAGTGTGCATATTTGTAAAGTAAATGTGCATATTTGTAGAGTAAGTGCGCATATGTGTAGAGTAAGTGTGCATATTTGTAGAGTAAATGTGCATATTTGTAGAGTAAGTGTGCATATTTGTAGAGTAAGTGCGCATATGTGTAGAGTAAGTGTGCATATTTGTAGAGTAAATGTGCATATTTGTAGAGTAAGTGTGCATATTTGTAGAGTAAGTGTGAGTTACATTTTCTAAAGATATCGTTATCCCTGACAAATAAACATCCATAAGTTAGCTTGGAAAGTTAAAAAAGACGTTCCTTATTACTTTAAAACTTCATCACATTTAAAAGTAACCCAGTGGTAGTTGTCTGTGCATCCATGAGTACATTGCAAACTAAAGGAATCAATATTTCTCTCTATGTGATCCAGGGCTTATTGAACAGCATGGCTTGCTCCGTTTCTGACATAAAACCAAAACTGTCTGTGTTCCACCCAGTGGTGTATAGTAACGAAGTAGAAATACTTTGATACTGTACTTAAGTCGTTTTTTTGGATATCTGTACTTTACTTTACTATTTATATTTCTGTTGACTTTTACTTTTACTTCACTAGATTTTGCAAAGAAAACTGATACTTTTACTCCGATACATTTCCCCTGAAACCTGATTTACTCGCTACAAAATCAAATCATTTTGTGGATGACCAGATCGAGTTATGATGGCAGTTGCCCAATTGCAGATTCAGCTTGAGCAAAACCTTTCCCTATTGTGTTCAAATCAGCCCACAGTTTACAAGGCAGGTGTCCTTTCTCAAAACACTGATGCGTCAAGTAGATACTTTTTGCTGAACACAATATTATGCATTTGCCCTCTACATCCTCTAGTCGGAATGAGCATACTTATAAACGCACTGTTACAACTCCTTCATCGTGTCATATTGCTTTTCGGAGAATTATGATGATAAGTTCATAGTAGATGCAAAAGTATACTTATGTACAATATATTATGTTGAACATTGTTGATCCTGAATGCATCACAGCCAACCCAATTATGTTCAACACAGCTCCATGTCCTTGGTCATGGTGCCACAGCACTTAAAAGAATAAACTTCATAATTCTCAAAATTCTGACCCTTTGCTTTTTTTATTAACAGCATTTACTTTTATTTTCAATACTTAAGTACATTTAATATCAGAAAATTACTTTTGATACTTAACTACGATAAATATCAGATACTTTAAGACTTTTACTCAAGTAGTATTCTAATAGGTGTCTTTTACTTTTACTGGAGTAGTTTTCCAGTAAGGTTTACTTTTACTCAAGCATGGCTTTTGGGTACTTTATACACCACTGGTTCCACCTAAACATACAGGACCGATCATAATTCGGTGTTATCTGTCTGCTTGTCCTCCTGTCTGTCTGTATGTTTGTTGTTTACCACAGACCGGCTGTACTTTGCCACTCTCCATGTCAAACCAAAGAATACAGCCAACACACACTACTTCAGCACGGACGAGGAGATCATATATGAGAGGTAAGTCTCTATGATGAGCCGCTGGATCAAATTAACAATACCAGAGATCAGGCCGCCACAGAAACCTCAACGCCACGCAATGCAAGGCAGTGGGACAGAAACACAATTATGGCAAATGGCAGATGCCCTTATCTAGATATGGTGACACGGCACTGCACCAAAACATTAAAAGATGTATAATGACTCAAAATGTTAGTTATAGATGCCTGATAGACCGTGTTGGACATTCACTTTTTCTTTCAACATCCATAGTGGACTCTCAATTCTTCCTGCCACTCGTATTTTTTAGCAGCATTTTTAGCAGCATTTTGTAATCGCACTTCTGTGTGTAACTAACTTTTGTGTAAAGTTTATGTCGAATACACATTTATTCGATAAAAAGTATCATTTAATATTTATTCACTTACGGTTATCCATTTTAAATTTTCTCTCTGTCACAACACACCGATACACATGCACACACACACACACACACACACACACACACACACACACACACACACACACACACACCTACACACACACACACACACACATACACACAAACACACACACATATATAAATAACTTTTTCTTAACCAGGTTTGTCCCATTGAGATCAAATATCTTTTACAAGGGAGACCTGGCCAAGGTTACCGGCATTACGGAGTGTCAACATTTAACATAAAAGCATGTAGGTTTGAGTAACATTAAAAACTAGAAAATGCATTTCCTGCTGAAAATGCGTTGGAATGCTGGAAGCTGAAATGAATCTCAAAAACATTGCTGAAAATAGATATCCAATTAAAAAAAAATTGCAAAAAGCTTAATAATTCAAAAAGTTGAAAGATTACAAATATGAAGTTATATCACCCCTCTCCTGAAAGAGCTGAACATTTTGATATTCGAACGGTTTCTGTAGCTTAAAAGATTTCCAGCGGTAGTGATATTTGTTGTAGTAGTAGTAGAAGTTGTAGTTGTAGTAGAAGTATTATTAGCAGTATAAGTATTAGTAGCATTTGAATAAGTACTAGTTGTAGCAGTAGTGATATTTGTAGTAGCAGTAGTAGTAGAAGTTGTAGTCGAAGTATTAGTAATTAGAAAAAGTAGTAGAAGTAGTAGTATCAGTAGTCGTAGTAATAGCTGTAGTAGTGGTCGTGGTATTTAATATAACAGTAGTAGTAGTAGAATAAGTAGTAGTAGTAGTAGTAATAGTAAAGTAAGTTTTTGAAGTAGCAGTAGTAGTAGTACTAGTAGCGGTTGTACTAATAGCTGTAGTAGTATTAGTACTGGTAGTAGCAGGAATAGCAGTATTAGCAGTTGTGGTATAAGTAATAATAGTAGTGGTAGTGGTAGTAATAGCAGTAGTGGTAGTAATAATATTTATGGTAGCAGTAATAGCAGTAGCAGCAGTAGTAATAGTAGCAACAGCAAAAGTTGAATTAGCAAGGCAAGGCTAGTTTATTTGTATAGCACATTTCAACAACAAGGTAATTCAAAGTGCTTCACATAAAACCATTAAAAGCATCAAAACATAAGACAAAAGAAAAGGAGATTTAAAAACAATTAAGAACATTCATTAAAACACAGTGTAAGACAGTTTCATAGTAAAATGCAGAAATGCAGGAAATTGATTAATATATTAATTGAATGTGGTTCAATTAAAGGCAGCAGCAAACAGAAAAGTCTTCAATCTTGATTTAAAGGAGCTGAGGGTCTCAGCAGACCTGCAGCTTTCTGGGTCTTTGTTCCAGATATGTGGAGCAGAAAAACTGAACGCTGCTTCTCCATGTTTAGTTCTGACTCTGGGAACAGAAAGTAGACCGGTCCCAGACGACCTGAGGGGTCGGGATGGTTCATAAGGTAGCAGCAGATCAGAGATGTATTTTGGCCCTAAACCATTCAGTGCTTTGTAAACCAACAGCAGGATTTTAAAGTCAATTCTTTGTTGGACAGGAAGCCAGTGCAAAGACATCAGAACTGGGGTGATGTGATCCACCCTCCTGGTCTTAGTGAGGACTCGAGCTGCAGCGTTCTGAATCAGCTGCAGCTTTCTGACGGACTTTTTACAGAGACCTGTAAACACACCGTTACAGTAGTCCAGTCTGCTGAAGATGAATGCGTGGACAAGTTTTTCCAAATCCTGTTGAGACATAAGTCCTCTAATCCTTGATATATTCTTCAGGTGATAGGAGGCTGATTTTGTAATTGTCTTGATATGGCTGTTCAGGTTGAGGTCTGAATTCATAACTACACCTAGATTTCTGGCTTGGTTTGTGGGTTTTAACATCAGTGATTGAAGCTGAGCGGTGATTTTCAATTGTTTGTCCTTGGTACCAAAAACAATTACTTCTGTTTTATCTTTGTTTAATTGAAGAAAATTCTGGCACATCCAGTTGTTGATTTGTTCAATGCAGTTACCCAGCCCTTGTATGGGATTATAGTCCCCTGGTGACATAGTTATGTCGATTTGTGTGTCGTCTGCATAATTATGATAACACACTTTGTTGTTTTCCATAATCTGAGCTAGTGGAAGCATGTAGATAGTAGTAGTAGTAGTAGTAATACTAGAAATATTAGCAGTAGTAGTAGTTGTCACAGTATTAGTAAGAGCATTCATTATTTCAACAAAAAAGCCAAATTTTGAGCTAAACGTTTAAATACAGTTAATCCATGAGGCTTTTATTTTGAAAGGGTGGGACTGGGTGGGGGAGGGAGGGGGAGAGGAGACATAATCATCATGTTTGACACACATAAAGAGAGGTTATTAAATGACAGGCTTCATCACAAGCAGTTCAGTTAGAATTCACTCTCTGGGGCTTTTATTTTGGTGTGGGGTGTGGGGGAGAAGGGGAGAGGAGACAGAATCATAATGTTCGATACACACAAACCGGTTATTAAATGACAGGCTCATCACAAGTATTTCAGTTAGGATTCATTCTGATATCTATATATGAAAAGTCAATGCACCCCTCTCCTGAAAGAGCTGAACATTTTGATATTTGAACAATTTCTGTAGCTTAAACAAATTTCAGAAGTAGTGATATTTGTGGTAATAGCAGTAGAAGTTGTAGTTGAAGTAGAAGTATTATTAGTAGTAGAAGTATTAGTAGCATTAGAATAAGTAGTAGTAGTAGCAGTAGTGATATTTGTAATAGTAGTAGTAGAAGTCGTAGTTGTAGTAGAAGTATCATTAGTAGTAGAAGTATTAGTATTTAGAAGAAGTAGTAGCCTAGTATCAGTAGTAGTAGTAATAGCTGTAGTAGTGGTCGTAGTATTTAATATAACAGTAGTAGTAGTAGTAGTAGTAGTAAAAGTAATGGCAGTATTTGAAGTAGCAGTATTAGTACTAGTAGCAGTCGTACTAATAGCTGTAGTAGTATTAGTACTGGTAGTAGTGTTGGGGTCTGAGCATATGGCTTCAACATGTGCTGTGAACAAAGAGAATCAGGCCTTCCCTTTTGCAAGCAAAGGTTTCATCCTGATTGTGGTTTGATGACAGCAAACCTCCTCTGGAAGGAATTTCACACTAGGGTGTGAATTTCCCCCCCCCCCCAAAAACTATGGTTCCTGAATGCACCGCTGCAATCTCATTGGCCGAGAGCCAAGACAGCACCAGCATCCAACCCTCCGGCAGGAAGACGTCTAATCCTCTCCTGACCGATGATTACCGGGAGACGCACGGACCACGGCGTCTCACCCGAAGTTTCACTGTCCCCGCTGCAGCGAGAACAGATCGGACCCGCGCTTGCTCCAAAGCGAGCCGCGCCACAGAGGTCCAACGCCGCGCCGATGTCCGCCGAGCCTGCGTCCACTCCAGAGCGAGCCACGCTACTGGGTGCGACCGACTCCTGAGGACCGAGCTACTCACAGTCTGCGCCCGCTCCGAGAGCCGCGCTCCCGAGTCAACACTCGGGGACTGATCGATTCCCATCACGGGAACGAGCCCCGTCGCAAAGAAGCTTCAAACAGTAAGGTTCATAGCATCTGGGCAATAGCTTAGCATAGCTTAGCTTAAATTAACCTAAGTTTCATTCAGGTTAATTCATTTATGTGTTATTATTCCCGCACCCTGTTGTGTTCAATCACTGTCTTGTTACACCGCGTCATTGCGCAATTATCGCGGACCACGGAGCCCCGCTATATATTGTGTATTCATTGTGTATTCATCACTGCTGGTAAATGGAAAGTTTGTGTATTATCACTGAAAGACTGAACCTACGGTGGCGGACCTTCGTCTCGCCGACCGAGTTTCGGGGTGATAGGAAGACAATACTCACCGCAGTGATAAAGATTTGTTTTGTTTGGGAATTTTCATTTATTTTATTACACTTTGTGTGATATTCTCTTTTCTTAAATAGTGTAGAACCGTGGCTATCATGCACACACCGCCGCCAGTTCCTACGACAGCGGCAGGCCTGTGCAGGATGAGACCAGCTGTTCACACACTTGCTTCGACAACACACGCAGAAGCCTGATTCATGACCCCCACCTTTGCTCTCTTTCTTGACTCTCCCCTAACTCACACACACATAGTCTGCCCCCGGGTAACCCCATTGCCCCGATCACACACGTGGTTACACACAGCACCACCGCCGCCAATTTGTCCGAGTCACTCGACTCCGCCATCTGGTGGTAGGTTAGCTGTAGTATTTCAAGACCTCTCCTTTCTCTACACACACACACACATATACACACGCACACCCTCACCCATTTTATTCTTTCTTTAGGTATTAGGCATATAAAATTGTATAATAGCGTTGTTGATTGCAATATTAATTGATCTAATCATTTATTATTCTGATTTAATAAACCCTGTTATACTTTAAGGCGCAGTCGTCTGTGATTACTTATGCATATGTATGTAATAAGCTGTATGTAGTAGTCTGTGCTCGAATTCAACCCTTCACTGTCACTTAATGTATAGTCGTACCCGACTATTGACATTATGAGTGACCACTAATTATGAGACTTAGTTTTATCGTTTGGTTATCGGTCCCTGTTCGCAGGGTGGTGCCCCGTTATTATTAATAATCATTAATAATTGTTACTTACATTAATAATTCTATTGATGTCAAGAATTCAGTTTCTTAAATGCTGATAACTCAAATAAGCCCCTATTGATCCCAACAGTAGCATGAATAGCAGTAGTAGCAGTTGTAGTATAAGTAATAGTAGTAGTGGTAGTAATAATATTGATGGTAGCAGTAATAGCACTAGTAATAGTAGCAACAGCAAAAGTTGTAGTAGAAGTAGTAGCAGCAGTAGTAGTAGTCATACTAGAAATATTAGCAGCAGTAGTAGTTGTCGCAGTATTAGTAAGAGCATTCATTTTTTTAACAAAAGAGCCTAATTTTGAGCTTGTGTAAATACAGTTAATCCATGGGGCTTTTATTTTGAAAGGGCGGTGCTGGGTGGGGGGGCGAGGGGGAGAGGAGACATAATCATAATGTCTGACACACATAAACAGAGGTTATTAAATGCCTGGCTTCATCACAAGCATTTCAGTTAGAATTCACTCTTTGGGGCTTTTATTTTGAAATGGTGTTAACAGCATTCCAACAATTAGTATCAGCAGCAATAAATTACAAGAAATCATATCAAGACAAACACACAAGCCTAATACATTGATCATAGATAAATAGAAATCACTATATTTCAAAGAGAAAAAAATAGTAAATATAAAAACTTGAATAAATAGTTGGTAATATGTTATGTATGCATATATATTGTGGAATGGAAAGATTGTCTAACTGCCAATGTCAAAAAATATTGTCTTTGCATATTTAATTGTCCAAGTAAGGATGACTTGTTTATTGAACTGCAATAATCTGAAAAAAATTAAATTTAAATGAATTCATCATAATTGAAGTGAACTGAAGTGAATTAAAACTGTAAATTGAAAAAAAATGTGTCCTTTCCTCGAGGTTAATTCGTTCATATGCATGTAGCAATTGAACTAACTGACACATTTTCATCCTTAATCTTTCATATATCTGTTAGAAAACTGATTAATAGGAAAAGGGAAGGATGACATGAATAGATAAATAGAATACAATAATGTAAAAGATATAAATTGTGATAAAACATAAAATAAACATACATTGTTGGACCAAATAAGGTAGAGATCAAACAAAGAAAATAAACAGGTGTCCTGTTGTTTTAAGAGTCATTCTGTCCATGTGTCAGTAGTGTATGTTGCTGTTTGTTGAATCTGTCTGTTCTTAACACAAACCAAACTGTGAACAGAGCTCAGTGTCAGTGTGATAATACAAAGAGCTGAAACATTATGACCTTTGACCTGTCCAGTGGCTGTAGAAGCACTTTTTTTTGTTGTGGTCAAAGAGAGATATTGTACTCAGGAAGTAACACATATTGTTACCTTTACAGCTTGTTTAGGGAGGCGCTTGATGCTGGACAAAGGAGTGACTGTCACTGTGACAGTGATGACTGATGATGGATCTGCAGCAGTTTGGTTCCCTGCAGCCGTACACATGATCACTTGCATAAGGATCAACTGTAGTTAGTCTCTACTGAACTGAACTGTGCACAGCAATGGATGCACACATGGTGATGCTAAGGAAGGAGGACAGAGCAGGTCCTGAAAAGAGAAAAGAGAAAGTTATTGTAATAAACTGAAGACTGAAACAAAACATGTTAAAAAGTTACATAATTCACAATAATCAAATACCTTGAATTCTGCTGCAGGGCAGGACACCATGTATGTCCAGTGCCATTTCACACAGAGACGTTTAGGAAGGCTGCAGCTTCTGTTCAGCTTCTTCTATATGTTTAGCTCTCTGTGCAGTCCTAAGTGTCTTCACTGTGAAGTGGAGGGATCACAGAGGAGGAAGACCTGAAGGAAGAAGTTGATATAAATTACAATGTTATACTGGCTGTAACATCAGTGTTATTTAAACTGTTGCATTAATACAACGGGAATAAATTAATGCACACACAATTTAAGTAAAACATTGTAAATCAAATATGAAATAAGAAAACTATACCTTATGCTCTGTTGTGAAGAAACCTCGACACTGGCAGGGAGAACACGTGTCTCTGTGGTCCAGCAGTGGTGGGTCCACTGTTGATGAACAGTTGAGATGGTGCTGCAGCATCTGGTCTGTGGTGACATGATGTCTTGGTTGTTTTGAGCTGATCCAGTATGTCAGAGCCAGACAGAAGGTGAGGCAAAGGCAGGCAGGTGTTTTGTCATCCTCTGCCTTGAAGACTGACTGGGACAAGCAGGAAGTAAAATGTTTATCTATGTGATCCAACAGTGATAAGTCCTCCGTTGATTGACAGTTCAGTTAGTGCTGCAGTCTCTGGCCTGTTGCAGCATGTCTCGGTTGCTGTGAGCTGATCCTCACAGTGCTGAAGGAGGTGAGGCCAAGGCTGGCAGGTGTCCTTACAGAGGACACAGGAGAACTGTGTCTCCGGTCCAGGGGAAAGAAAACCTAAATGAGTAACAGTCTCTAGCAAGGCCATCCGCCCTGCTAGAGTGTGAAAGTGATTGGGATGGAAATGTGGGGTTTCAGCTGGTAGGTATCATTACACCAGAAAGTATGTGTTACATCTAGAACACATACTTTCTGATGTATGTCTGCTACGCTAAATGTTTGCAGCTGTATACAATGCTGTATACAGCTGATGAAAGAGTTTTGGCCTGTGCATTTATCAACCCTGACCCAAACCCACCCTGATAAATGCACAGGCCAAAATGTGTTGGAAATATAGCTCGAAACAATATGGTTACCTGGAAAGAATATTACCCATAATATTGTCCAATACTGTGAAAAGATGATTACCAAACGAAATTCCATTCAACTTACTAAATAAAGTCCAACGTGTCTTGTGACCGCATAATTAGGTTTCCTTTACGTGAATTACTCTTGATAAATTAAATCTCTGCAAGTCTGTTATATTCTGTACATCATTCTCAGTAAACATAGTCATCGCAATATACTCTTTTTGAATTCATCATTGTATCTTTCAATAATTTCGTCATCAGAATGTGTCATTAATACATATATCACTAACTTTTGTTCATCTCGATTAGTCTATACTTCATTGAGTTATGTTTTATCAACACACTGTTATGCTGTATTATTTATACACTACATTATAATAAACTATTTTCTTAATCTCTGCACTGAAAATATTAGTTTAAGTTTAGTTACAGGTACTTTGCATTTTTCTTGATCTTTAAAACTCAGCTGATACCTTTATGGACTGCTAGAGGACATGACACAGTAGACCGGGTTGTGATAACTGTAATAGGTTTTCATCACACCAGAGTGGAGACAATGTTGTGGCTGAGAGATGAAAATGAGGTCCAGCAGTGTGTTCTTCTCTGTGGTTGCAGTAGTGATGACTTGTGCATATCCCCTGGACTGAAAGAGCTCAAGTATTGGCTTACTTGTGTTGGATGAGAGATTCTCGTTGAAATCACCACAGACAATGATGGGCTGACAGTCCATGATCTCCAATGAGTCCAGAAGGCTTCCCAGGTTTGACAGGAATGATCTCACACTGTAGTCTGGAGGTCTGTATATAGCTGCAATCAGTGCACTCACTGGGGCTTCAACCTTCAGAGCCACAAACTCAAGATCAGTTACATTATGGATGTACTGTTTTTCACGCACTTGAATGTGGCTTTTCACAGAAACAGCAACTCAACCGCCACATCTGTTGGCCATTTCTGGAACATTTGTGTAGGACAGGTGTCTGTTGCGTTTGAACATATTGTAGCCCTCTATATGGAGACTGTCTGCAACAAAGGAGCCTTGAAGGTGAGTTTCTGTGAGACACAAAACATCTGCAAGACACAGTTCATGATGGCTCCTGATGTCATTGACATGAGATGGCAAACCTTCTGTGTTATGGTGAACAATGGTCAGAGTGTCATGTCTGCTCGATGTCTGTTGGATTTGAAGAAGAGGCATCATGTCATCCAATCTGACTTGTCTCATGGTCTCTAGGGCTCCAGTGATTGCTGGATTGGCATATATCTTACTCTCATCCAGATCCAGCATGTGCAGTCCACTGAGAGAGGTCACTTTACTGACAAGGCAAGTCGAACAGGAAACTGTCTGCGTACCACTCCTTTCTGTTTCAGATTGTCCTCTGCTCTCTCTACGTACACTAGATCATCAGGTCTGCCTGGTGCTCTATTCCAGTGGTTTCATCATCCATCTTGAGCCCAAGCATAGTGACATGTGCAACACCACTTTGTTCTGAGGTTATTACCCTGACTAGTGTAGCAAACAAACCATTCACCAATCCTTGAGACACGTCTATGTTTCTGGTGAGCATGACTCGAGCACCTTCAGCTACATTCAGTGTATCTGGTAGCTCATTTCTGTTTCCTTTGTATGGTTTGGTTTGTCGGGCCATTCTTCCAGTTCGTGGGTCCTTTTTGTAGTCATCTGCATCGATCTTGGTGATATGAGAATGGAGCTGAGCTAATGTTGCTGAGTTGTGTGAATCAACCTGTTTATTAGTTGCAAAGATGTGCAGTAGATCAGTTGGACAAAGTGCTGGTTCAGTGATGGTCTGTGGCAACAAAGCTCTGTCTGCTTCAGACAACTTATCTGACTTTCCTTTCACACGGATCCGGTTCAACATCTCTACAAATTTAACATCATCCTTCTGACGCATAATTTCAGTTAGAGTGATCATCTGAAAGTTTTCCTGCCATAGGTCGATCTCACATGGCTCATACATACAGAGGGTCTTGCACTGTCGCACTGGTGGTAGCTGAGGTCTGTGGGTCTGTGGCTGCCTTTGATCTGTTTCAGTCTCGCATCCACATAAGCAAACAGGGGCTTTGACACCATGGACACTTCATCAATGATGAGGATCTCAGCATTTAAAATTTCTGATCGGACTTCATCCAGTTTGTTGCCAAGTCCTTGAAATGGAGGTTTCAGACTTCGTGGTAGCTTGAGCAGAGAGTGCAGTGTTGTACCTGATATATTAAATGCTGCAGTTCCAGTGAAAGCAGTCAACAGGACAGTGGGGTTTGATATGTCAGCCTCCTCAGAATGTCTCGGCAGTTTGCACAGTATCTTAGATGCCTCTGAGTTTAATGAGATGTGACTTTCCTGTTCCAGCACCACCATTGATGTAATAGAAAAACTGCTCAGAATTTAGGCCACAGACACGCTTTATGCACCAGTCTCTAACTGCATAGAATACACATGCTTGTTTCGGGTTCAGGTTCTGATACATCTGTCGTAACAGTATGGGGTCTAAGACAGGGGGCTCTCTGACGGCTCTGACTTCTGTTACAGCATTATCCTGATTACTGTATTCTGGGACATTCTCTTGTACATGTTCATGATCTGGCTCTAGTGCCTCCAGTTCTTCTATACATTCCAACCTGACCACTTCAGATTCTGGCGCCAGATTACACCATTCATCAATCACGCCTCTGTTCTGTTCAAATTCCTCGACTGCATTCTCAATCTCCTCAGTGTTTTTCTCATATTTGTCTCTGTTTCGTTTCACAATGTGTTTGACATACTCAGGATGGTCAGAACCTCGTAGTTGAACAAGACAACTGTTGTAGAAGGACTCGTACGTGGGGAAATACGGTCTTTTCAGTTCCTGGTCTGATCGGTGAGCAAGGTACAGTTTCACTAATGTGCCATAGAACTTCTCAGGATATTTTTCCTGTGAGCAGCGGTAAAATCTAATGATAGCAGGTTTATCGTTTTTCCTCTTTTGCACAAATCCCATCTCATTGAGGAGTGGCAACACATCTTTACCTTTTTTCTGCTGTCCATAGATTCTGCAAGTAGCTCCGAAATCAGCCAAACACATCTCCTCAAAATCTGGTGTTTCAGGTCTGGCTTTGTATTTGTCATTCAAAGATGTCATCCACACATTTACACTTTCTGATGTTGTGTTCTCTAGGTAAGACATGGGGCGACTCATTTTCAGTGCGTTGTCATCTGTCGGTATGAATATGACACCACGTGAACACTTCTTCATGTTAATGCCACAGGCACGAGTCACACACTCCTGAGCACTGACCTCTGTCTTTTTAGAGTAAGCTTGCATGATTTCTCTCATTTCATCACATTCATTGACGTTGTCTCTGGTGGAGTTCTCAATGACTGTTTTGAGGTACTCAGAAAGTCCAGATTCCTTTTTGGTTATGTAGCTGGTGAGATACATGATGCATGAATATGCATTGAGAATATAACTTACATCAATATTGGCATCCCAGGCTTCAAGTAGATGTGGATTATATCCATTTACCCAGCAGTCTTTTGGCTCACGTTTCAGTATCACCGCACTGGATTTGTTGATCATATTGAGTGTTAGATCCTGGGGTTCTCTGGCCCGATACGGGGCTACCTACTGACTCAGCTCTCTATTAAAAGATTTCCGAGCTGGTGTTCTTGCGAGGAAACTCGCCTGGCTTCCGCTAACTGCCGTTACTCCCGACGTCTACCCTCGCGCTCGGCCGAGGGACCACCCAGGCCCCGGGCGCTCCCACCAGTCGCGTCGGTTATGGCAGCTTTCCTCTTATGGATCCGTGCTCTTGGTAAATTGCCAGGTTAGGTTTTAACGGCTAGGATCACTTCTAAAACCGTAAGGGGTTGTTAAGTGGATTCAGTCACTAGGATAACCTTTCAGAACTCAGTTGTAAGACATACAATAGACTTAACTTTTTACTTGCCACGAGGAACATTTACCACTTTAAGCAAATGAATGCACTTGAGAGTTTTACTTTAAATGCAGATTAGATATTTATTGCAGGATGTATATATATATTTTGTTAGCAGGGATTCAGGCTACAGCTCACATAATAAAAATAGTTACTACACTTGATTCGTAATTTAATTTTCTTCTTTAGATTATACTCATTGGGTTAGGTTGACGCGTCGTCTCGGTCGGAGCTGGATTTCAAAGGTCCGATGGAAAAGTTCTTTTGGAGGTGTTAGGAACGAGGGTCCGGCCGGACCCTCGGATTCCTCCTGCTCGCACAGCGGAGTTCGATCAGCAACCCTCAAGGCTCAGTACAAAGTCTTTCTAGGGCTGCCGTGTTCTTCCGTTGTTCAGTTGGTAAAGTCAAGCAGTGGGGAGAGGGAAACTCTCCGTCTTGTAATCCTTGTCCACGAACGGTTATCTTTTCTTTTCGTGAGCAGAGACGGAGTCCTCAAATACTTCTGTAGCGCAATCGTCCGTATCTTCTTCCTCGGAGCGCTTGGTCGGCTCCCGCGTAGAATCCCAGCCTGCGTATCGCAGACGTCTCCTTATATTGTCGATTTGGGCTATCTGTTCCCCCCTCCTCTTATTCTGAACACATGATCTTTATCCCACCCTTTTGGGTGTGTGCTTATGCCTGGAAAAGTACCAGATCTCCCTTCAGTCTTGGGCCCCCACCCTTCTGGGTGAGTGCGTATGCTTGGAAAGAACCTTATTTCCCTTCGCCCCTTGTTCTTGCAACAGAGTCCGAAGCATCGCGGATCCCCGCCCAAACATCTGGTGCTGATCTCATTTTCCGGACAACTCCTATATGATCTCATTTCCCTAAAACATGTCCTAACACATACCCTTGTTACTTCTCAACACAGTTCACCACAGTTCATTGTTATAATCAGTTTTACATTTGTTAAATCACTCTATGCATTAAACATTTGTTATTAATCATGATTATAAACTTTATCGTTTGGTTACATTTTATCTATTGATTTCTGAGTATATTCTTTATGTCTTCCTTTTTCTAACCTTCCCCTCTGATCTGTATGTGGCAATTAAGGCAGCTTTCTCTGGGATCTCAACTCTTTTTGACACCCCCTTCTTGAGGTCTCAGGCTGCCTTGTCATATTCGATGTAGTCCTCCAGGAACTCGTCGTAGCCTTCGGCTGTGATGACGAGCACGTCATACTCCGGTGAAGAGGGCCTCGATCCCGACTCCCAGCTGTCGATCACCACCAGGCCGTCCAAGTCTGGTGGTTGGAAACTCAGGAAGGCGTCGTCTTCTGCGGCGTCCCTCAGCTGCTCGTCCATGCTTAGAGCGAAGGCCAACACATTCTGGTCCAGTATGGTGTTAGGAGAGAGTGAGGCAGGGGTTGGAACCGGGCTGGTTGATGCATCGTCGTCGGACTCACGATATCCCGTCAGTCCCTCAGGGATAACCTCCACCAGCTCTCCGCATTCCTCATCGTAGCCCCACATCCCCATCAGGTTTGGTACTATCCCTGCGGTCTCCGTCTGGCTGGCCATGTCGCGGTGTTCCACACCCATGATGCTTGCTGCATCGTTGTCCTCCTCTGGAGTCGGTGAGCGGTACAGCACAGCTGGCAGGCGTGGCCCAATGACGACAAAGCGGCCATCAGTGAGATGGGTGGTGGACACCCGGGTGCCGTCTGGGTATTCCCAGAGCTTAGCGTATACTGGGCAGTACATCCCATTACGGTAGAGGACTTCAGGTACAGCTCTCTCAGCAGAATTCCACACTACTCGTGCCTTCGTTTCTACCTCCATACAGTCGATTACGTTCATTGCAGGTATATAAGGGATACTTCCCTTGCAGAAGATGCCGCTGGCTGCTCCTATTGGGAAATGTCCCAGATAGCACTGGGTGCACCAGAGGGCAGGGGTTACCTCCCATAGGTGCAATATCTGATCCGTGAGGATTCCACAGCAGATACAGCGGGCATCCTCCTGGAATGATGTTGAACACAAAGACTTCATTAATTATTACATTTGAGCGCGTTTTTACAAGCAAAGCTAGCTAGCTGGGGGTGGTCTTATTCTCATTCTTTCTAAGGCCCCCTCTCAGTATTGAAGCGCTTCTTGGAGCGCCTTTCAGCCAGGGAATGCAGCCACGGAGAAGCCAACACCATCGGAGGGGGTGTGAAGCCTGGGCTTGCGGCTCCGACCTTTCTTGGAAACAGGGGCTCATACATCATGAGCCAGGCTGCTATCCCGATTGATGATTCGGAACCCGCCCAGTAGATGGCGACAGTCACGCCCCAACCTAGGCCCCAAAGAGCAATGGCGCCGATCTTGTGGAGCCAACGCCCTCTTCCTCTTTCCTTCATAGCCATGGTCATGATCACGAGGTACGCCAGCGCTGCAACTGCTATTATGGCCTCGACGATTGCCGACACCATCTTCAGTGGTTTGTAGAAAATTGCAGCGACGTCGATTCCCAACCAGAGGACCACCATTCCTCCCTTCACTAGTCCACAGCGGGTGGAGTCGATGTTGATTCTTCCCAAGAGGTAGGTTGCGAACCAGGACAGGGTGAGCCACATTGATCCTCGATAGATGTTTTCAATCACTGCTTTCAGTAACCCTACAACTAGGGCCATTATTCTTAGCGGCTGGTCTAGGGACCATTTGCCCATGCAACAGTAGAAGAACCATATGATTTCGAGGACCCAAAAGTCCAAGCTGGTTAATCGGATCACTGGCACGCAAATGGGTGCTGCTTCAGAGGAGTTCAGGAATGCGTCTGTTACACTCACCCCGAATGTGGTCATTTCTGGAGGTTCGGTGGTGGTGGTATCGTTGGCTGCGGTCATCTTGGCCGTCTAAGGTTTCTTTTCTTTCTATCTGTTAGTTTGAGGCACTTGGTTGAGGTTCCGGGTCTGCAATGGCTATGGCGCTCCAGTGGTTCACCCTTTATAGGTGCGTATGCCCCTCCCTTCTTCGAGGGAGGAGTCTCTCCTTTACTTCCCCTTTCTTCCTTGACTTCCCCTTGAAGCACGAGGCAACAGCAGCTGCTACCCCGCCCTTAATGGCGGCACATACTATTATGCCCAGGATCAAAGTTCCCACAACCATCAACAAATAGGGCCAAAGCCAGGAGAACAAAGTCCCCATCCAGCCCCTCACGACCGTGAATCCTTCTCCAATCTTTCCTGCCAATTCCTCCACAACAATTGTTGCGGTCCCGACCATGGAGGCTCCCGTTAGTTCGATCCAACTGCACTCGTGTTCTCGTCGGCCGCTCCCGCAACTTAGCCAGTGTTCTTCCGGTGAATAGCACGTTCCGTTCCCATACAGGCGGTTCGGTCCTACCCACCCAAATCCTTGGTCTTCTTTACCCTCACAAAGGCTCTTCCTGAAGGCGTGGCCCTCAGCTAGGAACACTGTAGGTTCTGTTACTGGGGGGATTATTTGGCCGTTCACATTTACTCTGTTTTTCATGCGATAGCCCAGGATCAAGTTGGTACAGCTGCCGGTCAGTGGCCCGGATCGTCTCCATTTCTTGTCTTGTCCCTTCTTCCAGGTTACCTCTTGCACATGGGTTTCATATTCCGCTCCATAGTGCTTCTGGCAATGGGATTCCCATCCGGGCACGGTCTCACAATGTCCCCCAGCCAAGCTGATGTTGCAGGTCGTGTTTCCTTGGTTGCACACCATCTTCCAGGGCCGTGGACTGATGTATGGGTCTGGTCGGCTCCATGCCCCAGGCCAGATGTCCCTGTCTTTCGAGTACACTGTGGCCAAGTACTGATACTTCACCCAGTAGTTTTTGGTTTGAGTTAGACATGGCACCACCCATTCTAACACCTCATCCTTCTGTAGGCCCCACCAGGTTACACTATCATCCCTGGTGTGGGCCTCCTTCCATGCCTGCAGGGTCCCTTTGATCGTTTGATTCTTTGTCAGGCCCGTGCAGTCATACAGCCAGGTCCCCCAAGCCCGTTGCCACTCTTGCCAGAGCGTGCATCGCGGGGAGGCCCCGTCTGCTAGATACTCTGTTCCATTCAGAGCGTTGAACATTCTAGTGGTCACACAAGTGTCAATTTTTTGGAAATCCCCTCTTGGGGCTGTCATCAAATCCTCGGGTTTCGGCAGTTTTTGTACATACATATCGGACGTCCTTGGTCCCAAAAGGCCGTAGCTGGCTCTGGAGTATCCCTGATGGAACGCTCCCTTGAAATGCGTCAGCGGGGTTATCCATATCCAGGGCAGGGTGTCGTTGAGCCACTCTTCGTGCCAGGCCTGAGGTGTGGGTAGATAGATGAACTTGTGAGCCTGATACTGTGGTTTGTTAACCGGGGTTATTACGAAGTAATTCTGACCTTCGCAATAAAAGAACACGTTCCAGAAACACTTATCCAGTAGAGGGAGTTTCTGCGTCACACATTCCCTCATCCATCTTCTGCTCCTATTTCTCTGATTACTGTCACGCGGCTTGAATTGTGGCGGCGGCGGCTGCCATTCTTCGGCCTCCTGAGCCGTAGGTCGTACTCCCTCCGCGACCTCTTCTTCCTGCTGTGTGACATTGTCGGCTCCGCCGGTGATGTTGTGCTGCTGGCCGATGGTGGTGTTTCTTAGTGGCCTCACCCTAAACCGCCGGGGTGTACGCCGTGGTGGTGTGGCCTCGCAGGTGAGATTGTAGTGTCCCCAGAACATGCCGTCTGCCGGCATAATCGTCAAACAAGTATCATTGCGGTGGCTCGCTGCGTATGTTACTTCAGATTTCCAGTATCCCTCGGTCCCTGGCTCTGCCCATGAGACACATGCCCATGAACAGTACCAGCCTGGGACCCCATTTTCGGGGTAGATCCAATTACACTGTGCCCTTTTTTCTTCTTCTGTTTTCTTCATCAAGATCGTAATCCTCATCTCTATGCCTTGCGTAGATACGTCATCTACCCTCCATGTCGAATTCTCTATTACTCTCTGGAATTCCCCTGCCCAGTCTACTTCTTCCTCGGTTGCGTTGTTTCCGTCTTTCTGTTCACAGATAGTCGTCCACGCGAGGATGGTAGCAGTCAGGTTCGGTGCTGTCCCTCCCCCTTCTCGGACTTGATGGCCGGCTGCAGGCATACCCTCAACGTCCGACTGGGGCAAGGTGTTCCCCGATCCAGTGTGTCTGGAGAGAATGATCGTTCCAGGTTCAACCGTCCAGCATGTCTGGTCGAACCTCTTTGTGGTAGTGTAGGATACCCTTACGTGAGTTAGGGCCCATGGGACACTACCGTAGTGGTACAGTATGGCCAGGATTAAGCCTAATCCTGTCAGTACTGCTACCATTTTAGCCATTACGCAAAAACATAACCTTTGTCCGGTCCGTAGTCGTTTTCTTGATTGTTGCTGTCGCTTGCCGTTTTGTTTCAATGAGTCCGGCGTTAGGGTGAAGGTGCGCCTAAATTCTTGAACCCTCCCATGTAGAGGTGGGAGATCCATGGTGAGGTCCTGCCTCGCACTAGGTGGTGCGAGCACTGACGGCAGATCGTGGTAGCTGGAGCTGGTGCTCGGGGGAGAGTCAGGATCACTCTGGACCATCCTACCCTTCAGGAGCTGATGATATAGTACCGATGGGTAGCGGCCAATGCTGAGGTCCAGCCCCCTCCACACCCATTTGTAATAGGTGATGACCAACGAAAAGGGGCGTGGGAGAGGTCCAATGCAATCTCCGTCCGGGTCTGGAGCCAAAGTCAGCCAAGCGTACCCCTCTCTGTCTTGCGGGTAGGCTAGGTTCCGGACTTGAGCGAGGGCGGCGTATAATGGCTGCCCGTCTTCCATCTGGAGCTCCGTCACTTTAGCCCACAAATCTGAGCGATTAACCTGCGCGTGCATCCAATTGCGCGCCTTGGTAGGTGGCAAATCCCGCATGCGCAGGCCAGAATCTGGGTTCGGGGGGCCTAGGCTCGGCAGGCGGTAACACACCGTTCGCAACGGCACGTCGCGGTTTTCAATGACACAGCGCTCTCTGTTCTTCACGTGAAGAGCTGTACGGCGCTGCATGATTGGGCTGTTTGTCCAAATTAAATTCTCACCCAGCCAAATATCGACATATTCGTCTTGCAGATAATCAGCATAGTTAGGACCCCACCGTAGCTTCAGCGTCTTGCCGCTCACCTCGAAGCTGGTGGTATTGAGAATCCAGGGAGACATGTCAGGACAACAGAGGACCGGCTGCATCAGCCATGGAGAGGTCCACCTGACCATGGCTCTGTCGTACTGGAGATCCCATCCTGAACGGAGAGACCTCCGCAAATCTGCCTTCCCTGGTTCCTGTAGGTCTGGGGAGCGCTTATATTCGCCATTGCTGCAGAAATAAGCGCCGGATCCACAAAATCCTTTCCTGTATGCAAAATCTCTCAGGGGTTTGTCTAAATAGACTCGTTCATTTGGTAACAGAAGATATGGCCTTTTAGGCGGCCGGAGCGACGAAGAGGCTCTTCTTCTTTTTCTTCCTCTTGGGTGTGGTTGGTGCGGCAGCGACATGTCAACAATCAGGTTCCGTTTTCCCCTTTCTCTGGCTCTACTCGCTGTTACTGCGAGTTTTACCTCCCCGCGTCAGTCTGCGGAACGACTTCCGTGCCCACGCGGTTAAACCCCTTGCATCGGTGAGTGGGTCCGGAGGAGGCACCGCCTCATCCGCTCTGGTCAGCTCCACCCCAATGGAGTATACGCCGTCGAATGGGACCATCACGGTTCTCAGCGTCACCATGACGCGCATTATGTGCTCTGGCCAGGTGGGCGTTTCTGCTCTAGCCGCCCAAGAGCCCGGTATCTGCATAACTCCGTCTCTTCGCCACCCCTCGGGGGTGATCGTAAAGATTTTACTTTTTTCCTTCGTTCTGGCACCAGCGTGGCTGAACGCGTCCAGAGCCGTGATGTTATACAGAAGATTCGTGCCGCGTGCGCCAGCCTCAGTGGGCACCGGGGCGAGCTCGTGTATCGGCACGGTTGGATCACAGAACACATCCGCGATTAACAGGTGCCAGGACGTAAGTTCCCAGGGCCCCATCCAGCCCTGGGTCGTTGCCATTTCTAAGCGGCAATCTGGTAAGCCCGCTGCGACGGGGGTGTACCCTGGCGCGTCTGGGTCACGGTAAACCCTGAAGGCCGCTGGGATTTGTACAGAAGCGAGGGGCGGGTAGGTAACCTCGGCCTGAGCTGGGCTGTATGGCCAGTTCCTTGACACCGACTCCTTCCAAGATCCCCTGTGGCCATCCATACGGCCTCCTCTTGTGTCCAGCGGGGCACCGTCGGATTGGCTCATAGTTGGTGCAGATGGTACCCCCAGCTGCTCGTGAAACATGTCAACAGGAGCGTCAGCCCCGTCCTCCTCCCAGGAGGCAGGTGCCAGGGTTTGTATTGGCCGAAGGAATTTTCTCACCTGCCATCCCTCGGCAGTGCCAGCCTGCACCATTTGTCCGCACTGCTGGAGTAGGGAGCAGGACGCACAGAGGAGCAGCCGGAGTCCATCCCATTGGCAGACGCAGTCCCTTAGGTTCAGCTTCGTCCCCCGTAGATCCCACTGGGTGATGAACGTCAACCTGGGTAACATCTCCATCCGGCATGAACCGCATACATATGCATCCATAACCTTCACTGGTTTATGGTGCATCTGGTTAAATTCTCTTCTTCTTGCTGTGATCCG
The DNA here is from genome assembly GCA_028022725.1 of Lycodopsis pacificus. Classification (NCBI taxonomy): domain Eukaryota; kingdom Metazoa; phylum Chordata; class Actinopteri; order Perciformes; family Zoarcidae; genus Lycodopsis; species Lycodopsis pacificus. The sequence goes on from CM051700.1 coordinate 1,392,626, forward strand.
GCGTGGTTTCTGGTTTCCGGGTCCCTGCCATCCGATGGCCAGGGTGGTCGGCAGCAGGCAGACCACACTCGCCCCACTTCCTGTGACGTGAAGGGGCGGCGCATCAGCTCCTCCGCAGGGGAGGGCCTGTCACTTCGGTAGCGGTCGTTCAGAGCCTTGGCAATGTCCAGGGTCTTAGTGCTCCATTCTCTGGAGTTGGCATTCTTCCCAATCCAAGTTTTTACCAAGCCAATGGTCCTTTCCACCACCCCATTAGCCTGGGGTGTATATGGGGGAGAGTAGATCCTCATCACCCCATGCTGTTGGCACCACTGGTCCACCTTTGCGTTACGAAAGTGCGTACCGTTGTCGGTCCTGAGCTCCTTAGGCACCCCTAAGTAGCCACAGACTTGGTCCAGCATGCTAACAACACTGTTGCCGTTAGCTTTTCTCACCGCCTTTGTGGTTACATATCCTGACATGGAGTCCACAAGCACCAACAGGTACTTTTCTCCACTCTTCCCTGGTACCCCTAGGGGTCCTGCCACATCCATGCAGATAGAGCCCCAGGGTACGGTACTTTTAATGGTGAGTCCTCCCACCCTTTGTCCTCTCCTTCCTGCGTTGTATCGACCACACAACTCACAGTCCTTTAGGATTCTTCGGACTTCTCTTTCAGGAATCCAGAGGCGCTGCTTCTCCAGTTCCCTCCGTGTCGGAACGGTGCCTGCATGTCCGAGTGCCACATGCACTGCCTGCACCACTTCCTTCACATTCTCTTCTGGGACTACCCTTCCTTTGGGCAAGTCTTCCCATTTCTCGATCCCAACAAAGACAATTTGTCTCATCTGGACGAAACGATCCACTTCTTCGTTCCCTTGCCAATGAGTTCCCTCTCGCGTGTGGGCTTTCTGGTGCACCACGTCGAGCTCCATTGTTAGCCGCAATTCGGCTATTTTTCTCCACAGGTTTTCGTGAGCTACTTTCTTGTTCTTAGCACTCTCAAAACCATTTTCTTCCCATATGGACAGGTCTTCGTTAAGGGCTTGTGCGCAGTAATAACTGTCAGTTATTACCCTGGCTCTCTTTACCCTTCTTCGCTCCAACTCGAGCAGACCTTCCAGTATCGCTGTTACCTCCCCGGTCTGGGCACTGCCGGGGACTTGGCCTCGTTGTCTGGAGCGCTCCTTCTCTTTGTGCTTGAGAATGAAGCCCCAGTAGGCTTTGTCGTCTTGTCCTTTTCTTGAACCGTCTGTGTAGAGCGTCCACTCTAACGGTTCGGATGGTGTTTCGTCTTGTGTCTTTTTCTTGCTCACGGGTTGTGCAGGCCCAATCTCGAGGTCTGGGTCTAGCAGGATGTCTTCCCAACGACCCCACCTCGCGTTCGTCGCCTTCGTGCTTTCCACCGTGGCTTTTCTTAGGAATCGATGAACCTGGCTTTGGGTGAGGACCCTGATGCCCTGCCCTTGAGCGAGGTCTTTCAGGGTACTCCAATACCTTGCCAGGACTGCCAACTCCTTCTCTTCGGCTGGGTATTTCTTTTCCACAGAGGACAGGGTGTAGCTCCATAGAGTGACTATCCCTGCGCCCTCGTTGCACACTTTTACCACTGCGTCGTCGTCGTTGCAACTGACCTCTGCCACCAGTTTAGTTGTTAGACTTCGCGGCTCCAGCCGCAAAGCGTCTTTGATGGCTGCCCGCAGGTTTTCCAAACTCATTTGGTCCGTGGCTGTCCATTCCCACTTCTTGTGGGAGTCTTCTGGCTTTTCTTTTCTCAGTTTTACATACAACGGCCTTGCATACTTCTGGTAGCTAGGGACATGGTCCCTAACGTAGTTGCAGAGTCCCAGCACCTTCTGTAGTTCGTTCAGTGAGGTTGGCGGTTCGATCTGCTCTACTTTTTCCCGGAAGCCGTCCGAGAGTCCCAGGTCATTGGAGACTTGGAACCCCAGGTAGTTCACTTGGAATCGTCCGAATTGGCATTTCTTTAGATTCAATTTCAGTCCTGCCGCTGTAAGTCGCTCTGTGACTTTTCTCAATTTTTCCAGATGTTCTTCTTCGGTGTCGTCTGCAATGAATACATCATCGATGTATATGGTTGTTTCCAGGCCGTCCAGTATGTTCATTACGGCTGACTGGAAAACATTCGGAGAGTTTTTGTAGCCTTGGGGTAGCCGTTCCCAGACGTACGCTTTACCTGTATGGGTGAACGCGGTCTTGCCTTGGGATGCTTTGGCTAGCCTCAGTGAGAAAAATCCGTTTGCCAGATCTATGCAGGACTTGTACTTTTTCAGTCTCAGCGTTTTCAGCGTGCCTTGGGGGTTGATCAGGCTGGCTCGATTGGCGACAGTCCTGCGATTGAGGGCTTTGAAGTTGATGACAGGTCTCCATCCTCCTCCCGATGACTCCGGCTTTTTGACTGCCTGTATTGGGCTGTTGGTGATGGGACTCGGCTCCTCACGTACCACCCCTAGCTCGCTGAGCTCCGTGACTATTAGGTCCATTTCTGCTACGGCCCCTGGGTTCAGGGGATACTGGCGAACGGGTGGGTGTACACCCCCTTCTATGGTGTGGGTATACTTTACACCCATGTCTCCACAGTCATTTTTGAACCTAGCCACTCCGGCTTGAGATAGAATGTCTTTGAGCGTTTCTTTCCCCTTTGGGGAAAAGTCGCTTTTTTCGGTCTTTTGCTTGGTTACTTCTGGAATGTCCACTGGCTTGTACCACTCCTTTGGGAACGATCCCATTTGGATTAGTTTTGCCCCTAGGATTTCCAGTCGCTGTTTTATCGGGGTGCGACCCTCTGGGCTGCTATGCAGTTCTTTCAAGTCCGTTATTGTCATCAAATTGTAGGGTCCTAGGGCCCACACAATTCCTTTCCAGACGCCGAACGGAATCTTTTTGATGGTTCCATCGGCTAGTTTAACTGTCAGATGTCCTTTTGTTTCAAGGCATTTGCGGGTCATCGACACTTCGGCACCAGTATCTATTTGATAGGGGATTCCATCCACGTTGGTATATATGTCGTCCCCTATCCAATAGGCATGATCCACTGTGACCCGCGCCCGTTTAGCCATTACTTTCCCTGCCCTTCGTTCCCAGCTTCCATGCGGGAGAGACGAAGGGCCCGTTTCTGCTCTGTTGTCAACTTGTTGTAATCCTCGGAGGAGAGAAAACCGCTCTTGTTGGCTGGCGGGGGCCGTGGCTCCTGCTGTTGTTGCTCAGGCGGGGTCCTTTGGAAGCCGCCCGGTCTCTGGAACCCTTCCTGCCTTTGGAAACCTTGCTCTCGTTGGTAGCCTTGCGGGCCCCTCTGGAATCCCTGCTCCCTCCGGTAGCCTTGCGGGGGTCTCTGGAATCCCCCTGGCTGCCTTCTTGGTGTCGGTGCAGGGCCGGGTCCCTCGGTGGGCCTCGCGTTGTCATACGAGGGCCTGGGCACCGGCGGCTTCGGTTGGTTTCCTCTCTCTCTTTTGTCTTCGAGGTGCTTTTTCTTCAAATCCCACTTCCTTACTGTTTCTTGGATTTGTTCTGTGGTACTCTTTGTGATGTTTAGGGTCACAAAATCGATGTCATTCATGAGGCCTTTTGTCAGCTTCCTAAGGGCTTGCACACTCCTGTCCGGCGGAATCGCCTGTCGCAAGGAGTACCATGCCTGCGTGAGAGTTTGCCCTTTCTCTAAGCTTTTTCTTGCCTTTTCTATTTGTGACTCCTCATCTTCGCAGTCTTCCAGCACTAATCTTCGATAGTGCTGTTCCGCGGTTTCTTCTGGACCCATCGGTTGGTCAGTCACATGGGCCAGCCACAATCTCTTTGCTTCGTCATTCATGGAGCTGGCTTTTACCATGAGCCATTTTTGCGTCAGATATTCCTGCACCGATTCTTTTGGGTCTTTGCTCGCCACCATCGCCCTGATCTTTTTGAACTCGCAAAAGCTCTGGGTGGAGGCTTGCATCTTTGTTAAGCCGTCATTTTCTTCCCCTGCGATGAGGCTGCTGCCCCGCGCGAGGTCTGGCCCCGACCTTGGCTGTTCGTCCTCGCTGTCTGAGATGTCCTGCCTTAGCGCCTTGTCTTCTTCCTTTGCCAGCTTGTAGGCTGCTTTCTTCAGGCGCCGTAGCATGACATCGTATACTATTGCCACAAAGCCCGTGCGGAAATTACCCGTCAGCTCCGTGGCTTTTGCGAGGGAGCCGTAGGTCGGGGTCATCAGAAAATTTGCCCATTCTCCTTTTGTGGCGTAGACCACCGTTCCTTTCATTCCCTCGAGATCATGCAACCATGTCTCCGGAATATCATAACTGGTTTGGCCAACCTCTGGTACATAGGCCTTTCTCCCGTCCTTGGTGATCATGGGCCCATACTGGTCCTCTCTGGCTATCCTCTGCGAAGCCGTGTACACTGAGAGCAGGGGTAGTGCGTTCTTTTTGCCTTTCCTGCTTCCCTGCTTCAGGTCCTTCACTCCTCCCGGAGCCTCGTATTCGATCGAAACCAAGCTTTGCACCGTGTCTTCTTCGTCCGAACTTTCAGCGGCGGTGTCTACCTCACCCTCCTTTTCTGGTTCTTGGAACTGCTGTGCCGGCTGAGTAGGTTCTGGTGTTGTTTTCGGAGTCCTTGGACTTGCCCGACTCCGGTCTGGACTTAGGAACCTTATGGACCCTTCTCCTCCTCCTTCGTAGCGCATTCTCTGCAGGCCGAGGGACTCAGTTGGACTTGTGACCCTGGTTTCTGACCTTCTTGGCCCGGGGGTCTCCATATCGGTCTGCACCGCTACTCCTCGTGGGGAGGCAACTGGGGTTTCTTTTTTCTTCGGGCGTCTTTCCTGGCTCGAGCTGGCTTGTGGATATTGCTCGTTTTGCCTCGAAGGCCCAGGTGTTGATTCCTGATATCCCTTCTGTTCTGCCGCTTCTTTCTTCAAACCTGCTGATGACGGGAGCCGGGGCAGAATTGCTCTCACGATTTGGGCTTCTTCTTGCTCGAATTTGGGCTGTCCTGCCCTCCAGTTGTTTGGCCCCTCAGTTTGGTAGAGGGGTCTCAAAACTTTCTCTTTTCGTTCGCGGAACTGGGCCACCGAGGTGACTATCACCAATTCTTGGATATGGCTCCAGCCATGGGCAGTTTTCATCAGGAGGCGCATAATCCTCATGGCCGCTTCTTCCGCCACCTCCCATGGTAGGTTGCCGGACCTGGCCCCGTCATTGCATATCACGACTCTTTTGAAGGCCATCTCGCTTGCGCGGGTGACACCTTTCTCTAATGCCGCCTCTATTTCGTCCCGATAGTCGTCCTGATCCTGGCCGTCCTGATATTTTCCGATAGGTACATGTATCACCGCGAAGTGACCTGAGTCTCCGCCACTTGTAACCACTACCGATGGCTTGTTCTCCCTATATTTCTTGAGGCGTTCTTCGCACTCTTTTTGGTAGCCTTCGCCTGCTTCCCTGGCCAGTCTCTTTCTGAACCGGGAGTTATGAGGCCTCAGATGTGAGTTAGTTAAGACCACCAGTCCATGGCTGTCTATGTCCCAGGGCTCTCCGAAGTGGTTGTAGGCTGTTAACCCTGTCTGGTTCGCGTGCTTTCGGGTGCCTTCTGGCATTCTCCGTAAGTCTGGGAGGTAATCTTCTTTGTTCTGGGAGCGGCCGTGTCTCGTCTTTTGTTGAGCCTTTTTGTGCCGCTCCGGTTCTGGGTCCTTGAAGTCCTTCAGGGCCTTTTTCACGGCCGCAGGCGTCGCTGACGAGAAGGAAGGCGGGAGCAGTTGGTAACCCATGCTTCCACTCAGCCCTGTGTCGCCCTCCTCCTCGTCTTCCTCCTCGTCCTCCTTGGCCCCGCTTCTCTCCTCGTCTTCTTTGTCTGACCCGGAGGACTCTGACCGCGAGCCTGCTGAGCCCTCGGTCCCCAAGTTGCTGACCCGATCTTCGCTGGTGTCGTCGGCATAACATGGCTCTTCGGCCATGTATTTTGCTGTGTCTTCTCGCTGTTTTTGGTTTTCTTTGTAGCGGGAGGTGGCCTTTACTGTAGCCCCGACAGTCACTGGCCCCGCTCCTATTTCTGCGGCCAGCATCTTTGCAACCGCATCATACTCTTTTGATGGGCTAATCACGGTGACTATTTTTCCTTTAATGGTTTCCATTACCACGAGCCACCAGTGTAGCCACTCTCCCACTTGCTTCTTGCCTTTCGGGGGGTTTGGACATCCTACCACCGCCACCACCATCCCTCTCTCGAGGGTGAGTGGAGCGAGATAACCCCCCTTCTGCTTGCACAATCGTTCTACTTCTTCTCCCACCTCCGCCTTGTCTTCGTCTAGATGTAGGTCGATTAGGTGTTGTTGGACGGAAATGTCCCATGTGGCCCATCCTCTGCCTTTCAGGATGACCTGGTGTCGTACGTTGCCTCCTTTGCCTAGATCTGTTGGCGATCTTGCCGATGCCGCTCCGCTGGCCCCTGGGTTCACCTCCTGGTCCTCGCTGCCGTCCGCTGGCGATCCCGGGGTCGGTGTCCCTGGCACGTCCCGCTGAGTCGTCCCCGTCGGTGGGCTGCCTCCTGCGTCATCGGGTCCTCCCTGCTGCTCCTCCATCTTGGACTTTGTCTTTGTCTTTGTTGTCTCGAGTCGCCTTCCTCCCAAAGCCTCTCGTCGCGCGTTGAGGAAGGGATGGGGTCAGGCTCTGGCCCCTCTACAGGTCGGATTTTTCTGGTCGATGCTTCTCCGTCGCCTGCAGTTCTCCTGTGCTGGCTTGTAAATACCACACACAGCTTCGATTCGTGGATGTCTCGCAATCGGACTTCTTTGAGGCTTGGGCAGCGTTACTTCCTACCCAATACTCGCCTCCTTCTCAGGTCTTTCGTACACGAACGGCAGCCTCTCTTTGGCCGCCGGGGTTCTTCCTTTTGGACTCAACGTACTCCTTTTCCGTCGAGCCCCACGTTGGGCGCCACGTGTTAGATCCTGGGGTTCTCTGGCCCGATACGGGGCTACCTACTGACTCAGCTCTCTATTAAAAGATTTCCGAGCTGGTGTTCTTGCGAGGAAACTCGCCTGGCTTCCGCTAACTGCCGTTACTCCCGACGTCTACCCTGCTTCCTCCGGTCGGTGCGCGCTCGGCCGAGGGACCACCCAGGCCCCGGGCGCTCCCACCAGTCGCGTCGGTTATGGCAGCTTTCCTCTTATGGATCCGTGCTCTTGGTAAATTGCCAGGTTAGGTTTTAACGGCTAGGATCACTTCTAAAACCGTAAGGGGTTGTTAAGTGGATTCAGTCACTAGGATAACCTTTCAGAACTCAGTTGTAAGACATACAATAGACTTAACTTTTTACTTGCCACGAGGAACATTTACCACTTTAAGCAAATGAATGCACTTGAGAGTTTTACTTTAAATGCAGATTAGATATTTATTGCAGGATGTATATATATATTTTGTTAGCAGGGATTCAGGCTACAGCTCACATAATAAAAATAGTTACTACACTTGATTCGTAATTTAATTTTCTTCTTTAGATTATACTCATTGGGTTAGGTTGACGCGTCGTCTCGGTCGGAGCTGGATTTCAAAGGTCCGATGGAAAAGTTCTTTTGGAGGTGTTAGGAACGAGGGTCCGGCCGGACCCTCGGATTCCTCCTGCTCGCACAGCGGAGTTCGATCAGCAACCCTCAAGGCTCAGTACAAAGTCTTTCTAGGGCTGCCGTGTTCTTCCGTTGTTCAGTTGGTAAAGTCAAGCAGTGGGGAGAGGGAAACTCTCCGTCTTGTAATCCTTGTCCACGAACGGTTATCTTTTCTTTTCGTGAGCAGAGACGGAGTCCTCAAATACTTCTGTAGCGCAATCGTCCGTATCTTCTTCCTCGGAGCGCTTGGTCGGCTCCCGCGTAGAATCCCAGCCTGCGTATCGCAGACGTCTCCTTATATTGTCGATTTGGGCTATCTGTTCCCCCCTCCTCTTATTCTGAACACATGATCTTTATCCCACCCTTTTGGGTGTGTGCTTATGCCTGGAAAAGTACCAGATCTCCCTTCAGTCTTGGGCCCCCACCCTTCTGGGTGAGTGCGTATGCTTGGAAAGAACCTTATTTCCCTTCGCCCCTTGTTCTTGCAACAGAGTCCGAAGCATCGCGGATCCCCGCCCAAACATCTGGTGCTGATCTCATTTTCCGGACAACTCCTATATGATCTCATTTCCCTAAAACATGTCCTAACACATACCCTTGTTACTTCTCAACACAGTTCACCACAGTTCATTGTTATAATCAGTTTTACATTTGTTAAATCACTCTATGCATTAAACATTTGTTATTAATCATGATTATAAACTTTATCGTTTGGTTACATTTTATCTATTGATTTCTGAGTATATTCTTTATGTCTTCCTTTTTCTAACCTTCCCCTCTGATCTGTATGTGGCAATTAAGGCAGCTTTCTCTGGGATCTCAACTCTTTTTGACACCCCCTTCTTGAGGTCTCAGGCTGCCTTGTCATATTCGATGTAGTCCTCCAGGAACTCGTCGTAGCCTTCGGCTGTGATGACGAGCACGTCATACTCCGGTGAAGAGGGCCTCGATCCCGACTCCCAGCTGTCGATCACCACCAGGCCGTCCAAGTCTGGTGGTTGGAAACTCAGGAAGGCGTCGTCTTCTGCGGCGTCCCTCAGCTGCTCGTCCATGCTTAGAGCGAAGGCCAACACATTCTGGTCCAGTATGGTGTTAGGAGAGAGTGAGGCAGGGGTTGGAACCGGGCTGGTTGATGCATCGTCGTCGGACTCACGATATCCCGTCAGTCCCTCAGGGATAACCTCCACCAGCTCTCCGCATTCCTCATCGTAGCCCCACATCCCCATCAGGTTTGGTACTATCCCTGCGGTCTCCGTCTGGCTGGCCATGTCGCGGTGTTCCACACCCATGATGCTTGCTGCATCGTTGTCCTCCTCTGGAGTCGGTGAGCGGTACAGCACAGCTGGCAGGCGTGGCCCAATGACGACAAAGCGGCCATCAGTGAGATGGGTGGTGGACACCCGGGTGCCGTCTGGGTATTCCCAGAGCTTAGCGTATACTGGGCAGTACATCCCATTACGGTAGAGGACTTCAGGTACAGCTCTCTCAGCAGAATTCCACACTACTCGTGCCTTCGTTTCTACCTCCATACAGTCGATTACGTTCATTGCAGGTATATAAGGGATACTTCCCTTGCAGAAGATGCCGCTGGCTGCTCCTATTGGGAAATGTCCCAGATAGCACTGGGTGCACCAGAGGGCAGGGGTTACCTCCCATAGGTGCAATATCTGATCCGTGAGGATTCCACAGCAGATACAGCGGGCATCCTCCTGGAATGATGTTGAACACAAAGACTTCATTAATTATTACATTTGAGCGCGTTTTTACAAGCAAAGCTAGCTAGCTGGGGGTGGTCTTATTCTCATTCTTTCTAAGGCCCCCTCTCAGTATTGAAGCGCTTCTTGGAGCGCCTTTCAGCCAGGGAATGCAGCCACGGAGAAGCCAACACCATCGGAGGGGGTGTGAAGCCTGGGCTTGCGGCTCCGACCTTTCTTGGAAACAGGGGCTCATACATCATGAGCCAGGCTGCTATCCCGATTGATGATTCGGAACCCGCCCAGTAGATGGCGACAGTCACGCCCCAACCTAGGCCCCAAAGAGCAATGGCGCCGATCTTGTGGAGCCAACGCCCTCTTCCTCTTTCCTTCATAGCCATGGTCATGATCACGAGGTACGCCAGCGCTGCAACTGCTATTATGGCCTCGACGATTGCCGACACCATCTTCAGTGGTTTGTAGAAAATTGCAGCGACGTCGATTCCCAACCAGAGGACCACCATTCCTCCCTTCACTAGTCCACAGCGGGTGGAGTCGATGTTGATTCTTCCCAAGAGGTAGGTTGCGAACCAGGACAGGGTGAGCCACATTGATCCTCGATAGATGTTTTCAATCACTGCTTTCAGTAACCCTACAACTAGGGCCATTATTCTTAGCGGCTGGTCTAGGGACCATTTGCCCATGCAACAGTAGAAGAACCATATGATTTCGAGGACCCAAAAGTCCAAGCTGGTTAATCGGATCACTGGCACGCAAATGGGTGCTGCTTCAGAGGAGTTCAGGAATGCGTCTGTTACACTCACCCCGAATGTGGTCATTTCTGGAGGTTCGGTGGTGGTGGTATCGTTGGCTGCGGTCATCTTGGCCGTCTAAGGTTTCTTTTCTTTCTATCTGTTAGTTTGAGGCACTTGGTTGAGGTTCCGGGTCTGCAATGGCTATGGCGCTCCAGTGGTTCACCCTTTATAGGTGCGTATGCCCCTCCCTTCTTCGAGGGAGGAGTCTCTCCTTTACTTCCCCTTTCTTCCTTGACTTCCCCTTGAAGCACGAGGCAACAGCAGCTGCTACCCCGCCCTTAATGGCGGCACATACTATTATGCCCAGGATCAAAGTTCCCACAACCATCAACAAATAGGGCCAAAGCCAGGAGAACAAAGTCCCCATCCAGCCCCTCACGACCGTGAATCCTTCTCCAATCTTTCCTGCCAATTCCTCCACAACAATTGTTGCGGTCCCGACCATGGAGGCTCCCGTTAGTTCGATCCAACTGCACTCGTGTTCTCGTCGGCCGCTCCCGCAACTTAGCCAGTGTTCTTCCGGTGAATAGCACGTTCCGTTCCCATACAGGCGGTTCGGTCCTACCCACCCAAATCCTTGGTCTTCTTTACCCTCACAAAGGCTCTTCCTGAAGGCGTGGCCCTCAGCTAGGAACACTGTAGGTTCTGTTACTGGGGGGATTATTTGGCCGTTCACATTTACTCTGTTTTTCATGCGATAGCCCAGGATCAAGTTGGTACAGCTGCCGGTCAGTGGCCCGGATCGTCTCCATTTCTTGTCTTGTCCCTTCTTCCAGGTTACCTCTTGCACATGGGTTTCATATTCCGCTCCATAGTGCTTCTGGCAATGGGATTCCCATCCGGGCACGGTCTCACAATGTCCCCCAGCCAAGCTGATGTTGCAGGTCGTGTTTCCTTGGTTGCACACCATCTTCCAGGGCCGTGGACTGATGTATGGGTCTGGTCGGCTCCATGCCCCAGGCCAGATGTCCCTGTCTTTCGAGTACACTGTGGCCAAGTACTGATACTTCACCCAGTAGTTTTTGGTTTGAGTTAGACATGGCACCACCCATTCTAACACCTCATCCTTCTGTAGGCCCCACCAGGTTACACTATCATCCCTGGTGTGGGCCTCCTTCCATGCCTGCAGGGTCCCTTTGATCGTTTGATTCTTTGTCAGGCCCGTGCAGTCATACAGCCAGGTCCCCCAAGCCCGTTGCCACTCTTGCCAGAGCGTGCATCGCGGGGAGGCCCCGTCTGCTAGATACTCTGTTCCATTCAGAGCGTTGAACATTCTAGTGGTCACACAAGTGTCAATTTTTTGGAAATCCCCTCTTGGGGCTGTCATCAAATCCTCGGGTTTCGGCAGTTTTTGTACATACATATCGGACGTCCTTGGTCCCAAAAGGCCGTAGCTGGCTCTGGAGTATCCCTGATGGAACGCTCCCTTGAAATGCGTCAGCGGGGTTATCCATATCCAGGGCAGGGTGTCGTTGAGCCACTCTTCGTGCCAGGCCTGAGGTGTGGGTAGATAGATGAACTTGTGAGCCTGATACTGTGGTTTGTTAACCGGGGTTATTACGAAGTAATTCTGACCTTCGCAATAAAAGAACACGTTCCAGAAACACTTATCCAGTAGAGGGAGTTTCTGCGTCACACATTCCCTCATCCATCTTCTGCTCCTATTTCTCTGATTACTGTCACGCGGCTTGAATTGTGGCGGCGGCGGCTGCCATTCTTCGGCCTCCTGAGCCGTAGGTCGTACTCCCTCCGCGACCTCTTCTTCCTGCTGTGTGACATTGTCGGCTCCGCCGGTGATGTTGTGCTGCTGGCCGATGGTGGTGTTTCTTAGTGGCCTCACCCTAAACCGCCGGGGTGTACGCCGTGGTGGTGTGGCCTCGCAGGTGAGATTGTAGTGTCCCCAGAACATGCCGTCTGCCGGCATAATCGTCAAACAAGTATCATTGCGGTGGCTCGCTGCGTATGTTACTTCAGATTTCCAGTATCCCTCGGTCCCTGGCTCTGCCCATGAGACACATGCCCATGAACAGTACCAGCCTGGGACCCCATTTTCGGGGTAGATCCAATTACACTGTGCCCTTTTTTCTTCTTCTGTTTTCTTCATCAAGATCGTAATCCTCATCTCTATGCCTTGCGTAGATACGTCATCTACCCTCCATGTCGAATTCTCTATTACTCTCTGGAATTCCCCTGCCCAGTCTACTTCTTCCTCGGTTGCGTTGTTTCCGTCTTTCTGTTCACAGATAGTCGTCCACGCGAGGATGGTAGCAGTCAGGTTCGGTGCTGTCCCTCCCCCTTCTCGGACTTGATGGCCGGCTGCAGGCATACCCTCAACGTCCGACTGGGGCAAGGTGTTCCCCGATCCAGTGTGTCTGGAGAGAATGATCGTTCCAGGTTCAACCGTCCAGCATGTCTGGTCGAACCTCTTTGTGGTAGTGTAGGATACCCTTACGTGAGTTAGGGCCCATGGGACACTACCGTAGTGGTACAGTATGGCCAGGATTAAGCCTAATCCTGTCAGTACTGCTACCATTTTAGCCATTACGCAAAAACATAACCTTTGTCCGGTCCGTAGTCGTTTTCTTGATTGTTGCTGTCGCTTGCCGTTTTGTTTCAATGAGTCCGGCGTTAGGGTGAAGGTGCGCCTAAATTCTTGAACCCTCCCATGTAGAGGTGGGAGATCCATGGTGAGGTCCTGCCTCGCACTAGGTGGTGCGAGCACTGACGGCAGATCGTGGTAGCTGGAGCTGGTGCTCGGGGGAGAGTCAGGATCACTCTGGACCATCCTACCCTTCAGGAGCTGATGATATAGTACCGATGGGTAGCGGCCAATGCTGAGGTCCAGCCCCCTCCACACCCATTTGTAATAGGTGATGACCAACGAAAAGGGGCGTGGGAGAGGTCCAATGCAATCTCCGTCCGGGTCTGGAGCCAAAGTCAGCCAAGCGTACCCCTCTCTGTCTTGCGGGTAGGCTAGGTTCCGGACTTGAGCGAGGGCGGCGTATAATGGCTGCCCGTCTTCCATCTGGAGCTCCGTCACTTTAGCCCACAAATCTGAGCGATTAACCTGCGCGTGCATCCAATTGCGCGCCTTGGTAGGTGGCAAATCCCGCATGCGCAGGCCAGAATCTGGGTTCGGGGGGCCTAGGCTCGGCAGGCGGTAACACACCGTTCGCAACGGCACGTCGCGGTTTTCAATGACACAGCGCTCTCTGTTCTTCACGTGAAGAGCTGTACGGCGCTGCATGATTGGGCTGTTTGTCCAAATTAAATTCTCACCCAGCCAAATATCGACATATTCGTCTTGCAGATAATCAGCATAGTTAGGACCCCACCGTAGCTTCAGCGTCTTGCCGCTCACCTCGAAGCTGGTGGTATTGAGAATCCAGGGAGACATGTCAGGACAACAGAGGACCGGCTGCATCAGCCATGGAGAGGTCCACCTGACCATGGCTCTGTCGTACTGGAGATCCCATCCTGAACGGAGAGACCTCCGCAAATCTGCCTTCCCTGGTTCCTGTAGGTCTGGGGAGCGCTTATATTCGCCATTGCTGCAGAAATAAGCGCCGGATCCACAAAATCCTTTCCTGTATGCAAAATCTCTCAGGGGTTTGTCTAAATAGACTCGTTCATTTGGTAACAGAAGATATGGCCTTTTAGGCGGCCGGAGCGACGAAGAGGCTCTTCTTCTTTTTCTTCCTCTTGGGTGTGGTTGGTGCGGCAGCGACATGTCAACAATCAGGTTCCGTTTTCCCCTTTCTCTGGCTCTACTCGCTGTTACTGCGAGTTTTACCTCCCCGCGTCAGTCTGCGGAACGACTTCCGTGCCCACGCGGTTAAACCCCTTGCATCGGTGAGTGGGTCCGGAGGAGGCACCGCCTCATCCGCTCTGGTCAGCTCCACCCCAATGGAGTATACGCCGTCGAATGGGACCATCACGGTTCTCAGCGTCACCATGACGCGCATTATGTGCTCTGGCCAGGTGGGCGTTTCTGCTCTAGCCGCCCAAGAGCCCGGTATCTGCATAACTCCGTCTCTTCGCCACCCCTCGGGGGTGATCGTAAAGATTTTACTTTTTTCCTTCGTTCTGGCACCAGCGTGGCTGAACGCGTCCAGAGCCGTGATGTTATACAGAAGATTCGTGCCGCGTGCGCCAGCCTCAGTGGGCACCGGGGCGAGCTCGTGTATCGGCACGGTTGGATCACAGAACACATCCGCGATTAACAGGTGCCAGGACGTAAGTTCCCAGGGCCCCATCCAGCCCTGGGTCGTTGCCATTTCTAAGCGGCAATCTGGTAAGCCCGCTGCGACGGGGGTGTACCCTGGCGCGTCTGGGTCACGGTAAACCCTGAAGGCCGCTGGGATTTGTACAGAAGCGAGGGGCGGGTAGGTAACCTCGGCCTGAGCTGGGCTGTATGGCCAGTTCCTTGACACCGACTCCTTCCAAGATCCCCTGTGGCCATCCATACGGCCTCCTCTTGTGTCCAGCGGGGCACCGTCGGATTGGCTCATAGTTGGTGCAGATGGTACCCCCAGCTGCTCGTGAAACATGTCAACAGGAGCGTCAGCCCCGTCCTCCTCCCAGGAGGCAGGTGCCAGGGTTTGTATTGGCCGAAGGAATTTTCTCACCTGCCATCCCTCGGCAGTGCCAGCCTGCACCATTTGTCCGCACTGCTGGAGTAGGGAGCAGGACGCACAGAGGAGCAGCCGGAGTCCATCCCATTGGCAGACGCAGTCCCTTAGGTTCAGCTTCGTCCCCCGTAGATCCCACTGGGTGATGAACGTCAACCTGGGTAACATCTCCATCCGGCATGAACCGCATACATATGCATCCATAACCTTCACTGGTTTATGGTGCATCTGGTTAAATTCTCTTCTTCTTGCTGTGATCCGGCGTGGTTTCTGGTTTCCGGGTCCCTGCCATCCGATGGCCAGGGTGGTCGGCAGCAGGCAGACCACACTCGCCCCACTTCCTGTGACGTGAAGGGGCGGCGCATCAGCTCCTCCGCAGGGGAGGGCCTGTCACTTCGGTAGCGGTCGTTCAGAGCCTTGGCAATGTCCAGGGTCTTAGTGCTCCATTCTCTGGAGTTGGCATTCTTCCCAATCCAAGTTTTTACCAAGCCAATGGTCCTTTCCACCACCCCATTAGCCTGGGGTGTATATGGGGGAGAGTAGATCCTCATCACCCCATGCTGTTGGCACCACTGGTCCACCTTTGCGTTACGAAAGTGCGTACCGTTGTCGGTCCTGAGCTCCTTAGGCACCCCTAAGTAGCCACAGACTTGGTCCAGCATGCTAACAACACTGTTGCCGTTAGCTTTTCTCACCGCCTTTGTGGTTACATATCCTGACATGGAGTCCACAAGCACCAACAGGTACTTTTCTCCACTCTTCCCTGGTACCCCTAGGGGTCCTGCCACATCCATGCAGATAGAGCCCCAGGGTACGGTACTTTTAATGGTGAGTCCTCCCACCCTTTGTCCTCTCCTTCCTGCGTTGTATCGACCACACAACTCACAGTCCTTTAGGATTCTTCGGACTTCTCTTTCAGGAATCCAGAGGCGCTGCTTCTCCAGTTCCCTCCGTGTCGGAACGGTGCCTGCATGTCCGAGTGCCACATGCACTGCCTGCACCACTTCCTTCACATTCTCTTCTGGGACTACCCTTCCTTTGGGCAAGTCTTCCCATTTCTCGATCCCAACAAAGACAATTTGTCTCATCTGGACGAAACGATCCACTTCTTCGTTCCCTTGCCAATGAGTTCCCTCTCGCGTGTGGGCTTTCTGGTGCACCACGTCGAGCTCCATTGTTAGCCGCAATTCGGCTATTTTTCTCCACAGGTTTTCGTGAGCTACTTTCTTGTTCTTAGCACTCTCAAAACCATTTTCTTCCCATATGGACAGGTCTTCGTTAAGGGCTTGTGCGCAGTAATAACTGTCAGTTATTACCCTGGCTCTCTTTACCCTTCTTCGCTCCAACTCGAGCAGACCTTCCAGTATCGCTGTTACCTCCCCGGTCTGGGCACTGCCGGGGACTTGGCCTCGTTGTCTGGAGCGCTCCTTCTCTTTGTGCTTGAGAATGAAGCCCCAGTAGGCTTTGTCGTCTTGTCCTTTTCTTGAACCGTCTGTGTAGAGCGTCCACTCTAACGGTTCGGATGGTGTTTCGTCTTGTGTCTTTTTCTTGCTCACGGGTTGTGCAGGCCCAATCTCGAGGTCTGGGTCTAGCAGGATGTCTTCCCAACGACCCCACCTCGCGTTCGTCGCCTTCGTGCTTTCCACCGTGGCTTTTCTTAGGAATCGATGAACCTGGCTTTGGGTGAGGACCCTGATGCCCTGCCCTTGAGCGAGGTCTTTCAGGGTACTCCAATACCTTGCCAGGACTGCCAACTCCTTCTCTTCGGCTGGGTATTTCTTTTCCACAGAGGACAGGGTGTAGCTCCATAGAGTGACTATCCCTGCGCCCTCGTTGCACACTTTTACCACTGCGTCGTCGTCGTTGCAACTGACCTCTGCCACCAGTTTAGTTGTTAGACTTCGCGGCTCCAGCCGCAAAGCGTCTTTGATGGCTGCCCGCAGGTTTTCCAAACTCATTTGGTCCGTGGCTGTCCATTCCCACTTCTTGTGGGAGTCTTCTGGCTTTTCTTTTCTCAGTTTTACATACAACGGCCTTGCATACTTCTGGTAGCTAGGGACATGGTCCCTAACGTAGTTGCAGAGTCCCAGCACCTTCTGTAGTTCGTTCAGTGAGGTTGGCGGTTCGATCTGCTCTACTTTTTCCCGGAAGCCGTCCGAGAGTCCCAGGTCATTGGAGACTTGGAACCCCAGGTAGTTCACTTGGAATCGTCCGAATTGGCATTTCTTTAGATTCAATTTCAGTCCTGCCGCTGTAAGTCGCTCTGTGACTTTTCTCAATTTTTCCAGATGTTCTTCTTCGGTGTCGTCTGCAATGAATACATCATCGATGTA
The DNA here is from genome assembly GCA_028022725.1 of Lycodopsis pacificus. Classification (NCBI taxonomy): domain Eukaryota; kingdom Metazoa; phylum Chordata; class Actinopteri; order Perciformes; family Zoarcidae; genus Lycodopsis; species Lycodopsis pacificus. The sequence continues at coordinate 1,409,672 of CM051700.1, forward strand.
TATGGTTGTTTCCAGGCCGTCCAGTATGTTCATTACGGCTGACTGGAAAACATTCGGAGAGTTTTTGTAGCCTTGGGGTAGCCGTTCCCAGACGTACGCTTTACCTTTATGGGTGAACGCGGTCTTGCCTTGGGATGCTTTGGCTAGCCTCAGTGAGAAAAATCCGTTTGCCAGATCTATGCAGGACTTGTACTTTTTCAGTCTCAGCGTTTTCAGCGTGCCTTGGGGGTTGATCAGGCTGGCTCGATTGGCGACAGTCCTGCGATTGAGGGCTTTGAAGTTGATGACAGGTCTCCATCCTCCTCCCGATGACTCCGGCTTTTTGACTGCCTGTATTGGGCTGTTGGTGATGGGACTCGGCTCCTCACGTACCACCCCTAGCTCGCTGAGCTCCGTGACTATTAGGTCCATTTCTGCTACGGCCCCTGGGTTCAGGGGATACTGGCGAACGGGTGGGTGTACACCCCCTTCTATGGTGTGGGTATACTTTACACCCATGTCTCCACAGTCATTTTTGAACCTAGCCACTCCGGCTTGAGATAGAATGTCTTTGAGCGTTTCTTTCCCCTTTGGGGAAAAGTCGCTTTCTTCGGTCTTTTGCTTGGTTACTTCTGGAATGTCCACTGGCTTGTACCACTCCTTTGGGAACGATCCCATTTGGATTAGTTTTGCCCCTAGGATTTCCAGTCGCTGTTTTATCGGGGTGCGACCCTCTGGGCTGCTATGCAGTTCTTTCAAGTCCGTTATTGTCATCAAATTGTAGGGTCCTAGGGCCCACACAATTCCTTTCCAGACGCCGAACGGAATCTTTTTGATGGTTCCATCGGCTAGTTTAACTGTCAGATGTCCTTTTGTTTCAAGGCATTTGCGGGTCATCGACACTTCGGCACCAGTATCTATTTGATAGGGGATTCCATCCACGTTGGTATATATGTCGTCCCCTATCCAATAGGCATGATCCACTGTGACCCGCGCCCGTTTAGCCATTACTTTCCCTGCCCTTCGTTCCCAGCTTCCATGCGGGAGAGACGAAGGGCCCGTTTCTGCTCTGTTGTCAACTTGTTGTAATCCTCGGAGGAGAGAAAACCGCTCTTGTTGGCTGGCGGGGGCCGTGGCTCCTGCTGTTGTTGCTCAGGCGGGGTCCTTTGGAAGCCGCCCGGTCTCTGGAACCCTTCCTGCCTTTGGAAACCTTGCTCTCGTTGGTAGCCTTGCGGGCCCCTCTGGAATCCCTGCTCCCTCCGGTAGCCTTGCGGGGGTCTCTGGAATCCCCCTGGCTGCCTTCTTGGTGTCGGTGCAGGGCCGGGTCCCTCGGTGGGCCTCGCGTTGTCATACGAGGGCCTGGGCACCGGCGGCTTCGGTTGGTTTCCTCTCTCTCTTTTGTCTTCGAGGTGCTTTTTCTTCAAATCCCACTTCCTTACTGTTTCTTGGATTTGTTCTGTGGTACTCTTTGTGATGTTTAGGGTCACAAAATCGATGTCATTCATGAGGCCTTTTGTCAGCTTCCTAAGGGCTTGCACACTCCTGTCCGGCGGAATCGCCTGTCGCAAGGAGTACCATGCCTGCGTGAGAGTTTGCCCTTTCTCTAAGCTTTTTCTTGCCTTTTCTATTTGTGACTCCTCATCTTCGCAGTCTTCCAGCACTAATCTTCGATAGTGCTGTTCCGCGGTTTCTTCTGGACCCATCGGTTGGTCAGTCACATGGGCCAGCCACAATCTCTTTGCTTCGTCATTCATGGAGCTGGCTTTTACCATGAGCCATTTTTGCGTCAGATATTCCTGCACCGATTCTTTTGGGTCTTTGCTCGCCACCATCGCCCTGATCTTTTTGAACTCGCAAAAGCTCTGGGTGGAGGCTTGCATCTTTGTTAAGCCGTCATTTTCTTCCCCTGCGATGAGGCTGCTGCCCCGCGCGAGGTCTGGCCCCGACCTTGGCTGTTCGTCCTCGCTGTCTGAGATGTCCTGCCTTAGCGCCTTGTCTTCTTCCTTTGCCAGCTTGTAGGCTGCTTTCTTCAGGCGCCGTAGCATGACATCGTATACTATTGCCACAAAGCCCGTGCGGAAATTACCCGTCAGCTCCGTGGCTTTTGCGAGGGAGCCGTAGGTCGGGGTCATCAGAAAATTTGCCCATTCTCCTTTTGTGGCGTAGACCACCGTTCCTTTCATTCCCTCGAGATCATGCAACCATGTCTCCGGAATATCATAACTGGTTTGGCCAACCTCTGGTACATAGGCCTTTCTCCCGTCCTTGGTGATCATGGGCCCATACTGGTCCTCTCTGGCTATCCTCTGCGAAGCCGTGTACACTGAGAGCAGGGGTAGTGCGTTCTTTTTGCCTTTCCTGCTTCCCTGCTTCAGGTCCTTCACTCCTCCCGGAGCCTCGTATTCGATCGAAACCAAGCTTTGCACCGTGTCTTCTTCGTCCGAACTTTCAGCGGCGGTGTCTACCTCACCCTCCTTTTCTGGTTCTTGGAACTGCTGTGCCGGCTGAGTAGGTTCTGGTGTTGTTTTCGGAGTCCTTGGACTTGCCCGACTCCGGTCTGGACTTAGGAACCTTATGGACCCTTCTCCTCCTCCTTCGTAGCGCATTCTCTGCAGGCCGAGGGACTCAGTTGGACTTGTGACCCTGGTTTCTGACCTTCTTGGCCCGGGGGTCTCCATATCGGTCTGCACCGCTACTCCTCGTGGGGAGGCAACTGGGGTTTCTTTTTTCTTCGGGCGTCTTTCCTGGCTCGAGCTGGCTTGTGGATATTGCTCGTTTTGCCTCGAAGGCCCAGGTGTTGATTCCTGATATCCCTTCTGTTCTGCCGCTTCTTTCTTCAAACCTGCTGATGACGGGAGCCGGGGCAGAATTGCTCTCACGATTTGGGCTTCTTCTTGCTCGAATTTGGGCTGTCCTGCCCTCCAGTTGTTTGGCCCCTCAGTTTGGTAGAGGGGTCTCAAAACTTTCTCTTTTCGTTCGCGGAACTGGGCCACCGAGGTGACTATCACCAATTCTTGGATATGGCTCCAGCCATGGGCAGTTTTCATCAGGAGGCGCATAATCCTCATGGCCGCTTCTTCCGCCACCTCCCATGGTAGGTTGCCGGACCTGGCCCCGTCATTGCATATCACGACTCTTTTGAAGGCCATCTCGCTTGCGCGGGTGACACCTTTCTCTAATGCCGCCTCTATTTCGTCCCGATAGTCGTCCTGATCCTGGCCGTCCTGATATTTTCCGATAGGTACATGTATCACCGCGAAGTGACCTGAGTCTCCGCCACTTGTAACCACTACCGATGGCTTGTTCTCCCTATATTTCTTGAGGCGTTCTTCGCACTCTTTTTGGTAGCCTTCGCCTGCTTCCCTGGCCAGTCTCTTTCTGAACCGGGAGTTATGAGGCCTCAGATGTGAGTTAGTTAAGACCACCAGTCCATGGCTGTCTATGTCCCAGGGCTCTCCGAAGTGGTTGTAGGCTGTTAACCCTGTCTGGTTCGCGTGCTTTCGGGTGCCTTCTGGCATTCTCCGTAAGTCTGGGAGGTAATCTTCTTTGTTCTGGGAGCGGCCGTGTCTCGTCTTTTGTTGAGCCTTTTTGTGCCGCTCCGGTTCTGGGTCCTTGAAGTCCTTCAGGGCCTTTTTCACGGCCGCAGGCGTCGCTGACGAGAAGGAAGGCGGGAGCAGTTGGTAACCCATGCTTCCACTCAGCCCTGTGTCGCCCTCCTCCTCGTCTTCCTCCTCGTCCTCCTTGGCCCCGCTTCTCTCCTCGTCTTCTTTGTCTGACCCGGAGGACTCTGACCGCGAGCCTGCTGAGCCCTCGGTCCCCAAGTTGCTGACCCGATCTTCGCTGGTGTCGTCGGCATAACATGGCTCTTCGGCCATGTATTTTGCTGTGTCTTCTCGCTGTTTTTGGTTTTCTTTGTAGCGGGAGGTGGCCTTTACTGTAGCCCCGACAGTCACTGGCCCCGCTCCTATTTCTGCGGCCAGCATCTTTGCAACCGCATCATACTCTTTTGATGGGCTAATCACGGTGACTATTTTTCCTTTAATGGTTTCCATTACCACGAGCCACCAGTGTAGCCACTCTCCCACTTGCTTCTTGCCTTTCGGGGGGTTTGGACATCCTACCACCGCCACCACCATCCCTCTCTCGAGGGTGAGTGGAGCGAGATAACCCCCCTTCTGCTTGCACAATCGTTCTACTTCTTCTCCCACCTCCGCCTTGTCTTCGTCTAGATGTAGGTCGATTAGGTGTTGTTGGACGGAAATGTCCCATGTGGCCCATCCTCTGCCTTTCAGGATGACCTGGTGTCGTACGTTGCCTCCTTTGCCTAGATCTGTTGGCGATCTTGCCGATGCCGCTCCGCTGGCCCCTGGGTTCACCTCCTGGTCCTCGCTGCCGTCCGCTGGCGATCCCGGGGTCGGTGTCCCTGGCACGTCCCGCTGAGTCGTCCCCGTCGGTGGGCTGCCTCCTGCGTCATCGGGTCCTCCCTGCTGCTCCTCCATCTTGGACTTTGTCTTTGTCTTTGTTGTCTCGAGTCGCCTTCCTCCCAAAGCCTCTCGTCGCGCGTTGAGGAAGGGATGGGGTCAGGCTCTGGCCCCTCTACAGGTCGGATTTTTCTGGTCGATGCTTCTCCGTCGCCTGCAGTTCTCCTGTGCTGGCTTGTAAATACCACACACAGCTTCGATTCGTGGATGTCTCGCAATCGGACTTCTTTGAGGCTTGGGCAGCGTTACTTCCTACCCAATACTCGCCTCCTTCTCAGGTCTTTCGTACACGAACGGCAGCCTCTCTTTGGCCGCCGGGGTTCTTCCTTTTGGACTCAACGTACTCCTTTTCCGTCGAGCCCCACGTTGGGCGCCACGTGTTAGATCCTGGGGTTCTCTGGCCCGATACGGGGCTACCTACTGACTCAGCTCTCTATTAAAAGATTTCCGAGCTGGTGTTCTTGCGAGGAAACTCGCCTGGCTTCCGCTAACTGCCGTTACTCCCGACGTCTACCCTGCTTCCTCCGGTCGGTGCGCGCTCGGCCGAGGGACCACCCAGGCCCCGGGCGCTCCCACCAGTCGCGTCGGTTATGGCAGCTTTCCTCTTATGGATCCGTGCTCTTGGTAAATTGCCAGGTTAGGTTTTAACGGCTAGGATCACTTCTAAAACCGTAAGGGGTTGTTAAGTGGATTCAGTCACTAGGATAACCTTTCAGAACTCAGTTGTAAGACATACAATAGACTTAACTTTTTACTTGCCACGAGGAACATTTACCACTTTAAGCAAATGAATGCACTTGAGAGTTTTACTTTAAATGCAGATTAGATATTTATTGCAGGATGTATATATATATTTTGTTAGCAGGGATTCAGGCTACAGCTCACATAATAAAAATAGTTACTACACTTGATTCGTAATTTAATTTTCTTCTTTAGATTATACTCATTGGGTTAGGTTGACGCGTCGTCTCGGTCGGAGCTGGATTTCAAAGGTCCGATGGAAAAGTTCTTTTGGAGGTGTTAGGAACGAGGGTCCGGCCGGACCCTCGGATTCCTCCTGCTCGCACAGCGGAGTTCGATCAGCAACCCTCAAGGCTCAGTACAAAGTCTTTCTAGGGCTGCCGTGTTCTTCCGTTGTTCAGTTGGTAAAGTCAAGCAGTGGGGAGAGGGAAACTCTCCGTCTTGTAATCCTTGTCCACGAACGGTTATCTTTTCTTTTCGTGAGCAGAGACGGAGTCCTCAAATACTTCTGTAGCGCAATCGTCCGTATCTTCTTCCTCGGAGCGCTTGGTCGGCTCCCGCGTAGAATCCCAGCCTGCGTATCGCAGACGTCTCCTTATATTGTCGATTTGGGCTATCTGTTCCCCCCTCCTCTTATTCTGAACACATGATCTTTATCCCACCCTTTTGGGTGTGTGCTTATGCCTGGAAAAGTACCAGATCTCCCTTCAGTCTTGGGCCCCCACCCTTCTGGGTGAGTGCGTATGCTTGGAAAGAACCTTATTTCCCTTCGCCCCTTGTTCTTGCAACAGAGTCCGAAGCATCGCGGATCCCCGCCCGAACATCTGGTGCTGATCTCATTTTCCGGACAACTCCTATATGATCTCATTTCCCTAAAACATGTCCTAACACATACCCTTGTTACTTCTCAACACAGTTCACCACAGTTCATTGTTATAATCAGTTTTACATTTGTTAAATCACTCTATGCATTAAACATTTGTTATTAATCATGATTATAAACTTTATCGTTTGGTTACATTTTATCTATTGATTTCTGAGTATATTCTTTATGTCTTCCTTTTTCTAACCTTCCCCTCTGATCTGTATGTGGCAATTAAGGCAGCTTTCTCTGGGATCTCAACTCTTTTTGACATGAGGCATCGTTCATACTCATGGAGTGTTAAGTCGCATCGAGATAGGAGCTGCTGCAAACTGAGTGAGGCAGTTTCAGGTTCATTCAGCAACAAGTTCAGTGGTTGGAGCTTTGACTTTGCCATTTCCACTTGCAGTGGATCAACGTTCTCATCAGGTCTCGCTATGATTGTGTTTCTGGCAGGTGGTTTGGGAAATCCAAATCTGCAACCTGAGCTGGGACTTCTGAAACATGTCCTTGAGTGTTTTTTGCTGTGTATTTGCACTTCTGTAACCTTCTTGTACAGTTCAGGTTGTGAATGTGGGTCAGGCAGCTGAGCTGTGATGTATTTGGACACAAAATCCGTCACAATCTGATCATCATCCTTCTCAAACACAGGTGCACCTTCTACCCATATGAGACAGTGAATGTGTGGGCTTCCTCTGTGCTGAAACTCAACTCTGTAAAAGTAGTCAACAACTTTGCCGAGAGGCTGTGCAGGAGATAAGAGCAAATCTCTGAATAACGCCTCAACACGCTTATCAAACATGCGCATTGTTGTCACTGGATTGCTTCTCAGTATGTCACACTTTGCTGACCATTCGAGCCCTTCAACTTTGACCTCTTCACCTTGCTGTCTTTTTATTGCCTCAATCACTTCAGGCCAACGCATCTCAGCTGCAGAAAATGTACAAAAGAATGTGGGGGTTCCCAACTGTCTGATCATGGCAAAAACATCTCTTGTAGTTTTCTCCCAATAAGCTGGTGTTCCTCTCAGTGGCTGCATGAATCTGATTGCATCTTTATTCCTCACCAGTCTCTCGACTTCTCGTTTATTCTGCAGCATACCAGAAGTTATTCTTCGTCCATCTCTGGTCAAAGGCTTCCCTTTCCTCAACTGTATTGTCATGCTGGAGGTAGCCAAATGTATTTCAGTCACAAACTGTGCAAAGAACAAATAATTTGTGTCTCTGGCAAAACGATCATCAGTACAGAAAAGCCTTGCTTTGAAATAACTGCTGGGTGTTACTTTAATACGTCTCATCTCATCCAGTGTGTTTTGACCAGTAGGAAACTGTACCGGGAAAGCCATCGCCTCCAGTTTAGGTGTTCTGAAAAAGCCAACAGGACTGTTTCTTTCTGCAGGGGAAACAGAGTAGATTCCTTCACTGAAACATAAAATCTCCTCTGAAACATCACATGGCTGAAGACATGATTCTAGAGCAAAACCACCGTTAGGCATGTCACCTTCCTGTTCTGCATCATCTCTCTGCTCCTCTGGTTGTTCACCATCACATGACAACATGTCAATATCCTGTTCACCTTCAGCCTCAGTTTCTGCCTCACACAGTGCACGTTGCTCACACATGTCCATTAAATCAGCTTCATCATAATCATTTTCATCCATTGTTTCATCCTCATCCTCATCATTATCATCGTCATCATCAGGAAGTGTTGGGTCACATAGCTCAGGCTCATCTCTGATAGTTATGCCCTGGTATTGTGGGTGAATGTGTTTGAGTTTATGCAGCGCCTGCACTAGTTTAGACCAGGTGACAGTCTGGAACAGCTGATGACCTTTGTAACACAATCGTCTCTTCAGTTTCACTCTCATGACCTGGGACTCACTTCTCAGTCTGGGTAACGCTTCCACTGTTTCCTGCACCTCAGACGGAACACAAACCACGTTACCATGTATCGCTTTCTGTCTACCTTTGGGAAGAGGAATGACTTTGGCAAAGGCTATACACTTAGCAATGAGATGTCTCTCCAATATGTTGAGATCACACAGTTCAGGTGGAATGTCAGCGAGCTCCAAGTTGTTAGCTACAGCGAGTGTTGGCATGGCTCCATCTTTAAGATGAGTATGACAGGTGTGACAAATCCACTCTTCCTTCCTCTCATCAGGCACTTTGCACTGTTCATCTCTGCACTCATCATCACAAACATGGAAGTACTTTCCTGTCAGGCATGCTGCAACCATGTCTGGATTTTTGACATAGTTTAACCTTTTACAGGGTCTCACTTGGTTTGGAAATGATGCTTTATGACAGACGGTGCACACATAAGTGGGACCAGCCTTTATTTGTGACCTGAAAACAGATATGGCCTCTTTGATCAAACTGTTGTCACTTTCTTCTGTTTGTCTGTTTATCCCTCTGTATTTCCTTTTTATTTTCATGGCACATCTCATGTTTTTCATACTCTTATATGTAGGATTGTTTTGATATCGGTCTTTCATTCGTTGTTTCATGAGTTGTCTGTGTCTTAGTCTGAATGCTTGGTCATCAGCATAACGCTGAGTGATTTGAGATCTTATCCTCTCTCTAAACTCTTTGCTGTGTTTATAAAGAGCAGTGAAATACTGGGGTTTCTTCTTTCTAAAATCATCGTTTCTCTAACGAGCCGTAAATTGCTGTTTTTTTTTCTGTCTAAAATCATCATCGTCTTTGTAACGCGTGGAAATGTATTTTTTCCGTTTCCACTGAAGGTATACACTGTCTCTTGTATCATTCATTTTATTTTGTCTAAAGTCAGGATTGTTTTGATATTTCCTCCTTGCATGAGATTTTTTATTTCCTTTATATGCTTTATTTGAAGCATACTTTTCCCTTTCTTTCCTTTTCTGATTCTCTTTTCTTTGTGAATTGTTTTCAGAGACCATTAGTCTTCTCTTCATTTTACTCCTTTCGTGTTTACTAAACTTTGACAATCTACAGATGGTTTCCTGCAACACAGTATCAGAGAGTTCACTGGCAACAGTATTTATTATTGAAGGAGACATGTTTGATTCATTGAGAGACGCATCATGTGATGGATGGAAACTGAATTCACTTGAGGGTTCTGGTTTATTTTGGGTATCAGGGAAGATGATCTCTTGTTGTCTCACAGATGATGTAAAAGTGAGGTCACCGGACTCTCCTGTCAATATGTTATCAGAGGGATCACTGAGAACAGGGTTTATCACTTCAGCAGTCAATTCTGATTCACTGTGAGGAGCATCATGTGATGGGAATGATCGGATGAGGACCTCTGGTTGTTTCACAGCTGTGGTGTGAGGAGACATTTCAGGTAAAATGTTCTCAGGACGATCAGCGGCTGTGTTTGTCTTCAGAGTCGGTGAGTTTGATTCATCAACAGCTTCATCCAACAGAGTAGGTTCATCCTCAGTGACAGCTGTAGGTCTGCAGTCTGTGTTTGGGATAGCATCATTCAGGTTGACTGTGTTCACATTGTAAAACTCCACAGGCTTTAACTCATAGTTACAGGAGGACTGTGTGCCCATCATTCTGTGGGACTTCTTGAGCCTGTCAATCATATCACTGAGACGTGTGAATGTCACCATGACAGCGGTACCAGATTTAATTATAAATTATAATTTCTTTGTCCAAATGTTTGTGATAGAAGTGTAACTTCTTGAATTACCAGAAAATGATGTGTATGTCTTTTTCAGTTATATGTTCAAACCAATTTTGTTGAAAAAAATCTCAAATAGTATATTTCAAATGTGTTGTTATTCTATAGATGTATATGATGTAGATAGAAGATTGACAGAGGTGAGCGTGAGAGGAGAATCTCTCAGATTATTCAAAAAGATAGATCAGGTACCAGTAACCCAAGGATTGTGAGTGGATCAGACGATCAGTGGAGAGACAGAGAGTGGGTTCTTGTTAACCATGGATAACCAAGCAATTTGGTTCAGTACGAAGATTTCAGAATTCAGTTTTCATCAAGCTTTGTTCAGTAGATTTGTTCAATTCAGGAGTTTTTTAACAGATAGAGTGGGATAGAATAGGGATACAAAGAAGGAGTTCAAAATCAGACAGAGCGGTAGATTGACAGGAAAGATAGAGGGACCAATGCTTAGACAGAGTGGACACAAGGTATAGTAAAGACAGATAGCCAATATGATAGAGGAGAGGGGAGACAGCTGGACACCTGTAAGACACAATAAAGACACACATTAGACAGCAGTCTGAATAACAAACTAAGTAACTTCTACTCTAAGCTAACAGATCAGTGAAGTGTCTGCTCACATGAACAGAATGTAAACCAGTACACCCCAGGTAATACTGCAAATATTTATATGAAAAACTTTCCTATCAATTAAGTAGGGCTGGTTTAGACTTGTCATGGCCACACTGCCTGTGTCTCTCACATGAGTAGTTTCCACAGTGTTGTTGCTGCTGCCAGCGCTTCTTTCTACATGGTTTACCTTTCATAATTACCATACTGTTTCATTTCATTTTAAATGGAATTTTTATTTATTTTCAACAGAAAAGGGTGAAGAAGCCTGTGTGCTTTCATAATAAAATCCAAGAGGTTCAGTGTTTCATTACAACATCACTACATGTTTTAAGAAACTGCATTCAGTTCTCATACCAACATTTTCTCCGTGTGAACTTACTGTCAAATCACCACGGAGTCGCCAACACTGATAGTCTACAGTTAGAGACAGGAAGGAGGACGCCGGAAGGAATGAGGAGAGAGAAATAAATCATGTTTCCATTCTTTTCAGAAAACCAGTGTATCACAAACTGTTGTTAATGTTGGATAATTTATTGTTGAGGATGTAATGTAGGAATGTATTCCTGTCGAGACAATTATTGTGATGCTAAGGTATTCTAAACTGTAAACTAATGTAATATCAGTTTAGTTATAGCAAAACCATTATTAATGTGTGAACTTACACTTCAGAGTCTGAGAGGAGTCACCAGCAGTAATGGCCTGGAGTTTAAGACAGAAAGGAGGAGTCCGGAAGGAGGGTGAAGGTTAAAGAGAGGGAGAAAAAAAAAAAAAAAGACATTTTCAGTTCACTTCAGAAAACCAACCTCATAGCTTTATTGAGTACTTTCAGGCAGACAATTTATTTCCTTATTTATTGTCACTGTTGTGTGGTAATACTGACTGTTGTCAACAAGATAAAATTGTATCCCTTTAATGTGTTATTCAGGGACTTTAAGATAACTGTCTTTATAGCATGGTACACAAAATTAGAGCAGCCACAATAAATTGATTAGTAGCCAAGTATGACATTGAAGAAAAATGTTAAAATTCTCTGATTCCAGCTTCTCAAATGTAATAGTTTATGATTGATTTACTCCACTATGACAGTAAACTGAATATCTCTTAGTTTAAGACATTTGAGGACATTATCCTGGGAGTCTTTGGGATGATCAACATTTTCCCCGATTTTCTAACATGATAAAGACCAACTTCAATTAATAGAGAAAACAAACAATATATGTTATGATATGTTGGCCCTATACACAATAGAGTGTATAATGTCAATGTTTTTTTTAACAAAATGAAAAGAACAGATGCGTGAACAGTTATTCACATTGAAGTTATGTGATCTGTTGTCAATTTCAGTTACAGTATTTGTTTTACTTACCAACCAAAGATACGGATTGATGTTCTGTTGTCTAAGAGAGGAAACAATATGAGAAACTGACAGTAAGTGGAGTAGGTTCAAACTTGCAGCCTTTAAACTAAACAAAACAACAAAAATGACATGCATTACAGAAGTAGATTACTGCTGTTAATTACTAACAGCATAATATGAGAAATCAAGATTTAATTCAACCTCAGTCATAAATTAAGCTTGTTTAATGATAAAGTGTCATTAGTAACTTATACGAGTGTAACCACTGGTTAAAACAAACTAGCCAGAATGTCAATTGCAATATATCCAGCATCCTGCTAATCATATTTAACACTATTCTTGCCTTAATGTTACCGAACTGAATGTAGTCAACAGCTAAAACTGCTGGTAAAAGAAATAAGCCTGAGACAAGCATCAACAGTATTAACGTTATAAATTAGCTTGTTGTTACTGAAGTCAAGGATTAGCGCTATCCCTTGTCTAGCATTCAGCAACTGACATTGATGGTTTATTTATTTGCATTTTGTAAATTCCCCAGCTTGATATTGCCGCATTGAGTTAATGGCAATAAACTGCTAACTAACGTGAATTCGTTAGCAATTTTTAGCGTTTTAAAAATGCATTGACATTGGTTTGTAACTCATATAGAATTTAAACATGAATGGAAAAGTATATGCTAACGCATGGCTAACACTAGCATACCGGCTAATGCTGGCTTTAGCCATGTTAACTGACAAACTAATGTCAGTTACCTAACGAACTACGTTGACGTTAGTTGGCTAACTTAGCCATCCTAACTTATTTGTCAATTAACATGGCTAAAGTCAGCATTAACCATGTTGCATTGAAATTGGTTAGCTTCTCATACAGAATCCCAAAACGAATGGAAAAGCGAAATATTTTCCCTTATAGCATTAAGCTAAAGCGAACCCGTGACTACACACTAGTATAGCAGCTAACGCAGACTTTAGCATGTTAACTGACACATTGGTGAGTTAACTAACGGAGTTGTACCCCAAACCGGACAGTTTTTAGCTAATGTTTCAATACAATGTTGATAAAAATGATCGTGTAATGTTTTCAGTTGATTTAATGGTGTTAAACTGAAGTTAAACTTCGTACCTTTCAAACGAAATATTGTTGTAATTATTACAGTTAGCTTTGCCTTTACCAGAGTCGTTAAAACGATGCTAACACGGGTGAATTAGCCATGCACCGCTGTGGCCTGATCCGTACAGACTTCTATCCTCGTTGTAAACACTGGCTGCTGCTGGTTTTTCGGTTGTTCCAGGGTCGCAAAAATGACCATCAATGCTGTCAACACATCCGGGACCGTAGTTCTGTCCTTCACAATAAGATATCACGCTTCAACAACTCCAGATGATGCAATAAAAGCTCCTTAATTTCCGTTTGAGCCGTTTAGAATAGAAATAGAATGTATACTATCTTTATCCCTTTAAGGGGGAAATTTGTCTCTGCATTTGACCCATCCCTAGGGAGCAGTGGGCTGCCAATGACAGGCGCCCGGGGAGCAGTGTATTGCTCAGGTACACGTGACACGTCCCAGTCGGGGATCGAACCGTGGACCTTCCGGTTCCCAGACGACCTCTTAACCCAGTGTGCCACGGTCGCCCCTCGTTTAAGCGGTCGTTTAAGCGTCGCCCGAGCGTTCTTTCTGCTTTCTCTCATCAAAGTTTTTAACTCTGTTTCAATTTGAGATTTTGTTATTTTAGGCTGCCTTGAAACATCTGGCCGGGGACAGCAGATGGAAATTTGCCTCTCTGGCTAACTCTGGCTCACTTACAGTGTAACTGTTAATTAGTGTGCATTGTCCCTGAAAAAGAAAATAAAAAAATAAATAAAGTCACTTTCCTATAGTATTTAGACATATAAACGTCCATATATATTCATGAAATTTGACACGTAGATTATTTGATATGTATGAATTAATATTATTTACGTTTGGTTGGCGATCGCCGAAGAAAATGACCGGAAAGGGCGTCACGACGGAATCGTTCGAGACAGGCCTATAGCAGCTAGCGCCGACCGAGACAGGCCATCGTTACGTTAGTTTGCTAACTAAATAGTTAATTGGTTTGAAAACAGTTACCAATTATACAACACACAGCAATTAGTTTAGCTAACGTTATATTGACGGACTGGACTGACCACGCTCACGCTCTTTATAAAAAAGGACAGAGCAGACTCTTTCTGCTGAGGAGACTGAGGTCTTTTGGGGTGCAGGGAGCACTCCTGAAGACCTTCTTCGACTCCGTGGTGGCATCAGCCATCTTCTATGGAGTGGTCTTCTGGAGCAGCAGCATCGCGACAGCTGACAGGAGGAGACTGGACAAACTGGTGAGGAAGGCCAGCAGCGTGCTGGGGTGTCCACTGGATACTGTGGAGGTGGTGGGAGACAGGAGGATGATGGCGAAGCTCTCATCCCTGATGAGCCACGCCTCCCACCCCATGCAGGACACTCTGGCAGCTCTGCACAGCTCCTTCAGTCACCGGCTGATTCATCCCCGGTGTCTGAGGGAGAGGTACCGCAAGTCCTTCCTCCCCGCTGCTGTCAGGCTGCACAACAAGCTGTTCTCGGGAGACCACTAACACTTTGAACACTTTGAACACGAACATTTGGACTGAACATTGTTGGGATCAATAGGGGGCGTGTTTGAGTTATCAGCTTTTAAGAAACTGAATTCTTGACATCAATAGAATTATTAATGTGAATAACAATTATTAATGATTATTAATAATAACGGGGCACCACCCTGCGAACAGGGACCGATAACCAAACGATAAAACTAAGTCTCATAATTAGTAGTCACTCATCAGTGACAGTGAAGGTTTGAATCCGTACACGGGCTACTACATACAGATCATCACATACATATGCACCATTAATCACAGACGACTGCTCTTTAAAGTATAACAGGGTTTATTACATTAAAATAATAATAGATCAGATAAATTACCATCACAACCAACAAACGCCATCATACAATTTTATGTACCTAATATCTAAAGAAATGAAATAAAATGGGGAGGAGGGTGTGTATATAAGTATGTGTGTATGTGTATGTGTGTGTGTGTGGGTCTGTGTATAAAAGGAAGGGGGGTGGCTCTTAACACTAACAGTCGAGAAACTACAAAGATGGCCGCTGGTCAACTAGCAGAAGGGGGGTTGAGACTGTGGGTTAAAAGGGGAAGGACTTAAGGTATTACCGCTGAACACCACCAGATGGCGTAGTCGAGGGACTTAGACAAACTGGGGGGGGGGGGGTGAACCTTAAGATGCTACCGTGACCCACCACTAGATGGCCTAGTCGAGTGACTTGGACAAACTGGCGGAGGAAGGGGGGGGTAGCTGTGTGTGAGCATGTGTGGCCACGTGCGTCGTGACAATAGGCAATCGATTGAACGGGGTTTCCCCCAGGGGTTAGACTATGTGCGTGCGTTTACGTGAGAGAGAGAGAGAGAGAGTGGGGGTCACCTCCTGCTGTGTTGGCAGGAGGGTGAGCCAAGAAAAGGGGGAGAGAAATCGTAAGTCAACATAAATCAAACTTCTGCTGCGATATCCTGAGGAGCATAAGTACGTTATTCTATCATGCATAAGCATACCGTTGTCGTCTTGAACTGTCGGCAGCTTACGCAGTGATGAACACGGCACTCAGCTCACTCACAGAGCAGAGTTAATGAAGAGAGAAATATCCCACAAAGTTGAATACAAATGAATGAAAATAATCCCAAAGAAAACAGTCAATGCAGTTAATACACAATACAAACGGAGCTTCTCTGGTCCGTGATGTTTGTGTATTTACCTCCGTATACTGCGACGGTGTCTTTAACGCGAACAGAATACGGGCAATGCACAGTGGAGCGGAGCTGGGGTCCGCTGGGTGTTGCGCAATACCTTGATATTACGCAATAGTAACGAAACACACAAAAACACGGGAATATCAACATATACATGAATTAACTTGAATGACCTTTAAGTTAATTTAAGCTAAGCTAGCCCAGATGCACAAATGACCTTACTTTGGAGACGCTTCTTTGTGGCGGGGAGAGTGGCCGCTGAGAATCGTGCTTTCTTTGTCCTGAAGGAAAAAGTGGGGCTGCTTGTAGATCAGCGCGGCTGTTTAAGCGGCGGCTGTTTCGGTCCGTTGACGCGGCTCGTTCTGGAGCGGGCGCTGGACGTGATCAATCCTCGCTGCAGAGAGGATGATTTAACATCGGATTGAGACGCTGTGGTCCGTACGTCTCATCGGAAATCGTCGGGAAGGAGCGAGTTTTTCAGCTGCTGCTTTGCCGGAATGTGCACAAAAAGAAAACAACACGGGGAGGAATCGTGGAAGAGATTCGTCCCGGTGGAGTGAGAGGGCCTTGACTCAAAAAGAAAACACGGCTATCTTCGGCCAGCGAAGATAGCTCTGTGACCTGACAGGGTTTGGTGAGGGTGAGGCTTTGCCGCGGGTTCCTCGTGGCTTCCGTCGCCAGCGCGATGCTGGAGTTAGGAGGCTGGTGTCTTCTATAGCCAGGACGGGGAGTCCGAGCGAAGAACGTTTGGATGCTCCCTTGCTCGACCGAGGTCGAAGGGAAAAAGCGTGGAGGTGTGAACTGCAGGCACTTTTGTTGGGCACTGGTTTAACCGCAGGGGTCCTGGTGCTGTCTTGGCTCTTGGCCAATGAGGTTGCAGCGGTGCATTCAGGTGACTTCAGGAACCCATAGTTTTTTGGGGGGGGGGGAATTCACACCCTAATGTGAAATTCCTTCAGAGGGGGTTTGGTGCTCATCCAACCACAATCAGGATGAAACCTTTGCTTGCAAAAAGGGAAGGCCTGATTGTCTTTGTTCACAGCACATGTGCAGCCATATGCTCAGACCCCAACAACATGAACACTTGAACACTTAATTCACTCACCTGGTGTAATACCTAATCCGTGCAATCCTGTGCAATATTAAATACGTCTAAGTATTTACCTTACACTTACTTTTTACTCCGTCTGTATTTACTGGTATACTTAATAGTCTTCTTTACTGTCAATCCTGTGCAATATCAAATACGTTTAAGTATTATCTTACATTTTACATTTCTACTCCGCCTCCGCCTGTATATACTGGTATATTTAATAGTCTTCTTTACTGTCAATCCCGTGCAATATCCAATACGTTTAAGTATTATCTTACATTTCACATTTTTACTCCGTCTGTACATACTGGTATATTTTGTATTCTTCTTTACTGTCATATTTTTTACTACTGTTACTGTTTAGTCTATTTATACTACTTTGATTTTTTTAACTTCTTCTTCATTTATTACTTGTGAGCGATGCTGCTGTAATCCTGTAATTTCCCCACTGAGGGACTAATAAAGGATTATCTTATCTTATCTTATCTTATCTTATTAACTAACTTAGTTAATATGGCCGCTATGCTAGTGTTAGCTATACATTGGCGTTAGTCTTAGTGTATGCCGTACAGGGCAAATATTTCACCCTTCCAGTCATGTTTAAATTCAGTAATTAATACCATTCAAATGATTAGCCGTTAGACGAGGGGTTCAATGCTACTTACCAGAAAAGACTTCAGGACAAATTAGCCGAGCTGCGGTGTTGCGTATTTACATTTCATTGAGGCGTTCAGGAGCAATCGGACATTCTGTTGTCAAATGCAAAAGAAAATCATGAATCCTGTCTAGATAGTGTACATACACCACACCAACCACAAATCTGACAAACGCATTCTGCCGGTATAAATCGACACTGTTTGTTAAAGAGTTAAGAGTACAGAGAGAAAACACCTCTACTCTGGCAGTGATGATTACTGTGTGTAGTTAGTATTATTAGTTACTATTATTAAGTACAGTGATGACAACTGTGCGTCTTTATTAGTTATTTGTAATATTAGTTACTATCGTTAAGTACAGTGATCATGTGTACAGACACAAACTTCTCAAAAGTCTCTCCAGCTGTTAAAGCCGACTGACAGCTGATGCAGCTGTGATCAGCTGATCCGCCGTCATCAGAAACAGACGTCGCTTCACGTGACGCAACTGAGGAAAGGACGTCTCATGTCTCTTTAAAAACATTTCCTCGTTTCCTCTCACGTGGTTTCCTTGCAATTTCGACCTCCCGTCCGAAATTGCGGCCAGTATGTTCTTTTTGGTTGACGCTGGTCTCACACCAGTACAGTCAAACTCACAGGCCACGACCCTGGGCTGCTATAACCACCTCCACACATAAGTGGATTGGCGAGGGTTTAAAATAGCTTTGGAGGCTTTGTCCTCAGCAGTGATGAAATAATACACATAACACATAGAAACATATGCCTATAGGATGAGCCCTATGGGTTTACCATTAGACTTTTTTCCCTGTAATGTTTATTCATTATTATATGTGTAGCCTACTTTATTCGGTGTATTAATATTAGAAACTATTTTTTTTATATTAAAGTGTGCTTTCAGTTCACCGGAAGAGGGATGACTTCTGTTTGGAAATACCGATCGCTAAGATATATAGCCATAATGTTTCAAAAAATGTTGGCACTTTCATTCATTTTTAAACTCTGAGACGTAGGCTAATTTGTGACATGCTTTCTTAATATTACTCGATAATTTATAGGTTAGCTTACGATTTGAATCATCACATTTTTAAACGATCAAAGTCAGCTCTTACAACTCAGTCTGGACAAATAATTGTTATCGCACAGAGAACACCAGCGCTCATTGAGCGCTTCTCATCTCACCGCTTTGGACCTTGTGTGTATTTTTGTTTTTGTGTGTTCGCCAATCACTGTCTGTATTGTGTATTTCTCTCCAATGAAAAGTATTCATTACATGGTTGTTATGGCTAAAGCTTTGAGATGAAACGAATTTACTGAGGCTCAGAAGTTCTCCGACATATAGCAGTGACTGATTTTCACTAAAATTGTCTGTCCTGCCTGCAAAGTCGAGAGAGAGAGGTAAGTGTTGTTCCTCTTAAATGTGTTAATAATTTGAATGATATTAAGAATACCTGACATGAATTGAGTCCAGGTTTTTATATATAGATATATATAGATATATTCTTAATGAAATGAAATTGCTATTTTTTAAACATTGCTAGCTATCGTTATTTCCAAATAGCGGGCATCTATCTCTTGTTTTAGGTAAACTACGCACTCTTTAATACGAAATACTCTCGTTTCTAATAATAATTTGCTAAAGAGGCAACACACTGTGAAATAAAATAAACGTTATAGATACAAATGTGTACTGGCCTACTCCCTAACTTATCCTATAACTTCGTGTTTATTCTATTATTTCAGAATGGCATTATCGCTTATATGGACAAAGCCTCCCACACCATATTTCAGGCCACCACGAATCCACATTTGCATGGTGATGGTGGCGGAGCAGCCGAGGGTGGTGGCCTGGGAGTTCGATACTTCTGGTGCGAGACCAGCTACCACAAAGCACAATGTGCTGGCCGCCATTTCGGACGGAAAGTCGGTGACCAAAGTCACCATCTATGAGGAGTTTTCTTCGAAATTCCAGGAGGGTAGGAGCTACGTCCTAAAGGGACACTCTTTAAGAGGGCAGTCTCCGCCATACCTCATTAGTATCACAAGAGAGACCATGTTCTTCAGAAGCGCACCAATACAAATGTCAGAGGCGCTGACAAAGCAGGCGGAGGCCTTAATACGTCCCATCTCTCTGCTGACCCCACTCAGCAGCTGCAGTGAGGCAAAGGGCCTAGTGACCGTGGAGGGGGAGGTGATCGAAGTAAGTTTATGGTAACCTATGGTGGTACATATATAAGGAAAAAAGAGTTGGTATAAAATGTGAACTAACTCATAACTCCATCTTTTTCAGGTGTCCACGCTTAAAAAGATCACCAAGAGCAAAGACATATTTCCCATGAGAAATATTAAACTGCAAAATTAAAATATTATTTCACATGACTTTCTACAGGGGGATACACAGCTGTCGCTGTGCCTCTGGAGGGAGGTTTCGGTGAAACAACTGCAGATTGGGGCACGGATGAAAGTGTCCCACCTGAAAGCTTCTCAGACGGACTACGGGTTGCAGCTGCAGTCCACCAACTTCTCAACAATCGAGGTAGCCCTACTTAGTTGTTGCTGTTGTATTAATTTTTACATTTTTTTAAATAATATCGCCATTCATTTTTTTGACTAATTTCTTTACATAATCACATCTTCAAAATACACACAGCGAAGTCTGCTGAAGTGATGTGAATTTATTCTATGTAAATAAAATATACTTGAAGTGACATTCAAAAAACTATGATATTTAAAATGAATAAGCAACGAACGGGCTAGGTAGGTTATTTGGATTTTTTTTTAAATGTTAAGGAGTAGCTACATTGATGTTTGGGTGATTTGTGACAGAGGATATCTAACAGAAGGTAACGTGATGTCTGTTTCTCTCGACAGGAGGTCAGCTCAGATGACGTGGTGGGCGCTTTCGGGGTGATGGACGCCGAGGGTGAGCCAGGCAGCCTGAACCTCCTGCTGGATGACGGCCGGACCGTCATCATAACAGAGGCTCTGTGGACCCCCATAGAACCGCTTTTAATCAATCCCCCACTGAAGATTCGGATACAGTTGACGGGGAACCACGTCACTAAAGTGACAGTAGAATAGTTCATATGTTCCTTTATTTGTATTCATATTTGTAATTTAGTTGTTATTTTGTATTCAGGGTTTCATTATGTTGTTATTTTTGACCGTTCATATTCAAATGTTTTTATGTGTTTAAGTGTGTTATGTTAAATCGCATTAAATTATTTAATCTAAAGATGTTTATTATATGCGTCTGGTCTGAGTCAAGCCGGGTCAGCAGAGCATGTTGGAGAACCAAGAGGAGGGCAGGAGGTCTGCGGGGTCCGTGCCCACGGCATTGTGCCAGCCATTGGCAAAATACATCCAAGCAACACATTAATATAATAATATATAACACACATGTAATTATAGTCAGATCTATCATGCTCTAGATAGGACCTGTTCATTTAGACATTCACACAGTCGATGATTCATAGCCATGCAGTTGTAATGGTAATACATCGTAAATAATAGTACTTTCTGCATTTGGCAGCTTCAAGGTGTTTCTTTTAGCCTAGATTAGGCTACGTGTTTTACTTCTTCGTAGGCTGCTCTCCGTTTGTAAAACGAGACTGTGATTCACTGAGTCTATATCGCCTACATACAGGTTTCACCACTTATAGTCGTCAGTTATGCTGCCTCTGTTTATTCTCTGTTTAGTATTAACGAACAATCCAATTTGCTCGGTTTTGTGGCTGATTCTCTCTGTTGTTTCAAGTAGTTTTCTTGTATTTCATTTAGTTTAATCCACATATCGGCCGCAGGGCGCTGGGCAGCGCTTCAGCAGCGTCTAAACGGAAAAGCGCTCCGGCCTCTGAGGGCTTTTTTCTGATGTTTCTATGACAACTGGGCCACTATCTATTTGTGTTACATTGTTGTTTCACCGTTAGCTTTAAACGGAGGAATCTCTGCTTCATACGGACTATAGATGAGCTCGTCACCTCTCAATCTGAAAGCCGTAACGTTAGAGTAAGGTAGAGAGTAAGGTAGAGAGAGAGGTGGAGAGAGAGAGAGACAGAGACAGAGAGAGAGAGACAGAGAGAGAGAGAGAGAGAGAGAGGTGGAGAGAGAGACAGGTGGACAGAGAGAGAGAGAGAGAGAGGTGGAGAGAGCGAGAGAGAGAGCGAGAGAGAGACAGAGAGAGAGAGAGGTGGAGAGAGAGATGTTCCCCAGGACAAGCTCTGCTCAGATGTCCTTCTCTCCCACAGCTGTAACATTTAAAATCGTTTGTCTTTGCAAAGATGACGTAGTCAAAGTCGTCCACAGTGATCTTGAAGCTGAGGTTGACTACTCTGCTCCTGTTGCTGGGGATCATGAGGACATGTCTCCTGTGAGACACCACGTGCTTCAACAGCGGAGACTGAAATCCAGAGGACACTCTCCTAACCGGAGACACCACCTTCCCATGTTTGGACAGCTCTTTGATTATTGCATCGTTCCTTATGAATGGCGGCACGTTGGACACAGTGACTTTCACCTCCGGTGAGGCGAGAGCATACGTGGGCAGAAAGTGTTCACCCACGGAGATCCCGTTCATCAACACCACTTCCGCAGTTTCTATGCTGTCCAGAAAGATGACCACAGCGCTGTTCACGTGGCTGTGGCCGACAACCTCACCCACTCCCAGGCTGATCTCCTCCACCGAACACCCGAACAGCGGCGGGATTTTCACGCCGCGTTCCCTGGTTAGCTCCGTCAGGCGCATGCTAGCGTTTAGCACGCCGACAGCACCTGCTGCCCGGCTGCAATCCGCTCAAAAAGACCCAAAAAACAGATAGAAGTACACCAAAACACCCCACTACACTATCATACCCAACATTACCCCGTGAAGAAAAAGATCGGAAAATCGCTATTTTAACGCTCTCAATCACGCTCCGCCAACTCCCCGCTCCTGCCACTCAGACAGAGAGAGAGAGAGAGAGCGAGAGCGAGAGAGAGAGAGACAGAGAGAGAGAGAGAGAGAGAGGTGGAGAGAGAGAGAGAGACAGAGACAGAGACAGAGAGAGAGACAGAGAGAGAGAGAGAGAGAGAGAGAGAGAGAGAGGTGGAGAGAGAGAGAGAGAGAGAGAGAGAGACAGAGAGAGAGAGAGGTGGAGAGAGAGAGAGACAGAGAGAGAGCGACATAGAGAGAGAGAGAGAGGTGGAGAGAGAGAGAGAGAGAGAGAGAGAGAGAGAGAGAGACAGAGACAGAGAGAGGTGGAGAGAGAGACAGAGAGAGAGACAGAGAGAGAGAGAGAGAGACAGAGAGAGAGAGAGGTGGAGAGAGAGAGAGAGAGACAGAGACAGAGAGAGAGAGGTGGAGAGAGAGAGAGAGAGAGGGGTGGAGAGAGAGAGAGAGAGAGGTGGAGAGAGAGAGAATTGTTGGAATGCTTAACAGCATTCCAACAATGATCAGATAAAACATTTGCACGCAGACATCTTGGACTAGATTTCACCATAGTTTAAAACTTGTTTTGGCTGAAGATCAGTCTGTAGATAGTTCCATGTAGTAGTTGCATACATCTAAAAGCTTTCTTTCTCAATTCAGTTCTGACTTTGGGAACGACAAATCGCAAAGTACTGCAAACGGAGAATGCAATTTCCTCATTTAAAATTTAAAAGTTTATATGTAGGTGATTTTCCACAGTTTTTGGAGCTCCCTGGCGAAGGCCCCAGGTCAGTGGCAAATCGGCTCGGTGCCCACACATTGGCACTCGAGCACGACGCGTGAACTGTTCAAAAACATGAGCCAAGAGTAGTGAAAAGAGGTGACAAAGGGTTGAAATAATAACACAGTTGATGTGTGGAAAAAATTAAATATTTCCAATAATATATTATTTATTGCTGATTTCCAGGTTGCTCAGCAATACAGTCCACTAACAACTGAAAACAACAGCATGGCTGTGTTGGGGTCTGAGCATGGCTTCAACATGTGCTGGGAACAAAGACAATCAGGCCTTCCCTTTTTCAAGCAAAGGTTTCATCCTGATTGTGGTTTGATGAGCACCAAACCCCCTCTGAAGGAATTTCACATTAGGGTGTGAATTTCCCCCCCCCCAAAAAACTATGGGTTCCTGAAGTCACCTGAGAGCACCGCTGCAACCTCATTGGCCGAGAGCCAAGACAGCACCAGGACCCCTGTGGTTCAGCCACTGTTCAACAAAACTCACTGAAACCCACACCTCAACGCTTTTTCCCTTCGACCTCCGTCGAGCAAGGGAGCATCCAAACGCTCTCTTCCCTCTGGACTCCGTCCTGGGACTAGAAGAGACACTGGGCCCTTCTTCCCCCCCCCAGCGCCACGCTGACAACCGAAGGCCCACGATTTCTGGGAGGAACGAAACGACCTCAGCCGAAGTTCACCCACGAGGGCCGCGCACCCTCATCCAACCTCCGGCAGGAAGACGTCGAATCCCCTCCTGACTGATGATTTCCGGGAAACAGACACGGACCCCACGCCGTCTCACCCGACGTTTCACTGTCCCCGCTGCAGCGAGAACAGATCGGACCCGCGCTTGCTCCAAAGCGAGCCGCGCCACAGAGGTCCGACCCCATCCGCGCCAGCTCAAACGCCGCGCCGATGTCAGCTCAGTCTGCGTCCATTCCAGAGCGAGTCACGCGACCGAGCTCCGAGCTACTCAGTCTGCGCCTGCTCAAACGCCGCGCTGCCGAGCCCACACTCGAGGACTGATCGATTCCCACCACGGGAACGAGCCCCACCGAATGAAACTTCACCAAGTAAGCGTTCATTGCATCTTGGGCATAGCTTAGCTTAAATTATCCTAAGATACATTCAGGTTAATTCATTTATGTGTTATTATTCCCGCACCCTGTTGTGTTCAATCACTGTCTTGTTACACCGCGTCATTGCGCAATTATCGCGGACCACGGAGCCCCGCCATATATTGTGTATTTCCTGTCGTAACTGTCTGCCTTAAGATCAGTCGCTGCTAGTGGATGTAGTATTTTGTTATTATTGCTTAAGAGACGTGATAAGAAACAGACGCTCATCCCGCAGCAGTTAGGAAGATCTGTTTATTTGGGGATTACTTTCATTAATTTTATTTCACTTCGTGTGGGATGTCTCTCTTCATTAAATCAGCTCTGGGAGTGAAGTGTGGGATCGCGATCATATCGTGCACAGCTGACGGTAGTTCGCGACGCAACAACGGCAGTTTGTGGGAGATATGATCAGCGATCCTCATTCTCACTACACACAGACTCTGATTCATGATCTCTCTCTCTCTTGTTCCTGCTCTCCCCTCTCTCACTTAACCTGCACACACACACAGAGACCCTCACACACACACACATACATACTCGCACACACACACAGACATACTCGCATACAGACATCCTCACCCATTTTATTCATTTGTTTAGATATTACGTACATAAAATTGTATAATAGCGTTTGTTGATTGTGATGGTAATTGATCTGATCATTTATTATTCTGATGTAATAAACCCTGTTATACTTTAAGAAGCAGTAGTCTGTGATTACTTGTGCATATGTATGTAATAAGTGTATGTAGTAGCCCGTGTACGGACTCAATCCTTCACTGTCACTGATGAGTGACTACTAATTATGAGACTTAGTTTTATCGTTTGGTTATCGGTCCCTGTCCGCAGGGTGGTGCCCCGTTATTATTAATAATCATTAATAATTGTTATTCACATTAATAATTCTATTGATGTCAAGAATTCAGTTTCTTAAAAGCTGATAACTCAAACACGCCCCCTATTGATCCCAACAGCTGTTACCACTAACTCTGCATCACATTACATTCAAATTGTGGGGCAGACTCCTGTATATGGCCTATTTCAATTTTATTTGGAGCCGATAAACACGTCCGTTTTTGTTGGGTTACGTTTGTATTTTTTTCTTTCTTAAGATATGTTCAATTTGCCATAAAGTAAAAGTTCCCTTTTAAGTAGGAAGTATCCCATTTTAATTTCTGAATACAATTAATATTGTCCATATTATTTTGTAGTGTGATATAACACCAGCACCGCAAACCCCCTAAAAAATACAGTAATATAATATAATTCTACAATTATATATCGCCCACCCCTAGTCTCATATCACAGATTCAGTATTATATCGATACATTTCCCTAATTGTCTCAGATGTAGCGAAAGCCTCAGAGAGGTCTATGAACGGAGAACGACAGCCTTGCATGTTATCTCGGGGTTTGGTTGTATCGTTCATGACTTTCATGGCAGCATTCAAAGTACTATGTCTTTCTGACTGAAATGTAGATAGTCTAGAGTTGGTGGCCAGGTACTCTTTAATTTGTTCACTGACCAGTGATTCAAGCCCCTCAGCTCGGCAGTAATGGCTTTAGAGTAGAATAGTTTTATTCGGTGAAGTTTAATTTAGACACACATGAAATACATAAAATGATAAAAACATTTTATTTGATTATGTTTGATTTGAGGGCAGATTTACGTTGGATGACACGACACATTCATCTGTTTCTTTATGTGTTGCAGTTTCTATGCAGACTTTGGGCCGCTCAACCTGGCCATGCTGTACAGATACTGCTGCAAAGTCATAATGAAGCTCAAGGTAACAGACTTATCCCATACCTGTAATAGCCACAGCCAAATCACCCACTTTCTTAAGTTGACATAAAGCTCTGTGATGTAAATTCATTGTCTACATTACATGGACTTTGGGCAATAAAAAACTTGTGCGGTTTTGTTGTTACTGATTTTTCATCAGATATTGACTTTTTTTGTCACTTCAGTCCTTCACGATGTCTAGAAAGAAACTGGTTCACTATACCAGTTATGACCAGAAGAAGAGAACAAATGCTGCTCTTCTCATCGGTGCCTATGCTGTAAGTATTTATATATTTGTTCATTTATCCTTCTATTCAACCTTTTACTTTATCTGTCTGTCCTTTTGTCCATTATTAATAAAGCAGTCTAACCTCTTCTCTATAGGTGATTTATTTGAAAAGAAACCCAGAAGAAGCCTACAGAACTCTGATCTCAGGAAACAACACATGCTACCTGCCATTCAGGTAGGACTAAACACACCCAAACACACAATTGTCATTCTGGTAGCCCCAGGTCAAGGATTCAAGGATGTTTGAGCACCAAGCATCATGATGTCCACCTTCTCTGGTCCCACCAAAGTCCTGCTCTCTGTCCTGCGGTCCGCCCGTCAAGTGAAACTTGATCCGGGATGAAAGATGGAACCAGGTCTATCGGACACCGGCTGGGTAGTGGAGTAGCATCAGGTCCTAGCTGGGTTAGCTTAGCTTCCATCTCGGCTCTCCTCCCTGGTCACTCTGTGTTATACAGACATGGAACAGATGATGGCAGACTAGCCGTGGACCATCCCCCAGTCTCCGGTGGCTCTGTCTCAGGAGTTGGGTGTGATAAGCACATCGCCCCCTCTGGGCCATCCTCTATAGGCTTGGCTCCTGAGGGGGACAGTCTGAGGAGAGATCGACTATCTGTACAGGTTGCACAGGCCATCCAGGCGGCAAGAGTGGGATCGCTATTGTTACAAGGCAACGCAAGGCAAGGCAAGTTTATTTGTATAGCACATTTCAACAACAAGGTAATTCAAAGTGCTTCACATAAAACCATTAAAAGCATCAAAACATAAGACAAAAGAAAAGGAGATTTAAAAACAATTAAGAACATTCATTAAAGCACAGTGTAAGACAGTTTCATAGTAAAATGCAGAAATGCAGGAAATTGATTACCAGTATGGAAGACATTTAAAACATGACTCTCCGTGTTTCTGCCGCATTAATTCAATTTTTGCCACCCATGTTCTTCTGGTGTGGACGTCGACGCTATCTTAGTACAATGCAATCGTCACTGCAAAGTTGAGGTTCTTTATGCCTTAGGAAAACTTCACAAAACCTTTGACGTTTCTTTTATCCTTAGGTCAAAAACACTTAGAAAAACCTGTATGACGTTTCTTTTATTCTTAGGTCAAAAACACTTAGAAAAACCTGTTTGAAATTCACGTATTACGTTATTACCGACGAATCTTATTCTATCAAGTGCATGTAGAATTCACGTATAAAGGTAAATAACAATGAATCTTATTTCAACTTATTTGAGTAGAGACACGATCAATGTTACGATCTCAAAAAGCTCCATTATTTTGAGTTAAAATCGTTATCGTAAAATGTCACTTCGTTCTCCTCATAAAACCACATGAAATAATACGTCAGAAACCTAGTGGAGCCACATGAAGAACTCATAAAACAACCATACAGATGTCAGAAAAACAGTTGTAAAGTGCTCTAGAGACACAGAATCAAAACAAGGTATTTATACCGGCCGGCACAGAGAAGACAGATAAAGGACAGGAATGTGGTTCAATTAAAGGCAGCAGCAAACAGAAAAGTCTTCAATCTTGATTTAAATGAGCTGAGGGTCTCAGCAGACCTGCAGCTTTCTGGGACTTTGTTCCAGATATGTGGAGCAGAAAACCTGAACGCTGCTTCTCCATGTTTAGTTCTGACTCTGGGAACAGAAAGTAGACCGGTCCCAGACGACCTGAGGGGTCGGAATGGTTCATAAGGTAGCAGCAGATCAGAGATGTATTTTGGCCCTAAACCATTCAGTGCTTTGTAAACCAACAGCAGGATTTTAAAGTCAATTCTTTGTTGGACAGGAAGCCAGTGCAAAGACATCAGAACTGGGGTGATGTGATCCACCCTCCTGGTCTTAGTGAGGACTCGAGCTGCAGCGTTCTGAATCAGCTGCAGCTTTCTGACGGACTTTTTACAGAGACCTGTAAACACACCGTTACAGTAGTCCAGTCTGCTGAAGATAAATGTGTGGACAAGTTTTTCCAAATCCTGTTGAGACATAAGTCCTCTAATCCTTGATATATTCTTCAGGTGATAGTAGGCTGATTTTGTAATTGTCTTGATATGGCTGTTCAGGTTGAGGTCTGAATCCATAACTACACCTAGATTTCTGGCTTGGTTTGTGGGTTTTAACATCAGTGATTGAAGCTGAGCGGTGATTTTCAATTGTTCGTCCTTGGTACCAAAAACAATTACTTCTGTTTTATCTTTGTTTAATTGAAGAAAATTCTGGCACATCCAGTTGTTGATTTGTTCTATGCAGTTACCCAGCCCTTGTATGGGATTATAGTCCCCTGGTGACATAGTTATGTAGATTTGTGTGTCGTCTGCATAATTATGATAACACACTTTGTTGTTTTCCATAATCTGAGCTAGTGGAAGCATGTAGATGTTGAACAGAAGAGGCCCCAGTATTGAACCTTGGGGAACACCACATGTCATTTTAGTCAGCTCTGATGTGTAATCAGCTACAGACACAAAGTATTCTCGGTCCTTCAAGTAGGATTCAAACCAGTTAAGTGCTGTGCCAGAGAGTCCCACCCAGATTTTTAGTCTTTCTAGGAGTATGGCATGGTCGACCGTGTCGAATGCAGCACTGAGATCCAGTAACACTAAGACTGAACTTCTGCCATTGTCTATGTTTAAGTGGATGTCGTTGAAAACCTTAACAAGAGCAGTTTCAGTACTGTGGTGCTGTCGAAAGCCTGACTGGAAAACATCAAAGCAGTTATTTACGGCCAAGAAGTTGGTCAGCTGTTGGAAAACCGCTTTTTCAATTATTTTACTTAAAAATGGGAGGTTTGATATTGGCCTATAATTTTTCATCGTTGCGGAGTCTAAACTAGCCTTCTTTAGGAGCGGTTTAATAACTTCAGTTTTAGGGCTTGTGGGAAGACACCTGAGACAAGGGATGTGTTTACAATTTGTAAAAGATCAGTGGTCATGCAGTTTGAAATATTTTTGAAAAAGTGTGTTGGTAGAATATCCAAGCAGCAGGAGAATGACTTCAGATGTTGTATAATGTCTTCTAGGCTTCTATGGTCGATTGAATGAAATTGTGTAATGATATTTGAATGGATGTTATTCAGAGATCGGGACAACACATATCCTGTGGTTGATGTGGAGGCACTGACTGCTTGTCTGATTTTCTGAATTTTGTCAGTAAAAAAGGAGGCAAATTGATTGCATGCCCAAGTGGATTGGAGCTCAGCAGCTACCGACACTGGAGGGTTTGTTAGCCTGTCGACGGCAGCAAATAAGGCACGTGTATTGTTCTTGTTTTTGGTTATGATGTCAGAGAAGAATGACTGCCTTGCATTTCTAAGTTCCAAATTATAATTGCGAAGTCTCTCTTTATAGATGTCACAGTGAACCTGGAGATTCGTTTTTCGCCACCTGCGCTCAGCTTTCCGACACTCTCGTTTCTCTATTTTGACCAGCGTAGCATTTCTCCAAGGAGATCTTTGCTTACCCGAGACAACCTTCACTTTAGTGGGTGCAATGGCATCAATAATATTTTTAACTTTAAAATTGAAGCCATCTACAAGCTCATTGACTGAGAGGCAAGAGAGGGCTGGTGTGCAGGAGAACTTCTGAATAAATAGTTCACTGGTGTTTTCAGAGATGTAACGCTTTGTCACAACCTTGGTTTGGACATTTGTGTGCAAGGAGATTGCACTCTCAAAGAAAACACAGAAATGATCAGAGAGTGCAACATCAGTCACAGCAACCTTGGAAATGTTTATACCTTTGGTGATGATTAGGTCCAGAGTGTGCCCCCTGTTGTGGGTGGGTCCTGTCACATGCTGAGTCAGATCATAGTTATCAAGGACACCACATAGTTCTATAGACTCTCTGTCCTGGGGATTATCAACATGGATATTAAAATCACCAACAATAACAACACAGTCAAAATCAATACAGATTACAGACAGCAGTTCAGTAAACTCATCAAAGAAGGTTGCACAGTATTTAGGCGGTCTGTAAATGTTTAGGAATAAAGCTTGAGTGGAATTCAGAGCCACATATTCAAAAGAACTAAAATGACCAAAGGACATCTGCTTGCATTGAAGAGAATCATTAAATAAAATAGCAACTCCACCTCCTTTCTTATGCGCTCTTGTTTCACTCATGAAACTGAAGTTGTGAGGTGTTGATTCAATAAGAACAGCTGCATTGTTATCTTGATTTAACCAAGTTTCAGTTAAAAACAAAATGTCCAGTTTGTGCCTAACAATAAAATCATTGATTAAAAATGTTTTTCCTGACAGAGACCTGACATTTAATAAAGCTAAGTTTAATGTGGTTAAAGCTTTCTTTGCCCAATTTATTTGGACAGGCTGACGAGGAATGTATGCTAAGTTTGATAAGTTTGCATGTTTACTGTTGTATCTTTGCAGCCTCACCTTTCTTTTTCTATAAACTTGCAGGACAGGAATTGAAACGGCTAGCTGCATACAGGGCCCCGACTTTTCCTGGAGAGAGTCATTGGTGTCATTAGCCTTGTAGCCTGGACCCAGAAGATATCAATTATTTCCTTTATCAGGTCGGGGAGACAGAGGATAGTTGTGGAACCGTCGAGGAGTGGGGAGAGGAGTGTGTTTGGTTCCAGCAATGACCAGCTCATTCATGTGGTTAGTGAACTCCAGGTGGGGGGAGGATGGGGAGAGTGTGAGAGAGGATTGCAGTCCAAAGTTTGCCCATGAAGTAGAAGTAGGTGCTGGGGCCTCGTCTAGGAAGGGTGGGGAAGTGGGAGTTGCAGTCCAAAGTATGGACCTGAAATCCCTGATGATGAGGTTGGAGGCTCCTCCTTTTGGCTGTCGTTAGGCGGGGGCATCCTTCCCGTAAGGTCTCCATGGCGATGCTGTGTGGTTATCTCTTGTTTAGACTCCTCTCTGGTCTTGTCCTTGGCAGTAGGGACAGACGGGTGACGCAGGGAGAAAAATAGGTTAGAGGTAAACAGTTTTACCCCTGACTTGTTCAGGCAAACTCCATGCGCTGTAAAAAGATGTCTACGCTCCCAGAAAAGGTAGAAATTGTTGATAAAATGTACTGAATGGTCAGTACATGCAGTTGACAGCCATTCGTTCAGTGCAAACAGCCTGCTGAATCCTTTATCTCCTCCTCTGACTGGTGGAAGAGTGCCACTGATGAACACCTCAGCCTTGACAGAGCTGACTGTGTTTAACAGATCAATAAAGTCTCGCTTCAGAACTTCAGACTGTTGTTTCACAATATCACAGCTTCCTGTATGCACGATGATGTTTTTCGCTGATGTCGAGGATTTTGTCTCTCATGTCAGAGACCATATATTTCGGAAAGCAGAGTATTTTGGTATTCTTGCTGCACAGTTTTCTGACATCTTTTACAGCATAGTCACCAACAATCAGAGACTCAGGCCCAGTCATTAGCTTTGCCTGCGGCCTTTTACTCTCACATTGACTCTCAGTTCTTACCCCGCTTTGAGGAGATAGCTGCTTATCCAGGTCATCAGATGGAGATTTCTGATCCTGCGACAATGGAGAAAATCGGTTTTGAAGTTGTAGGCTTGGTTGTTGTGGAGGTGTTTTGCAGGTTTTACTTTTCTCAGCTGTCCTTGGCTTTGTCCGACTGGGTGCAGGGGTTGAGGAGGAGTTCTGCCTGTGTGGTAATGCAGGCCAGCCAGTTGCATCACAAATCTCAGGGCGCTGGGCTCTACCTGTTAGTCGTCCTCCCACATATTTTCTCTTCGGCTTTGCACCGAGAGAGTTCCAGGGAGGACTACCATTTGAAGATTCATTATCTGCTCTCTCCTCCTGTTTCTTGGTAGGCCTGGTTGTGCTAGTTAGCTGTGTCTTAGCTTGCGTTTGTCCAGTGTTTTGAGTCCATGGTAAAGTGGTATCATTCCCACACAGTCCATTTACCGCCACGTTTACTTCTAGTCGGTGGATTTTTGTTTCCAAGACTGCAATCTTCTGTAGGAGTTTGTAGTAGTCGTCCGTGGAGAAGGGAGGCATCTTGCTGCTACTTAGCTTTAACTTAGCTGCTAGTTAGCATTAGCTAACAATCCAAATAGCTCGACGACTTTCTGGATTTGTCTTCACTCAAACGTTGAAGAGTGATATATGTGATATATCTGGCAAGATATATGTGATATATCTGGCAAATTGAAGCAAGAAAATGCAAGCAGAGGCAAGCAGAGGCAAGAGCAAGCAGCAAAGCGACCGCACTCTCTCATCAAGGTCTCATTGTACAAGGCAAAGTGGTCAAGGTTCCAACAATGGTGCCAGGAAAGGAGGCTAGATCCCCTGTCTTGTGCTGTTGGGTCTATTCTCTCCTTTTTGCAGTGTTTGGTGGATAGAGGGCTGTCTCATGCCACTGGGTTTTGGCAACAGACCGGTCTTGGCGACGACCTAATGCCAAACTTGAGGTTAAAAACGTCAGTCCACAAACCACTGGGTGACATCATGGCGACTACTTCCACTTCTTATTCAGAGTCTATGATTGCAACTTTGCTTTTGACTAGAAATGTTATAGTAAACTGCTATAATTACATGTATCTGCATTGCACTAAAATACAATCACAAAGAGTATAAATAATATAAATATCCATTCTTTCTTTTTGGCCATCCACCTAGCTGTGTTATGTTTTGACAGGCTAATTCTGCCCAACACAACAACACGATGAACAGGATCAATATCAGTGTATAAAAAAGCAGACACCACTAGTAAACTGCTGTGTTCACATGTGCATGTGTGTCCTGCAGGGATGCAGCAGTGGGAGAGTGCTTCTTCAACCTTACTCTCCTCGATTGCTTACAAGGAATACGGAAGGTAAACAACCACAACAACATGAACCGCAGTGACTTAAGTTAGTAAATTCAGTGGGCACTTACTTAACCCCTCATACATGCAGACTCGTTATCAGCAATTAATCAATAGCGTGTCAGCTTAAGTTTATCCAGTCACCTGAGGAAACAATTCTAACCCCTGTTGTTCATATCATATTTGACCCATGTAAGCTATTCTGATATACAGTATAGGATAATACAACATTTGCCCTGAAAACTAGGGATTTTCGTTCTCACTGAAGCTGAACTCTCTCTCTCCTCCAGGCATTACAGCATGGTTTCTTTGACTTTGAAACTTTTGATGTGGAGGAATATGAACATTATGAGGTGAGGGCACACAGACACTAGTAACTATCATCAACTCACACAGACCCACTTGCATAACAGTTAAAAGACACAATTATGGGCAATTTCATTCCATGTAACAATAAAAGATGTATTTTAAAGACAAGGAGCATTGAATGTGTTGAGACAGTGTGGGTGCACCTGCTCAGTGATCGAAGTAGAAGTCGGAGAAAAGTACTTAGCTTTGCTCGGATTGAGCAAGACCGACACAACCCACCTGCTTTGGCACTGACAGACATATTGCCACACGCACTCATTCTTACATGAACATACGCATCAATAGAACACTATGCACAATACTTCCACCCCAGACCAAATTAAAGTTATATTCCAGCCATTTAGTTCTGTTCTTTCACAAAGTTGGAAACAGAGCTGTGCAGATGTCACAATTCAAGCAACAGAGGCCATAATATCCAGATTTTGAATCCCTAATACTGTATAGAGATAGCTACATTTCCCATAATGCAACCAGAATATTTTACTTGTTTGATAAACGCCCTCGTCTCGCATACGCCACACCCCCAGTTAGTAAGGCAGGCTTTCTGTCATGAATTTGTTCTCCAAGCCCAAGTGGAGATAACTCTGGTGACATCACTAAGGCCTCATTTGGGATATACCTTCCTCTTGAGCCACACGGAACATTATACAACGGTTTTCTCAAGATTAGTACTCCTCATGATGAGTAGACTGACTTTTAATCATGGATTAACTGTATTTAAACATTAAACTCAAAATTAGGCTTTTTTGTTGAAAAAATGAATGCTCTTACTAATACTGCGACAACTACTACTGCTGCTAATATTTATAGTATTACTACTACTACTGCTGCTACTACTTCTACTACAACTTTTGCTGTTGCTACTATTACTAGTGCTATTACTGCTACCATCAATATTATTACTACCACTACTGCTATTACTACCACTACTACTATTACTTATACTACAACTGCTACTACTGCTATTCATGCTACTACCAGTACTAATACTACTACAGCTATTAGTACGACTGCTACTAGTACTACTACTACTGCTACTTCAAATACTGCCATTACTTTTACTACTACTACTACTACTACTGTTATATTAAATACTACGACCACTACTACAGCTATTACTACTACTACTGATACTAGGCTACTACTTCTTCTGAATACTAATACTTCTAAATACTAATACTTCTACTACTAATGATACTTCGACTACAACTACGACTTCTACTACTACTATTACAAATATCACTACTGCTACTACTACTACTTATTCTAATGCTACTAATACTTCTACTACTAATAATACTTCTACTTCAACTACAACTTCTACTACTATTACTACAAATATCACTACTTCTGAAATTTGTTTAAGCTACAGAAATTGTTCAAATATCAAAATGTTCAGCTCTTTCAGGAGAGGGGTGCTTTGACTTTTCATATTTGTAATCTTTAAACTTTTTGAATTAAGCTTTTTGCAATTTTCTTTTGAATGGGATCTCTGTGGAGAAAATCTTCAAATCCTGTTAAACTTTTTCAACTTCCAAAACTTCCTTCTTCTTCCTCATACTTTCAGCTAGACACCATAGTTAGACATTTGAACTAGAAGGTTTTTCAGCAGTGCAGTTTAAATGCTTTCGGGCTTCAACATTTTTCAGACAGATAGTCTCCCATTTCTTAATTTTCAGCAATTTTTTCACAATTAATTTCAGCTTTCAGCATTCCAACGCATTTTCAGCAGGAAATGCATTTTCTAGTTTTCAGCAATTTTTTCACAATTAATTTCAGCTTTCAGCATTCCAACGCATTTTCAGCAGGAAATGCATTTTCTAGTTTATATTCCATTCCATTCTATTACCTTGTTATATCAATGTTTTCTGTCTGTACTTTGTAACTATAGTGCCACCTTTTGTGAAATTATTGGTGGAAGAAGTATTCAAATAATTGGCTTAGCTAGAAATAGCAGTACCATACTATATAAAATACTCTATTCCGAGTAATAATTCTGTTTTCAAAATTCTACTTGAGTAAGGTACAGATGTATTCGTAAAAGTATCAAAAGTAAAAGTATTCAGGATGCAGGATGGCATCATTATTATTGATCTTTTAAAGTAATATATAAGTGGTAGTATGATGTTGTCGATGGTCAAGGTGCAACCACTTCACATACTGTTAGGCAGTTTCATCTGCTAATGTTCTGTAAACTGATCATTCGTTTTATAAATAAATCTTAAGGGAAACGTAATCGAGTTAAAAGTACTAGTAATGTTTCCCTCTGAAATGTAACATAAAGTAGCATTAAATGGAAATACTCAAGTAAGGTTCAAGTACCTTGAATTTGTACTGAAGTACCGTACCTGGGTAAATGTACTTACTTATGTTCATAAAAATATAAACTGTATATAAATAATGACAATATAAAATATGTTGTCTTTACACAGAGCCACAAGGTAGGATATGAAGGGTCATCTGCTGGATTTCCTATCCTGAACACAGAAAGCAAGAGAGCACTGTTCTTCTAGCAGAGATAATGAAAGAGTGAAAGGACAATTACCAGTGAGCAAAGTCAATGTGTTACATTACCTGTTGTTGGGAACGTTGGGTTATCAGCATCTAAGAAACGAAATTCTTGACATCAATAGAGTTATTGATGTAAGTAACAATTATTAATGATTATTAATAATAACGGGGCACCACCCTGCGAACAGGGACCAATAACCAAACGATAAAACTAAGTCTCATAATTAGTGTTCACTCACAATGTCAGTAGTCTGAGTACTATTACACATTCAGAGTGAAAGTGAAGGTTTAAGTTCGAGCACAGACCACATATACAGTTATTATCACAATACATGCACAAAGTAATCACAGACAGCTGCTCTTTAAAATATAACAGAGTTTATTAAGTTCTAATACTAATGATCTAGTCAACTAATATCTAAACTAACAACAACTATACATTCATGAGCACGCTATCTAAAATCAACAGACTATTGAAAAGAGGGGGGGGGAGTGTGTGTGTGTGTGTGTGTGAGAGTGTGTGTGTGTGTGTGTGTGTGTGTGCAAAGGGGGGGGAGCGAGGGAACAGCTCAGTGACGTGTGACGTAGTTGGGACGTGGTGACGTCTCTCATGCGCGAGACCCAAAATGGCGGATAGCCAACAGGAGACCCGGTGTCTACATGTGCCGGTAGCTGTTCAGCACATAGCTAGATTAGCTCAAAGCTATATGTGTGTGTGGGTTAGTAAAGGAGAAGGGAAAGGAACAAAACAAAATGAAATAAAACAAGCGATTACGATCCTCTGCACCGCGCGGGAGTACGGAAGATTGCTCTCTCAGCCGGCGGTTCTGACCTCCTGAACTGATGAGAAGCAGCTTCGACCTCACTGCGGCTGTTTCAACACAAATCACAATAGCATGGAATACACGCTACTTCTACACAACCCCTACGATCTCAGCGATCGTTAGTGTCGGCAATTGTTAAGCATACACCACGTTATAAAAATGAACAGTACTTTAAGCACACAAACAAGATAAAATAAACACAAATTAAACTCTCTCTAACTCTGCCCAGACTCTATTTTGCCTTACGGTACGATGCAATCGTAGTGATTGAGGGGAGTCTTCTACGCTTCCGTGGGCTCGGGCAGCACGGCTGCGGGCCGCGGGAGGTATGCTCTCGGTGGGAGAGAATCGCTGTCGTCTGGGTAAGGGACTTTCGCGTCCTTATGGCCGGAGCAGACGAGGCGCTTAGTGGAGTGTGGAGAGTGGAAGTTCTCTGTCTCTCTTTCTGAAGGAGTCTTGCTTCTTCACTTCTGCAGGATTAAACGGGTTCGCTTCGTGGATGCGAACAAAGATAAAATAAACAGTTTGGTGAATTCGGCCAGCGAATATAACTGTGAAAACCTAGGATTTTGGTTAAAAAGAGAAGCAACGTTGCTGTGTGCCTCCTCCTACCCCGGAGGGATCGGTGGAAAAAGCATTGAGGTGGGGGCTGCAGATAGTTTTGTAGAACAGTGGCTGAACCACAGGGGTCCTGGGGTGTCTTGGCCCTTGGCCAATGAGATTGCAGCGGTGCTTTCAGGTGACTTCAGGAACGCATAGTTTTTGGGGGGGGAAGAAACTCACACCCTTATGTGAAATTCCTTCAGAGGGGGTTTGGTGCTCATCAAACCACAATCAGGATGAAACCTTTGCTTGCAAAAGGGAAGACCTGATTCTTTGTTCCACAGCACATGTCGAAGCCATATAGTCAGATCCCAACACTGTTATGTTACACATACAGTAGTTGGAGCACCTCAGTCACACACTGCATCTCCTTCTTTTCTGTCTGTGTTTTTAGCGAGTAGAAAACGGGGATATGAACTGGATCATTCCAGGAAAAGTTCTGGCATTCAGCAGTCCTCACCATCACAGTAAGATAGAGAATGGTGAGTCAGACTTAAATCACCCAGAATTGTATTTAATTGAAATAATTATTTTAAAGTCAGCATGAGAATGGCATGGGTCTATTCTGATCAGAAGTCTCACAGTCCACATTTTCACCATTATTACATTATTGGTTGTTATTAGTCAGGTACAGAGTATTTGTTAATGTCTCATGGTATAACTTTAAAGTGCCATAACTCAGTTCTAACAAATAGTAATGTTTTTTTTCCCAGGTTACCCTCTCCACGCACCAGAGGCGTATTTTGATTACTTTCGCCAAAATGACGTCACAGCTGTGGTTCGTTTTAACAGGAAGTTGTATGACAGTAGGCGGTTTGAGGATGCAGGATTTGAGCACCATGACCTCTTCTTCCTCGATGGGACCACGCCCTCTGACCTCATCATCAGGCGGTTCCTGCACATATGTGAAAGTACTGAAGGAGCTGTGGCTTTGCACTGTAAAGGTAGGAGTACATTTGTGTGTGTATTGATTTTGTTTTTCACAGCAAAAGACATTGCATCTAGCAGATAGGCAGAAAATAATATGTATAGAAGTGTGTTGCAAGTCAAGGTGTTAAACATTTTCTTCATTTGTTTCAAATTTGTATCTCCTGACTTTCTGCTTTTAAATATTTCATCGAATCGCAGCTGGCCTTGGTCGTACAGGCACTCTGATTGGCTGCTACCTGATGAAGCACTTTCGGTTCACTGCAGCTGAGGCCATTGCATGGATCAGAATTTGCCGGCCTGGTTCCATCATCGGCCCCCAGCAAAACTTCTTAGAGGAGTGAGTCTCAATTTTGGTTCCACGATATAAACAAGATGACCTTGAGGATAATCTTTGAAAATTCTGGGACTAGTCATGTTGGTTCAGAGTGCAATGCATTGAAAGAAGGTGAATTGATTGTCCTGGAATTTTATATGGTCATACATGGTCTGGAGAGGATGAATCCTAATGACTTGACTTAATTTCTTTTTTTTTTACTGTGGCACTAATGACTCAAAATTTTGAATCTATGATCGTATACATTAAAAATGAGGTCCTTTTATACTGTATGCTTTCTGTTGTCAATACATACCATGACAATACCCAAATCAACAATGAATGTATCTAAACTAGAAAATGCATTTCCTGCTGAAAATGCGTTGGAATGCTGAAAGCTGAAATTAATTGTGAAAAAATTGCTGAAAATTAAGAAATGGGAGACTATCTGTCTGAAAAATGTTGAAGCCCAAAAGCATTTAAACTGCACTGCTGAAAAACCTTCTAGTTCAAATGTCTAACTATGGTGTCTGTAGCTGAAAGTATGAGGAAGAAGAAGGCTTTGAAATTTGAAGTATAACAGGATTTGAAGATTTTCTCCATAGAGATCCCATTCAAAAGAAAATTGCAAAAAGCTTCATTCA
The DNA here is from genome assembly GCA_028022725.1 of Lycodopsis pacificus. NCBI lineage: Eukaryota > Metazoa > Chordata > Actinopteri > Perciformes > Zoarcidae > Lycodopsis > Lycodopsis pacificus. The sequence continues at coordinate 1,448,803 of CM051700.1, forward strand.
AAAAGTTTAAAGATTACAAAAATGAAAAGTCAAAGCACCCCTCTCCTGAAAGAGCTGAACATTTTGATATTTGAACAATTTCTGTAGCTTAAACTAATTTCAGAAGTAGTGATATTTGTAGTAATAGTAGTAGAAGTTGTAGTTGAAGTAGAAGTATTATTAGTAGTAGAAGTATTAGTAGCATTAGAATAAGTAGTAGTAGTAGCAGTAGTAGTGATATTTGTAATAGTAGTAGTAGAAGTCGTAGTTGTAGTAGAAGTATCATTAGTAGTAGAAGTATTAGTATTTAGAAGAAGTATTAGTATTCAGAAGAAGTAGTAGCCTAGTATCAGTAGTAGTAGTAATAGCTGTAGTAGTGGTCGTAGTATTTAATATAACAGTAGTAGTAGTAGTAGTAGTAAAAGTAATGGCAGTATTTGAAGTAGCAGTAGTAGTAGTACTAGTAGCAGTCGTACTAATAGCTGTAGTAGTATTAGTACTGGTAGTAGCATGAATAGCAGTAGTAGCAGTTGTAGTATAAGTAATAGTAGTAGTGGTAGTAATAGCAGTAGTGGTAGTAATAATATTGATGGTAGCAGTAAAAGCACTAGTAATAGTAGCAACAGCAAACGTTGTAGTAGAAGTAGTAGCAGCAGTAGTAGTAGTAATACTAGAAATATTAGCAGCAGTAGTAGTTGTTGCAGTATTAGTAAGAGCATTCATTTTTTCAACAAAAAAGCCTAATTTTGAGTTTAATGTTTAAATACAGTTAATCCATGAGGCTTTTATTTTGAAAGGGTGGGACTGGGTGGGGGAGGGAGGGGGAGAGGAGACATAATCATAATGTTTGACACACATAAACAGAGGTTATTAAATGACAGGCTTCATCACAAGTTCAGTTAGAATTCACTCTCTGGGGCTTTTATTTTAACATGCGTGTGTGTGTGTGTGTGTGTGTGTGTGTGGCGGGGGGAGGTGGAGGAGGGTGGAAAGACCTCTAAAGAGTCCTAAGACCTGAATGACTGTATGAGAGAGACACACACACAGAGAGAGAGAGAGGGAGAGGAGTGTATGTGCGCGTGTGTCTGTGAGTCTGTGTGTTTATAAACATCACTAATTACTGGCTCAATCGCGAACAACTGTGTGCCTGAAGCCATTTCATGGAGATAAAACAGGGAAACACCTCTCAAACAAATCATCAAAACTCCCATAACCGTAGCTCCTATTGCTCCGATATTAATAATTGAGAGGAAGGCTGAGTTGACGAACAGATCCTGTAAAAATTGTGTCTGTAGTTTAAAAAATGTTGCTTAACTGGCGATCTAGAAATGGGGTACCGTGTTCTGTGGAAGATGTTTTTGAAGCAAAATTTAACATTGGTCTCTATGGAGCAGAAAGTTGGTTTTCTTGTCAATTAATGGCTTCTGTGTCAAATGTGGAAATCTGTGGGATTCCACAGTAATGTTTCTTCGACAAGGACAATATTAGCTACTTTTACATCCAGAAATTATGCATGAAGAGTGAAGATTGTGGACACAGTGGCAAAAAGACAAAGCGCACAGTGGGCAGTCGGTGAGACTCTTCTTTTGCCTCATGCTGATGAGGCGATCTCTTCCCATAGCCTTCTTGGTATTTACCATCGTTTGAAGGTGGGTTAGGACGAAAGGCATGGGACATGATGTGGGATCTGGGCCTCTCACCACACACCAGCACCAAAAAGGAGAAACAAGCTGTAGAAAAAGGAGCTCTGCAAAGTGCACAGAGTGGTGCTCAGGGAACAACCTACAGCTCAACAACAGTAAAACAGTTAGCTTTCCTCTTGAGTTTCTTTCTTCTTTATCTGTGGTATTGTCACTTGGTACCTATGTTAACTTATCACAGAAAACAAAATGATGAGTGGGTATTAAGAATTATCATTTGACAACTGCAGGAGAGTTGATAGCTTGTGGCTTGTCAGCACAGCTCCATTACCGAAAATACTTTTGACCAGCAATAATATCTGACTCGAGAATTTGACTGGTCAATGAACCGCGCTGTCTGTTCCTTGTGTGTGTAGGAAACAACACAGTTTGTGGGTCCAGGGTGACGTTTATCGCTCCAAACAGAAGCTCATTCAGCAAAGACTGAGTCGACGACAGCAGCTACAGCAACATCGTCAACAGCAGCAGCTTCACAGCCCTGAGGGAGGCATGTCCCACCTACTCTCCAGCATGGATGACCTATCAATCAACACCACCCTTTACAAATCATACAGCTTGGATGAGGTGAGTATCGGAATGTTCTGGCATCTTTGTCGTTGCTCCCTTGAAAATGAGGATTGTTGTAATTAAAACTATAAACAATGTGGTTTATATTTACAATGTGATCAATATGATGACGTCGCATTTTCTTTTTCAATTTGAAAAACGTTTTCTTTTTATGCTGATAATATTCTCTCTCACTCATTCCTTGTGTATACTGTATGTGTGTAGAGTCTCACTCAGGGAGACCGACTGAAAGCCCTGAAGGGAAAACGACCGCCTAGATCAACCTCCTCCTCCTCCTCAAGGTAGAACTTGGTTGTAATTTGTTTTTTGGCCAACATTAGAGTTATAGTTTGGGTAAGGTATGTAATTGTAATTGTTAAAGTAAGTTTGCCATTTAGTGTGTGTGTGTGTGTGTGTGAGAGAAAACAACTTGAATTCAGTGAAAACTCAGTGTATATACATTGAATGGCTATTGCAGAAAATATACAGACAATAAATAGAATCAAATTCAATGCTCTGCACACACATGGTCCTTCTTTGCACTTATTTTCATCTGAGGGATGTGGGTGTGTACAGACTTGGTTGACATTGGTTTAATGTCCAATTTAGTTTTGCATCAAACTGTTATCATTCTTATTTGTTCATGCTGATTGATGACCTCACTTAATTTCAGCACAGCTAAACATAACGTCAACCTGTGCAGAAGTTTCACGACCCCAATTTTTTTATCATGACACATACAGTTCAGTCATGTTTTGTATGTAAGCAGCACAACGTTATACTTGTGTTTTCACAAGTTAATTCATGTGATATTTTATATTTGTGTGTCATCAAATTTATAATATTTACTAATTTTGCATACATTCTGTAATTCCTGTTTCTATATATTTTCTGATCAAATTTTTACATTATACAGTCATGATTGTTAGGTATATTCGATGATTTAGAAAATATCAAAATGACATATGTTCTAATCAATTGTTTGTCCTTTGTGTTTGTTATTCAGGTCAAACCTGTCCAAGGCCTCTCACGGCTCCATTCTCCCACCCCCGAAGTCCCATAAAGACTCCATCTCCTTCCCCTCCTCTTCCTCCTCTTCTAAGAAGCTTATACGAAGCTCGTCCTCCCTCACCACGCAAATCAAGATGTGAGTGTCCATGTTCATGTACCATTTCAATTGCATTTTTGAAATGTAGTGCATTAAAACTATACAGCACTAAAAGCAAAATAAGCTGAAACAGGTAACTGACTGTGACAATACTATTGTGCAGACATTCATATTATTTCCCATGTCATCCTCCAGATTATATATGCAGAGAATCAATGAATTGAAATAATTATAAAGAAAATTCCTTTCTCTCTTACTCTCTCCCCAGTCCCTTCAGTCTGTTCACCACCAGGCCTGCTGCCATTCACTGACGTCACAATTTGCACAAGTTCATTCAAATGATAATCAAGTCATAAACCGGACTACCACCATGCCTCGGTTGTCTAGGCCTCAAATATTTTATCAAACTTGACAAATATTTTAATTATTTGTCTGACAAAGTAACTGCAGGGATTCACATAATCTCGAGTTTTGTAGAGTCAACTCAAAGTAATGAAGCTTATATTTTTTTACCCTGGCACCATGCATGATGATGACCACCGCTCCACTTAGCTATATTTGAACTACGGTGCTTAAAGTATAAAAAATGACAAGCTGATAAAGGAGATATCTGGACACTTACATCTATCCCCCCACAAATCTCAAAGTGCTATGTCAGCTATGGCAAGCCAGCAGGGACATACCTTTGTCACATTTAATACCATTAGAAGATGGCCAGTGTAGTGTTTGGAACATCAACCAACTATACTGTCTAGGGAGAACTCTTAGTCCTCAATGGATTGTGAGATAAATGGGTCATCTACCAATCGAAAGATTGCCGGTTTCATACCTTGGCTCCATGTCGAAATGTCCTTGGGCAAGACACTGAAAAGGTTATGAACAATAATGGTTATTAGGCAGCTCTAGATGTTACCCTCACTGAAAGCCTTATAGTTGCCCCTGTCGGTTTCGGGAGAATGTGGATGTACACCTCCTGTCTGATTTTAAAGATCTGCTTGTGCAAACACTTGTATTTACTGGTAGCTTTGCACAAGTGGTCTGCAGGGTAGAGAGCAGGTAGATTTTTGGTTACGCCCTCAGATTTATCAATTCAATTAAATTAAATTTATTTTTGTATAGCCCAAAATCACAAATTACAAATTTGCCTCAGAGGGCTTTATAATATGTACACATTTGACATCCTCTTGTCCCGGGACCCTCACATCGGAACAGGAAAAACTCCCCAAAAAAACCCTTTAACGGGGAGGAAAGAGGAAGAAACCTGTGGGAGAGCAATAGAGGAGGGATCCCTCTCCCAGGATGGACAGAAGTGCAATGATGTCATGTGTAGAACAGGATAGTGAATTACAACACATTCAATGTAATTACAGCACATTCAATGTATGACAGAACCACGGCAGGAGGCAAGACCTGGTCCAGGTATAACCCGGATACACAGGAACCTGTGAGGCGAGAAAGCGCAGAGAATCTGGTGAAGAAGCAGGCCCATCAAGCCCTCTCTCTGCTGGTTTCTCCCTCTAGCATCATTTTTGGCAAAGCCACCTGCCCTCTACTTGCTAAGATGCCACAGAGCTATGGCTACGCAGTGCCATGTTGCTAATTCTGGAGCCTTCATCTCTAATAATTATCTGTCCCATCAGGCACTGGAAGGTTCTGAACCTGTGTGTTGTGTTCACCATAACCCATAGCTACAGGTTCAAATTGTATTGCAGACTAGTTTATCGAGTGATAAACCGAAGGCAGGACTCGCCAAGCTTGTTGGTTGGCGAGTCCTGCCTTCGGTTTATCACTTGACCTTCAACCAGAAGTTCAAGTTTCTCAATTATCTAGCAACCTAAAAGCACAAGAGCAATACCACTGCCGATTGTCTGCAGTATTGGCTCAACTAGGTACTTGACCTTTGTCTCATGAGCTTAACGGCATTCATAGTACAGGTAGCCTAAGTAGGCTTTACATTCAGGCAATGTTGTAAAGGAGAGTGCTCTAGGACCAGTGGTTTACAGCCAGCTGATCTACTGAGACGCATTCCCAGACAAACTGGGGTGCTGTCCACAAAGGCTGTGGGGTCACCGGATGTGGCCAGTCTGTCAGGGATGTGTCTGTGAGTTGTGCTCCTCACACTTTGACAGTTGCTGCCAAAACTGAGAGCTCAGCACATCATTGTCAGAGCTGACAGCAAAGCCATGGCAGCCTACATTGACAGGTAGGGAGGCCTAGGCTCCCCAACCTATGCAAACCGGCATACTGTGGCTGCTCTTCTGCTCACTCAGGGCTTTGCATGTGCCAGAGCTGTTGAACACGACAGCAGATATCATGTCAAGAGGTCCAAACTCAGGAGATGGGAGACTCCAACCTCAGGTCGCAATGGCCACCTGCTGCCCCCTTGGTATTTGGCAGTCACCTTCCAGATAGTAGGCACATTGTTGAAACATTGCCTTCTCAAACGCGTTCCGGTAGAAGGAGTGAGGCTGTTTCCTATTTGGCTCCACATGGTGTAGTTTTCAGCAATTCCACCTCTAAACAGAATGCCATGGGAGCTACTGCTTTGGAGGGACCTACTGAATCAGTCAAGCGGGACCCTGTTCTACCTCTTACCGGCAGGGCTCAGATTAGTGGCCTGGCCCCTGAAAGGGACAGCCTGTTGGCGTTAGGCTTTCCAGAGCCTGTAGTGAGAGCCCAATCCACTAGGGCTTCCTACCCATACCGTTGGGGGCTCACCAAGTGGATCCCTACTCAACTGCAGCCCTGAATGTCATGTCATTTTTGCAGACCTAGATGGAATCTGGGAAGTCTGCCATAACCCGGTGAGGGATGGTGGCAATGTTTGTGTATTCAAACGGAACGAGAATGATTCCTTCAGAGATGCCCAGAGGCTGAAAGGTCACAGGAGAGAAAGTCTGTTCACAGAAATTCTCCAGAGCCAAGGCTACAATGTAACCACATAATATTTTTAGTTGCCAACAATAATTTTGGCAGCCAAAAAGGTTAGTCATGAAAGTCGTTCATAAGGTAAAAGGAAAATTGTTTGGTTTGTGTGTGTAGCTGTGTTAAAACAGTTTTCTCCTATCTGCATGAGCAAATTTTATTTTTAACTCTAATGTGCAATGCAAATGTTCCATTTATGATGAAATTTATGAATCTGGTTGTGGTTTATATGTGACCATCATAGCTAGTTTTGTTTTAGATTTGATTCAAAGATTATCATATGAGATATTCAATGTACTATTGTAAGATGTCTTTGGAATTGCTACAGAGATTATTCTTAAAATGAAGAATAAAGGTTGCTGATGATGATACAATTATTCATATTACCATTTATTTTGTATCCAGATTTGTAGAATGGGTGAATGTGGGCCTTTGTTTCATTTCATAACCCTAAGGAGCTACATGATCTAGTATTGTTTAAAGTTAACTGGCCTCTAATGCAGGACACAGATAGTGTTGCGCTTGCCGCTGTGTTCAATGCACATCGCACACATCGAGGTGGGCACTATTGGTTTAGGCTTTGCTTAACGCAGCTATTGTGGTGCAACGTAAGTCTGTGTAAATAATACGTTTAGAAACACGTATAATATAACAAATTCCTTGTGGTTTACTGAAATATTTTTCACATTAATAGTGCAAGTTGAGGTATACCAAATCTTTAATCAACTCTGTTTACAATTCTTTAAGTTTCTTGTCATATATATATTTTAATGTCATTTATTGTTGGAATGCTGTTAAGCAATAAATTCAATAAATTCAGCAGAGGGGTGCTATATCTCTTCATATTTCTAACCTTTAAACATTTTGAATTATTAAGCTTTTAGCAACTTTTTTTATGGAGAAGATTTACAAATCCTCTTAAACTTCTTCAACTTTCAAATCCTTCAACTTCCTCATACTTTCAGCTACCGACACCATTTCAAACTTTCAAAAATGACTGTGGAATCCCACAGATTTCCACATTTGACACAGAAGCCGTTAATTGAGAGGAAAACCAACTTTCTGCTCCATAGAGACCAATGTTAAATTTTGCTTCAAAAACATCTTCCACAGAACACGGTACCCCATTTCTAGATCGCCAGTTAAGACACATTTTGTACACTACAGACACAATTTTTACAAGATCTGTTTCTCAAGTCATCCTTTCTCTCAATTGTTAATATCGGAGCCATAGGAGGTACGGTTATGGGAGTTTTGATGATTTGTTTGAGAGGTGTTTCCCTGTTTTATCTCCATGAAATGGCTTCAGGCACACAGGTGTTCGCGATTGAGCCAGTTAGTGATGTTGATAAACACACAGACTCACAGACTCACGCGCACATACACTCCTCTCCCTCTCTCTCTCTGTGTGTGTCTCTCTCATACAGTCTTTCAGGTCTTAGGGATCTTTAGAGGTCTTTCCACCCTCCTCCACCCCCCCCCCCCCCCACACACACACACCCCATTTCAAAACAAAAGCCCCAGAGAGTTAATTCTAACTGAACTGATTGTGATGAAGCCTTTCATTTAATAACCTCTGTTTATGTCTGTCAAACATTATGATTATGTCTCCTCTCCCCCTCCCTCCCCCACCCAGCCCCACCCTTTCAAAATAAAAGCCCCATGGATTAACTGTATGTAAACATTAAGCTCAAAATTTGGCTTTTTTGTTGAAATAATGAATGCTCTTACAAATACTGCGACAACTACTACCTCTGCTAATATTTCAAGTATTACTACTACTACTGCTGCTACTACTTCTACTACAACTTTTGCTGTTGCTACTATTACCAGTGCTTTTACTGCTACCATCAATATTATTACTACCACTACTGCTATTACTACCACTACTACTATTACTTATACTACAACTGCTACTACTGCTATTCATGCTACTACCAGTATTAATAATACTACAGCTATTAGAACGACTGCTACTAGTACTACTACTACTGCTACTTCAAATACTGCCATTACTTTTACTACTACTACTACTACTACTGTTATATTAAATACTACGACCACTACTGCAGCTATTACTACTACTACTACTGATACTAGGCTACTACTTCTTCTAAATACTAATACTTCTTCTAAATACTAATACTTATACTACTAATGATACTTCTACTACAACTACGACTTCTACTACTACTACTACAAATATCACTCCTGCTACAACTAGTACTTATTCTAATGCAACTAATACTTCTACTACTAATAATACTTCTACTACAACTACAACTTCTACTACTACTACTACAAATATCACTACTGCTGACATTTTTTAAGTCACAGAAACTGTTCGAATATCAAAATGTTCAGCTCTTTCAGGAGAGGGGTGAAATTACTTTTCATATTTGTAATCTTTAAATTCTTTGAATTATTAAGCTATTTGCAATTTTTATGAATGGGATCTCTATGGAGAAAATCTTCAAATCCTGTTAAACTTTTTCAACTTCCAAAACTTCCTTCTTCTTCCTCATACTTTCAGCTACAGACACCATAGTTAGACATTTCAACTAGAAGGGTTTTCAGCAGTGCAGTTTAAATGCTTTCGGGCTTCAACATTCTCTCTCTGTCTCTCTCTCTCTCTCTCTCTCTCTCTCTGTCTTTCTCTCTCTCTGTCTCTGTCTGTCTGTCTGTCTGTCTGTCTGTCTGTCTGTCTGTCTGTCTGTCTCTGTCTCTCCTCTGTATCTTTCTGTCTCTCATTCCTTTGCTCTTCTCTCTCTATGTCAGGGATTCTTAACCTTTCTGACCTCGGGGCACAAAGTGGCCCGGGGACCATTCAAATATTAACACTGTATTAGTTTAACTAATTGAGCTCACTCTTGGTTTGATTTGTATTCAATGTCTATATTAAATCCACTTACAGTTTAACAAGCAAAACCCTTGTCAAATAAATGAGATGATACAATGTGATGATCACAAAGACATTTATTCATCATGTGTATGTAAACCTGCATACACAACAAGAAGCCCAACAGGCTAACAATTCATGGAACAAATCAAGCTAGTACAAGAACAAATTTAAAGGCTCAAGTCAGGCTTATTAACTCAAAAATAATCAATAATTAGATTTCACTACAGAAAAAAAGAGGGACTCTCAAAAAATCTGAGAAAAAAATGGAAATTTGATAAATAATATGTGGTAATAAAATAAATACATTCAAAATAATAAGTTTCAAATTAAATTAACTATAAATAAAATTTAAATAAAGTGCAAATGAAAATATAGCCTTACGTGAACTCATATATGTGTCCACCTCTTAATGAGACACTTGGGCCTGCCTCTCAGACACGATCAGATCCAGTCTGGGTGGAATGGGGGAAAGGCTCACTCTCAGAGTAGCCTCCAGTGTTGCTCTGAGTCTGTTTCGGGCTTTGGTCTTAGTTGTGGCCACACTGGAGAATCCTGATTCACACAGGTATGTGGTCGTGAATGGGAGAAGGTGTTTCACAGCCCTCAGTGCTAGACATGGGTACTCCTTTGAGACAGCAATCCAGAAGGAGCCCAGGTCCAGTGTGCCCCACTGCAACTTTAAAGTGCTGTCGGTGGAAACTTCCAGAAGCTGGGATTCCAGATGTGAGGGCAAAGCAACATCTTCTTCAGTGGGATCCACAGAAAATGGGTCCAAAATCCACATGTGTCCGTCTCTGGGATCCTCAGGAAAGTAGTCATCGAATTTCTCTGCCAGTTGTGAGAGGTGCTGAGAGACTGAGTCACTGATCTGCACCTGAGGAGAGTTTTCCAAAATGTCAGACAAAAGTGGAAACATGTCCATCCTCTTTTCCTGGGCCCTCTTTGTCCACAAAGCAAGTTTTTTTTGGAAAGCTTGAACTTTGTCTGCAACAACAAATATGTTGGTATTTCTCCCTTGAAGTGAGATGTTCAGCTGGTTCAGCAGTGAAAAAATGTCACAGAGATAGACAAGTTTAGCTGTGAACTTTGTGTCAGCATAGTAATGTGCCAGAGGAGATTTTTTCTCAGTGAGAAAAGAGAAGACCTCATTCCTCAGCTCAAACAAACGACTGAGGACCAGTCCTCTTGAGAGCCATCTCACCTCACTGTGATAGAGCAGCTGGACATGATCTGCTTCCATGTCCTCACAAAGCTTGGCAAAACATCTGGAGTTCACAGCTCTACTTTTAATGAAGTTGATGGTTTTCACACTCACATCCATCACCTCATGGAACTCTGGGGACATATTTTTAGCTGCAAGGCTTTCACGGTGGAGAAAGCAGTGGGTCCATTTAGCTTCTGGTGCACGATCAAGTATCTGCTTGATGACGCCGTTATGCCTGCTGGTCATTGACGCTGCACCATCACTGCACACCCCAACACAGTTCTGCCAGTCCAGGCCGTTCTCAGTGAAGTAGTTATCCATGCAGCCGAAATATTCCTGAGCCGTAGCTGGAGTTGGTAGCTCTCCACAAAACAGTATGTCTTCGTGCAAACTACTGTCCCAGCGATAGCGAACAAAAACCAGCAGCAGTGCGGCATTCGTGACATCAGTGGACTCGTCTAATTGCAAAGAGTAAAATGGGCTACTTTTTATTCTTTCCAGAAGCTGAAGCTGTATGTCTGAGGCCATGTCCACGATACGGTGACTCACGGTGTCGTTTGAGAGTGGGATAGTCAGCAGCTTCTTTGCAGCAGCCTCCCCAATCATCTCACGGCACATATCCACAGCGGCAGGCAGAACCAACTCCTCCGCTATGGTGAATGGTTTCTTACTTTGTGCCACACGTCTGGCTACGAGGTAGCTGGCTTTCAAAGCACATTTTGAGTGACACGACAGACCGTTTCTGCATTTGTAGCCCATTGTCCTTTCTCTTGAAAAATTCCACCGGCTTTCCCACGAGCGTTGGATGTTTCGTTGCTAGGTGCCGCTTTACTTTCGAAGGCTTCAGTGCTTCGTTTGACAGCATTAGCCCACATTCCACACACTGAGCCCTCGGCTCTGCCTCGTTGCCTCCGTTCACAAAGCCGTACTTAAGAAAGTCAGGATTGGACTTGCGCACACATTTAGACTTTTGGGGGGGTATTGCACCACTGTCATCTTCATTTTTTCTTTTTAAAAACTTATCCATAACTTTTGCTACAGGCTAGCGGCTAGCTGAGTGTCTTCTTCTGCTTAGTGTAGCTTGTTAAACAACTGACTGACACATTACCGCCACCCGGTGGTGGGAAGCTATATCGTAACTGAGCGTCTCATGGATGACAGTGATATCTCTGGTGTCTTCAATTGATAACCTATGCGGTCCCACGGCCCACAGGTGCAAAACTGAAAGTTTTTCGCGGCCCTCTAGGTGGCGCTCGCAGCCCACCATTGGGCCGCAGCCCACTGGTTAAGAATCACTGCTCTATGTATCTCTCTTTTTGTCTGTCATTCTGTCTCTCTCACAAAACAAACCTTGGACTTGACAAAAATAAGTGTATTTGAATTCATAAATCTATTTAAATTCCACATTATAGCAAAATTATTATGTATTCCTGTTTTTTTAACATGATAAAATATTGTCCTGAGTTGGTTGTCATATTCTGCTTTAAGCTTAAATGCCAATTGCTTCTGTGATAGTTGCAGCAATGCAAATAATAATGCATAGTTAAAAATGGCAACAGTTTACCAATAGTTTCATCATTATTTAATAATTTATTGTCATATTAACCGAAGTTGATTAGGAATTTGTCGCCATCTGCTGGACTCGTATTAGTAGTGCTATAGCAATGACTGATATTGTGGTAATTGATATGTCCTACGGGGCCACCGTACTACAGCAAGACCCTAAACTTTATTTTTCGGGATAAACTATCATAGCAGATTGGCTGGTCGGACTTTGAATATTGCCATTGCTTGTTGTGTACCCCTTGTCTCGCCTTACTCTAACGTTACGGCTTTCAGATTGAGAGGTGACGAGCTCATCTATAGTCCGTATGAAGCAGAGATTCCTCCGTTTAAAGCTAACGGTGAAACAACAATGTGACACAAATAGATAGTGGCCCAAATAGATCATACAAAGCGAATGAGCGATGCTAGTCTATCATACTACTGTGGTTAGAGTGGTGATATGTTGTCAAGATATTGTTGTCATAGAAACATTAGAAAAAAGCCCTCAGAGGCCGGAGCGCTTTTCCGTTTAGACGCTGCTGAAGCGCTACCCAGCGCCCTGCGGCCGATATGTGGATTAAACTAAATGAAATACAAGAAAACTACTTGAAGCAACAGAGAGAATCAGCCACAAACCCGAGCAAATTGGATTGTTCGTTAATACTAAACAGAGAATAAACAGAGGCAGCATAACTGACGACTATAAGTGGTGAAACCTGTATGTAGGCGATATAGACTCAGTGAATCACAGTCTCGTTTTACAAACGGAGAGCAGCCTACGAAGAAGTAAAACACGTAGCCTAATCTAGGCTAAAAGAAACACCTTGAAGCTGCCAAATGCAGAAAGTACTATTATTTACGATGTATTACCATTACAACTGCATGGCTATAAATCATCGACTGTGTGAATGTCTAAATGAACAGGTCCTATCTAGAGCACGATAGATCTGACTATAATTACATGTGTGTTATATATTATTATATTAATGTGTTGCTTGGATGTATTTTGCCAATGGCTGGCACAATGCCGTGGGCACGGACCCCGCAGACCTCCTGCCCTCCTCTTGGTTCTCCAACATGCTCTGCTGACCCGGCTTGACTCAGACCAGACGCATATAATAAACATCTTTAGATTAAATAATTTAATGCGATTTAACATAACACACTTAAACACATAAAAACATTTGAATATGAACGGTCAAAAATAACAACATAATGAAACCCTGAATACAAAATAACAACTAAATTACAAATATGAATACAAATAAAGGAACATATGAACTATTCACTTTAGTGACGTGGTTCCCCGTCAACTGTATCCGAATCTTCAGTGGGGGATTGATTAAAAGCGGTTCTATGGGGGTCCACAGAGCCTCTGTTATGATGACGGTCCGGCCGTCATCCAGCAGGAGGTTCAGGCTGCCTGGCTCACCCTCGGCGTCCATCACCCCGAAAGCGCCCACCACGTCATCTGAGCTGACCTCCTGTCGAGAGAAACAGACATCACGTTACCTTCTGTTAGATATCCTCTGTCACAAATCACCCAAACATCAATGTAGCTACTCCTTAACATTTAAAAAAAAATCCAAATAACCTACCTAGCCCGTTCGTTGCTTATTCATTTTAAATATCAGTTTTTTTAATGTCACTTCAAGTATATTTTATTTACATAGAATAAATTCACATCACTTCAGCAGACTTCGCTGTGTGTATTTTGAAGATGTGATTATGTAAAGAAATTAGTCAAAAAAATGAATGTCGATATTATTTAAAAAAATGTAAAAATTAATACAACAGCAACAACTAAGTAGGGCTACCTCGATTGTTGAGAAGTTGGTGGACTGCAGCTGCAACCCGTAGTCCGTCTGAGAAGCTTTCAGGTGGGACACTTTCATCCGTGCCCCAATCTGCAGTTGTTTCACCGAAACCTCCCTCCAGAGGCACAGCGACAGCTGTGTATCCCCCTGTAGAAAGTCATGTGAAATAATATTTTAATTTTTAATTTCTAATTCTATAATGAGAGAGAGAGAGAGAGAGAGAGAGAGCGAGAGAGAGAGAGAGAGAGAGAGAGAGAGAGAGAGAGAGAGAGAGAGAGAGTGTGAGAGAGAGAGAGAGAGAGAGAGAGAGAGAGAGAGAGATTACCTGCTGCAGTTTAATATTTCTCATGGGAAATATGTCTTTGCTCTTGGTGATCTTTTTAAGCGTGGACACCTGAAAAAGATGGAGTTATGAGTTATGTTGAGGAGAAAACTCGGATGCACAGACTGAGGTCGAGGCGTTTAGCTCAATTCAAGCAATAAACATTTATTTGTAACAGAAGTATTATGCCCAGCATTTTTACGTGCACGGGCCTAAGAATGTCCGCTCCATAGGAGCAGAGAAGATAAGAATAGCTAAGAAAAGGCGCTTAAACAGAGTGCGCATCATATTTAATAGGTTCTCCTTATGGGAGCCATTGGTGGAATACAAAGTAGCAGGCGGCTCTATTTTAGCTTTCAGAGGGCCCGGTTGGAGCGCTGGGTATTCTCCACCCACACTGGCTCACGATGGATCCTCCTTCGCTGCATCATCAGTGTGTGTGCATGTTGTTAGCACTCGAGGCGCCGAAAGGGTGCAATTCTAGCTATTTCAGAAGTCTCTGTGTGAATAGATAAGAGAGTTCTTCTCCTACGCTATGATGGCGGTTTCCGCCCTAATCTAGTGCTGTAAGCAGGTGTTTCTCTTCAGGGCCACAGTATCTGTTTCTATCGTACGAGCAGGCGCCAGAGTGCCCCGCTCGGAGTATTTGACCTACTTACATGTGACCCCACAATTCCGCAATATAACCATACAAGTATAGCGCATATTATTTTACACAACAAATCCCCCTTTTCACACCTGCTAGGTGTGAACTTCTTAGACCTGTGTGTCATCGTCCAATTGGGAGTTTGTCAACGAAAGCAACTCTGGTTTCTCTTCCTCTTCCTCAGACTCCTCTCCATCCTGCTGGAGATCTGTAAGTACACTAGAGTTTGTTTCGTCATATCAACATCAATTCATCGCTCCAGTAATCTCCTCAAACATGGTATGAAAGTACAATCAAGATGAACCAAACACTTTTGTAGACCCCTCCTCTCTCCGCCAGCAACACGTCTTGACCCCCCCTCACCAACTGTGCCAACGCACGAGTTCCACTCCACTGCTTCGCTTACCCCCACAGAACCACCAGGTGCCAGGCCTGGGCATCGTCCATATCCATCAGCTGTCTGTGTGATGTTCTACATAGTTTGCTGCATCGGGTGAAAAACAGGATGTCATTTTGTTTAATCAAGTGGCAACAGATAGTGCAGAGTGATACAATTGTCGCTACTAGACAGTTTGAGGAGGAGAAAACAATTTGTAAGGCACATTTGAAACCTGTTTGGTCAATTTCTGGTGTCATGCGTAACAGAATTGTTCCCAGCATGTAATGTTCATTTGGTTGTATTTTTGTATTTATTGATTGTCAATTTTATCTTCTCAATTTCCCGCTATAATATTGGATTAATTATTATTGATTCTGATTCTGATTAAAGCAAAGCATAGCAAAGCAAAGCAAAGCAAAGCAAAACATAGTTCCCCTTATCCCACATAGCCCTGGCTGTCTAAAGTTATCAATTTCCTTTCTTACAGACACCACTAACCCCTCTGAGCGTGTTAGTATCTTCACTGGTCAGACAAATGGCCCCAGAGGCTTCAAATCCCTGTTCTTCCAGACTCACCCAGAGGGAACAGGTGCCCCAAGATTAAGAGTTATCAGTGCCACTATTTTGTTGTTTTCTTTCTCTGCTATGTGGACAGCTGTTGGTGTGCTGAGGAGAACTTGAAACGGTCCCTCCCACCTCGGTGCATTCCAAGTTGTCATAACCTTGTGCGTGGACTATTATGATCCTCCCGAGTGGAAGAGACAACAATTTATTTTCTTTTTTAACATTTTTCTGTATTTTCTCCCATTATGTTCATCTTGTCCAACAAATGATTTAGGCTCGGCAAGATATGTGTTCTCAATTTTTAGTTAACTGTACCATTAGTTATTTCAATTAACCCTGCTGACTGTGGGTGATAAGAGCAATGATATTTCATGTTTATTCCAAATACCTCAGCCAAATGTTTTATTACTTTGTTTACAAAATGTATATCATTATCACAATACTTTATTACTGGTATTTCAAAATGTTCTTTATCTTTAGTCAAAGCTTTTGCTTCCGTAATAACATCTCGATCAATTTAAAGTATCTGTCAATTATTGTCAAACAATATTTCTTCTCTGCATATTAGTTTAGTTCAATGAAATCCATGCAAATATGTTGAAATGGATTATATTTTGCACATAAAGTGCATGCTAGACCCAAAACAAAATTCTTTTAGTAGTTTTTGACACTGTCAAAAAAAAGAGTTGAGGTCCCAGGACTAGCCTTAAATAAGGAATATATGGCAGGCCTGTAAATTAGGTTAAAGGGACGCAAAGCGTAAAATTAAGAGTTAGAAGATGAAATAGAATAATTATTTTAAAGCAAGCAGGTATTACATAACAAATATAAAGTGATTTTAACAAATGTCAGCCTGATAATAATAATAATAGGTGTATCAGAGAAAGAGTGCAGGCTGTGTGAGTGGTTAAAAAGAGGAAGTGAGCTGGGTGCAGGCCTGGAAGGATGTGGACATAACGGCTGCAGAGAGAGGAGGAAAGCTAATAATTATTTTAAAAGCAAGCGTGTGCTGAATAAAGCTTTAACAACTGTAACTGATTAATAACTAGAATGCTTTAACAGCTGTAACTGATTAATAACTAGAATGCTTTAACAACTGTAACTGATCATAATAATTGTAACTATGATTAAGATAACCAGTCTGAGTTAGAAATGTGAGTGTGTAAAGATGAAGAGACGTTAGGATTGCAAAATCGAGCCTAACGGAAGACGAGGTGGTTTCCGCACGTCCACAGTACAAGTGCACACACATTATGATGAGGGATGGATCAGAGGCAGAGAGAGAATAGGCTAAAAATGATTTTATAAGCAAGCGTGTGCTGAATAAAGCGTATAACAACTGTAAAATTATAACGATTGTAACTATGATTAAGATAACCAGTCTGAGTTGGAAATGTGAGTGGGTGCGTCTAACAGACGTCAGGATTGCAAGACCAGGCCTAACAGAAGGCCAGGTGGTTTCCGATGCGGAGTAAGAAGGGAGGGGCGGTTAAGAAAGCCCAAAGGTGTTATAAAAGAAGTGACACGCTAAAAGGCGGGAGGATAACGTCGTAAGAGCCAGTCGAGTGCTCCACCTGAGAGGACCCTGGACTTCGCTCTACAGACGCAGCGGTGGACTTCGTCTCTGCTCAAGAATGAAGAAAAGAAAGAAGAAAAGAAGAAAAGAGGAAGAAGGCCCTTTGTGAACAAAGAAGATTGAAAGACGAGAGAAGCAAGACGCGAGAAGCAAGAAAGAAGAAAGACGAGAAAAGACGAAAGAAGATGACGGCCCTTTGTGAACAAAGATTGAGAGAAGGAAGAATCCAACCTAGAAGGAAGATCCAATTCAGAAGGAAGAAAGACGAGAAAAGACGAAAGAAGAAAGACGAGAAAAGACGAAAGAGGAAGAAGGCCCTTCCATGAGCAAAGACTGAAAGACGAAGAACCACATATCCTCCCTGCTCAACTTTAACAAGATCAAAGATCGCTGAACGAACGTCGTTTGCAGAGCAGGAAGGGGCGAGGAGGGTCTGGCCAGACCCTCGCCCCTGACAACTCCAAAGAAAAATAACTTTTCACCGCACCCAAAGCCAGCTTCAACCGAGCAGACTCTGCATCTAATCATGAGTATAATCAAAGAATTGAAAGTAAAAAAATCATGTGTAGTATTATTATTTTATGTGAGCTGAAGCTTTGCCCTTGCTAAATATCTTTTGCAATAAATATTTAACCTGCATTTAAAGTCAATTTCTCAAGTGCATTAATTTGCTTACGTAGTAAATGTACCTCATGATAGTAAAAAATTAAATCTATGTGTGTCTAACATCGCAGTTGTGAATGGTTATCCTAATGACATCCACTTAACAATCCCTTACGGCTTTATGAGTAATCCAAGCCGTTAAAACCAAACCTGGCAATTTACCAAGAGCACGGATCCAAAAGAGGAAGCTACCATAACTGACGCGACAGGTAGGTACGCCAGGGGCTAGGGGGCCCCTCAGCCGAGAGCGGACCTGCAGAGGAAGCAGGGATGACGTCAGGAGTAACGGTAGTTAGCGGGGCCAGGCAAGTTCCTCAAAACCACACCAGCTTGCCAATCTGTTAATAGAGAGCTGAGTCAATAAAAAGCCCCGTATCGGGCTGAGAAAAACCTCCGGATCAACATAATTTATTTCTGGTATTTCAAAATGTTCTTTATCTTTAGTCAAAGCTTTTGCTTCCGTAATAACATCTCGATCAATTTAAAGTATCTGTCAATTATTGTCAAACAATATTTCTTCTCTGCATATTAGTTTAGTTCAATGAAATCCATGCAAATATGTTGAAATGTATTATATTTTGCACATAAAGTGCATGCTAGACCCAATACAAAATTCTTTTAGTAGTTTTTGAAACCATATGCTGCAAAGACCCTCTTTATCATAGATACCTTCCCACCTGTTGAGACATGGTCCAAGCCATGGCTCAAAAGAGCCGTATATCTATATAAGGTCTTAGGTAATATTAGTTTGCCCTCAGGTCATTCCCAGAAATTTTGTTTATTTTGCAGTTTTGTTTTATCCAATAGGTTTTTTATTCTTGCTGTGCAACATTTGTTTGCATGTCTTTTAAGATCTCGTGATCTAAATGTTGCACATCAAAAGAAAGTTTGGTATCAATTCTCTATGTATAATAGGTTTGTTAGTTGATGTCACCATCTCTCTATTTTTCCACTGCTGAGCAAACACATGTAAGCGTGAGTATGCATAGTTACTATCTGTATCGATAGTGATGACCTTGTCTTTTCTCAGTTTGCCTCTGTGAGAGTAATTCGTTCTGCAGCTTTGTGCTGAAAAAAATGTTTGAGACTCAAATTTTAACACTTTATTATTTGTCACTACTGCATATCCCGTTGCATTTTTACCATCTAATTTCTTCTTACACGAGTCATCAACAAACATAGTCAGATCTGCATCTTCAAATGGAATGTAAAACCCCCTCTGTAGTCTACTGTTCGTGTAAATGACTTGTCATAATTTGGCAATCCCAACACTGATGGACTTGTTAACATCTTATTTAATACCATGAAAGCTTCGTCTGCGTCAAGAGTCCAGCACAATTTGTCGTGTGCTGCCCTATGAAGATTCTTCCCCTGGTGGGTCGAATTTAGCTATTGTAGTTGCATTAATTGTTTTCAAAGCCTCTTTCTCTGCAGAGGAGAGAGAAATGTCTCCCTTAGTTTGTTTAAATTTAGATAAGAGCACGGCCTTTGCTGTGACCGTGTCCTAGTTTATCAACACTGCAGTAATAATTTGGTGAGTTAGAAACCTCTTGCACACAACAGTCAATCGTTTATTCAAACCACTTTCATTCTCTTAATGGTACCGACAGATATTCTGTTTGTACCTGCTCCACAATCACCCAAAAAATACTACTTCACACCCTTCAATAGCTCTAACCCCACAATTTGATTTGATATAGTTCCAATATTTCTATCTATTATTCTTTACCGTCAGTTTGTGTCTGTGCATCAGTGTGTGCAGGTTTTTACATGACCTGGATCCGTTGAATGTGGTGTCCAGACGTCCCCCTTTTCCGATGTCCTCCCCATGTCCACTCCCTCTCTCTGGTCCTGCAATCACGCGCCCAGTGTCCCATCCTTCCACAGACGAAGCAAGCCCCACTCCGTCCACCTCTGCTCCCTCCTCCGAGCACTCCTCCTCCTCTGCTCGTCCCTCGTCTTCCGCTCCGTCCGCGGAAAGCTCCACGTCTTTGATTGTCTCGGAAATACACATTAGAACAAACATGTTCAGACACCTCATTATTACCATCATCATAGTCAAGAACATATGTGTCAGCATTCTGTTTGCCTTTTTTCTTTTTCTTTTTGGTTATTCAGCACTGTTGCTGAAGTAAAATCGGATTAGTCTGACATTTGTAAAGGTGGCTTACCGTATGTTATGCCCCTTCTGTTGGATTCTGGCTCGTAGAGCGGTCTGCCAAAAGTCGCGCTCATGACTTTTCTCAGCACCGTCGCGAGCTCAGTTGTTGTTTCCTTGTTTTGTCTGAGAGCCTCCGGGACAGTGGGAGGCGGGAGAGAGAGGAGAGGAGTTTTCAGATTGGGGGGGAGCCCGTGAAGTCTGAGCAAGCTCCGCTGCCTGTGGAAGATCTGGGGGTGAAGCAGAGGGTGGGGGAACATTCGGAGGGGGCTGCCTCCCTCACACTACCTCACAAAGGTGTACGCTTGGATACAAATCAGGAGAATTAGTCACGTTATGTTCACATTCTTTGTCATTTTCTTGTTTTCTGTCATTGTCTTGTCTCTTGTATATTGTCTTGTAGTCGTATCAGTTTTTGTCTTTTCTGTTCCCTTTTTTCCGCTCTTGCGCCTCTGATAACCACATTTTTGCTTTGGTTAAAACCTCCTTTCTTTCCTCTTTGCTAGTATTAGCCCATTTTTCTCAAAAGTCTTAATTATCATTATCTTTACTTTATAGGGAAGAAATTGAGTAGGCCTAACTCTTTTAGCTTCCTATAGATTTTTGGTATAAAAAGAATACCGCTCCCTTAGTTCTGATGGCTTAAGGGAGGACCAATTCCAGATTTCCCAAAGTAAATGATTCTCACCAGCAGTGGCGGCTGGTGGAAAATTTTCTAGGTAGGGCCATCCTATCAATTTCAGCAAACATCCCAGTATGATTTCATGCAAAAAAAATTTAGCATCAAACACGCATTATTACTTGGCAGTTAAATATTTAACATTTATTCCAACATGAAAAAAAGCAGTAAATAACACTTATATAATATAATACAATATAATATAACATGTTTATTTATTGAGATGCCCCTATGGACCTTGTTATAGGAGGTAAAGATCAGGAGAAGTAAACATGAAGTGTAATTATGAATACTGATGAGCTATGATGAGTTTTCACTGTTAATTTAGGGGGGAAAAAGTGGCCCGGGAGTTACTGTCAGACCGGCCCACTCAATACACGGCGCGCTGCCCACTCAATACACGGCATGTATTTCGCCGGTCTACGGTGGCCACGACCGCACGGCGCAGACCGCGGTTATGGAGAAACGTTTTTAAAAGCACCGTAGTGTCCATCTCAGTTTGTATCAGACTGATAAGTTTTACTTTGAGTTTTTTTTCTATGGCGTCCTCGGATCGCGAGGAGTAGTATAATGTCAGTTTATACTGTTGATACAGTTTTCACTGATTATTGACTTTCGGTATTAGAGTAAATTGAATGTGTTCTGTGAAGCATATAATATAGTCGGGGCCGGCGATGTCAGAGACGGCCCAAACCCCGTCGGCCTACCGGGGATTCCCCCGGTATCCCCGATGGCCAGTCCGCCCCTGCCTGTGGATACGTATGGTATGTCGAAGTAATCAGCGTACTTTTCAGAAGAAAGGAAGTTGATTGACTGACTTGTACGAAGTAGTGAAGCTTCGCATGTAGTCTGCTGTCTGATTGTGAGGTCAGGCTGATCTGATATCAGCTCTTTGGCTGCAGAATCTCCTCAAAGTTCTCCTCTCAAACGGGTCTTGGAGGAGGAGTGCTCGCCTGTAGAGACTTCTCCTGACCAGAACGCGCAGCTAGGGGGGCCTGATCGTTCTGGCCCACAGCTGAATCTATTTGAGGGCGCTGATTGGCTCAATTGTATGTCACTCATTTATATCTTGAATCAGCAATTGGCTAAACTGCTTCATAGACCTGTCTCTTTTGGGCCAAAACGATCAGGGCCCCCTCGCTGCGCGTTCTCAGACATGTCGTGCACACAGGCAGAGAGCACGAGCAGACGAGCACACATGGGGAGAGGACGAGCAGGAAAAGCATATATTTTGCGCAGATATCATATTGTACACACATTACTGGGTACATTCCATAGTTAAAAAACACAAATATTGACAATTTGTATAATTTATGATTATTATAATTTTTTTTTTTTTTTTTTTTTTTTCGTGTGGCTCATGGTGGGGCCATGCCCCATGGCCCTCTCTTGACCAGCCGCCACTGCTCACCAGTCTGGTTCACTAAAAAGGGATCTCGTCACTCCATTCTCTTTAGCACAATCCTGGCCTCTCAATTTACCAAAGGATTCTCGTGTGAGAATCTGGCGGAGGTCTTTGTCAAGAGTCCTGGACTCCCCCGTGCACGGTTTCAGGTTCAAAGCTGAAGAGAAGTGGAGGTATTGCGATCCGGCTACGAAGGACCATTATGTTAGAAAAATTCACTCGAGACTGGTGTCAGAAATCATTCATCATTTAAACGCATACTAATTAGTCATTTCGATTTTTCCCAACATTCCCACCTGTTTACACGATCAGTATAAATTCTATTAAAATCAATAACTAAATCAATAAATCAATGAATCAATAAGTCAAGAAATGAATAAATGAAGAAATGAATAAAAGTAGAATTGAAGAAATGAATAAAAGTAGAATTGAAGAAATGAATAAAAGTAGAAATAAAGAAATGTCCAATTTAACTACTTAATAAGGGAAAGCATAAAAACAAAAAGAAACATCAAAATCAATAAGAATTAAATATAATCAAAACACTCCAATCGTTTCTTCGGAGCCCCAGCCACATCTCCTGCTGCCCTTTCGACCTTGACCGAGACTCACACTGTCCCTCCCTACGGCTGCACCTGTTTCGTTATCTACAGCTTCACTCCCTTTTTCAGTCTCACTGCCTGCTTCTTTTCGTTCCACACTTTTTTACGGTCCCTAACCACCACAACTTCCCAATAAATCTGTAATACTGCTAACACTACCAGTAAAACTTGACATATATATTAGCCCTCAGCTAGTGTTCGTGTTTCTGTGATGAATGCAAGTCTTGTGTCTTATGCGCTCCACTGACCGTCAAAAACTGAGAATACACGAACCCAGTGGAAAGATTCTAACTCCAATCGTTCTGTGCTTTCACTATCACCTTTACGCTTCACTCATTCATCCATCAATCGATGTCTCCATCCATACGATGCCGTCACTGCAATACTCGGCCTCAAACCACTTATGGTGGATCTGCGTTTTATCGAGGACGCTTTGCACGAACCCGGTCCCGGAGGAAATGGATGTGTCCATGGAGACATTCGCACGGCACTCAATCAACCACACACTGCCGTGATTCCACAATTACTCGAACGCTAACCACGTCTGGGATCGTTGCCGATCTCTGTTTTACAGCGCACGCCTTGTGCGAACCCGGTCCCAGGAGGAAGTGGCGATATGTTGTGCTAAAATAGAATCGATGTCTCCCAGAGATCATCTACGCTGCACTCAAACCTCTACACTGCCAATTCTGCAAACCCACACACAAACCACCTATGGATCTGTATTTTACAATGTGTGCCTTGCACGAGCTTGGTCCCGAAGGAAATACCGTTATAATTGTGCAGTCTTCACTTGTACTCCTTTCACATCAGCGTACTTCAACAATTGCTATATACTTGATCCAAACTTTAGCTTGTTACGTCGCATAAATCAACCATGTGGCCCGGAATTCAGTCCAGTCAGACCGTCATTGATCAGCGTGTCGCAGCTCACGCTTCGATGGCGTAATCGCAGAACAGTTTTATAGACCTACTCGGTGAACACAATATCAACCTATGCAATTTCACAATCCTCAGTTTCTGTCAGATCCACACACGCTCATGTACATTCTATGCTAAAACCCCCACTGCCGGCATAACAATCCTGTCACTATGTTACGTGGTTTAACATTATCAATTTAATCAATGCAATTCATACTCACCCTCAGTACTCCTGACCAATTCAATTTAGTACCTACAGCCAATCTGCAGAATTCATTTAAATAGGTTTCTGCTCACCTTTTGAGTCCAGCGCCGTTTGATCAGTTTCCCGAGGTGAGAAGAATGGCTCCGGACTGCAACCAGAGTCCCGGCCTCTCGGGACAACGCCCTTTTTTCTGTGGGCGGAAAAATCCGTCTCCTCTCAGATCGTTACAACCATCCTACTGCTACCAATTGTTGAGGAGAAAACTCGGATGCACAGACTGAGGTCGAGGCGTTTAGCTCAATTCAAGCAATAAACATTTATTTGTAACAGAAGTATTATGCCCAGCAGTTTTACGTGCACGGGCCTAAGAATGTCAGCTCCCTAGGAGCAGAGAAGATAAGAATAGCTAAGAAAAGGCGCTTAAACAGAGTGCGCATCATATTTAATAGGTTCTCCTTATGGGAGCCATTGGTGGAATACAAAGTAGCAGGCGGCTATATTTTAGCTTTCAGAGGGCCCGGTTGGAGCGCTCGGTATTCTCCACCCACACTGGCTCACGATGGATCCTCCTTCGCTGCATCATCAGTGTGTGTGCATGTTGTTAGCACTCGAGGCGCCGAAAGGGTGCAATTCTAGCTATTTCAGAAGTCTCTGTGTGAATAGATAAGAGAGTTCTTCTCCTACGCCAGTGGTTCTCAACTGGTCTGGCTGCGGGACCCACCATCACCCCTTAATGACAAGCCGGGACCCACTACCCAAATTATATATATATATATATATATATATTCAAGAAGTCTAGTAGTAGTAACGTCTCTGTGTAGTAAACAACTGTCAAATCAAATAAAGAAAGTACACGTCAATTATTTTTTAACAAATATTAATCTCATTTTTCAAATTTAACTGGATGGATTATAAATAATACATAGAAATGCATGAATACATGTTCTTCTCATTTCAAGTAAAATAACGGCTGGATTAAAAAATTAATTACGTAACGAAATTCAATTTAGAAAACTTATTTTCACTGAATTGTCCTGCAGCTTTAAACTCAGTTCATTCAGGGTGAAGTGAAAAAGCCACAATATTGTATTTTTCTCATCTTCTAAAAAGAGAAATTAGTGTTTGAAGAATTCACCTCTATGAGTCTGTCCTGTCAGAGTCTAATGACTCTGGTCTCTCTGGACATTTCTCTCTTTTGGAAATCGTCCTATGATTTGACTTTCACATCTCACACAACAGTCCTGCTCTGCTGTCTGTGTCCTCGTCTCTCCCCGCGTGTCACGGTGTTTGTACATCTCACTCAAGTCAGGAAACTTGTCAGAATACTCATATATATTCACGTGATGTGATTCACAACGCATTGGTCGGTGTTTTTCCTGCACCGCTGAACAAGTCCCGTTGTTCAGCAAATGCTGGAATAATTTCGCTGCATAAAAAAAATGCCCTTCAAAATAAAATCACAACTTTTTTTTTTTTTTTTTTTTTTTTGTCAGGCAAAGGCACGGACTCCGCGACCCACTGAAAACGGGTCCGCGACCCACTTTTGGGTCGCGACCCACCAGTTGAGAATCACTGTCCTACGCTATGATGGCGGTTTCCGCCCTAATCTAGTGCTGTAAGCAAGTGTTTCTCTTCAGGGCCACAGTATCTGTTTCTATCGTACGAGCAGGCGCCAGAGTGCCCCGCTCGGAGTATTTGACCTACTTACATGTGACCCCACAATTCCGCAATATAAGCATACAAGTATAGCGCATATTATTTTACACAACAGTTACTTCACATTTTACACCAACTCTTTTTTCCTTATATATGTACCATGTTGAGGAGAAAAACTCTCGGAGTGAAGAGATGGAGATCGAGGCAATTAGCTCAATTCAAAGCAATAAGGTTTATTTGTGACAGGAGTATTATGCCAGGCATTAAAGCGTGCACGCGGCCTAATCTCTGTTCAGGTGGAACAGGTAAAATGTACGAAAGACAGGAAAAGCATGAAAGGCATGAAAAGGCAAGAAAAGGCAAGAAAAGGCAAGAAAAGGCAAGAAAAAGCGCTAAACATCATTGCGCACAACATTATATAGTTTCTTCTTAGAGAAGTCTATTGGTGGAATATAAAGTGGGGGCGGCTCTGTCCTTTAAAGGTCAAAGGGCCCGACGGAGCACTGAGCATCATCACTCACACTGGCTCACGATTGGTCCTCCAGCGTTGCATCATCAGTGTGTATGCATGTTATTGGCACGAGACGCCGGAAAGGGTGCAAGTCTAGCTAAGACAAAGCCTCTGTGTGAATAGATGAGGGAGTTCTTCTCTGCTGGACTAGATAAGCGAGGAATGCCCTTGTTATGGCGGTTTTAAGCAAGCGTCTCCTTCCAGGGCCACAGTATCTGTTTCTATCGTACGAGCAGGCGCCAGAATGCCCTCCTCGGAGTATTTAACCCACTTACATGTGACCCCACAATTCCGCAATATAAGCATACAAGTAAAGCGCATATTATTTTACACAACAACCACCATAGGTTACCATAAACTTACTTCGATCACCTCCCCCTCCACGGTCACTAGGCCCTTTGCCTCACTGCAGCTGCTGAGTGGGGTCAGCAGAGAGATGGGACGTATTAAGGCCTCCGCCTGCTTTGTCAGCGCCTCTGACATTTGTATTGGTGCGCTTCTGAAGAACATGGTCTCTCTTGTGATACTGAGGTATGGCGGAGACTGCCCTCTTAAAGAGTGTCCCCTTAGGACGGAGCTCCTACCCTCCTGGAATTTCTCCTCATAGATGGTGACTTTGGTCACCGACTTTCCATCCGAAATGGCGGCCAGCACATTGTGCTTTGTGGTAGCTGGTCACGCACCAGAAGTATCGAACTCCCAGGCCACCACCCTGGGCTGCTCTGCCACCATCACCATGCAAATGTGGATTGGTGGTGGCCTGAAATATGGTGTGGGAGGCTTTGTCCATATAAGAGAGTGTAACGCCATTCTGAAACAATAGAATAAACACGAAGTTATAGGATAAGTTAGGGAGTAGGCCAGTACACATTTGTATCTACCCAGTGAGCACTAACCCGGATTTCAACGTTGATATCTGGTTGAAAAAGCGTTGATATGGGGTCTGAACGTCTAAGACGTATTTTAACCGTCTTTTGAACCGGCTAAATTACGGTTACAATATCAACCTGTCACAAAACACCAATTTCTTTTCAAATATTGATGGTTTGTTCAGTTGTAGGTTGAAAGAGATGCGATTTTGGTTACTTTAAACGTATTTCTCCAAAATCATATTCCGCTGTCCGTTCATATGTGGTCTACGCGGAGACGTGATTTCACCGCATTCAATGTCTCATATAAAACGTCGTAAATATGGAACTATAGACTGTGTGTTGTCAACAAGAAGCTCCCAGGACATCATAATGAGAGCAGAGCACATTATGTCTGTATGTTCACTAAAATACAACTCAGTGTTTACTGCTGGAATACGCATGCGCACGGACTCTTGCATTTTTCTAAGGTAGAGGATGGAAACACGACAAGGTTTGAGCTAGCTCTTACTGAGTGATGAGGAAGTGAACGAGCTGACGGAATAAACGAGGCTTCACGCTGACGACGTACCCAGTAAGTACTTTAACTACTTTATTTAGTGATGGTGAGATGAAGCCTCATGAGGCATCGAACCACCTTCAGCCAATTGGTTCGAGAAAGGGTTAATTTCTCGAAGCTTCATGTGCACGCGAAACCACCTACTGGCCAAGTGTATAATCACAGGCATCTGTATCTGAACCACATAATGTGATGCATTGAATTTTTGTGTCTGTTATGGCTGTTGGGAATGACTATGAATTACAAAAATGTATGACCAAATAATTTCTGTACATAAATTATCACATATGTGCATAATAAAATATTTTTTGAATGTATTCTGTGTGTGTACATTTTCCCAAAATGGTAGTATCATATGATATGGCAGGTTGTGTAATAATGTTATTATGTCACTTTAGGAAAATGGCATGGGCTTAAGCAGGCAGAGGACAGTGAAAGTGCTTGTGGAACTAGGAAGAGGGGACTGAATATGCTTGTGTAACTTAGACAGTGATGTACAGGACAGGGGACATTTTATTGATTTTTATTCAGAAATAACAGTTTCTCAACAGTTTTTGGTTTTAAACGATTCTTTTTTACATACATTTTGAATGGAGCCTGAGGGGTTTATATTGCTGTCAAACCTCCCGGCAAAATCTGTACCACTTCCCGAAGCAGTCACGTGGTACAGCCGGGCAGCAAGGCTTCGGACGTCATCATTTTTGGCTCCTCCCCTAAATGAAGCAAGCCTCGATACGCGCTTCGAGGAAACGCCCCCTCCATTACTCGACACACGCTTCGAAGCGTCGGCACATCTCGTAACATCAATAACTTTATTCCAATATTGCAAACCGAAATATCATTACCATACCATTAATATCATGTTGCTCATCATGCGGGCGAGGCTGCTAGCTTGTTAGCATGTAGTGTTAGCATGTTACGAACAGTAAACAGTAGACGTGTGTTAGTTAATGTGCTGTACTAATACGATGATGGTCAAAACATTGTTGTTTGGGTTATGGCAATATATAAACAATATTGTGTAATATCCAGGTCAGCATCGTTCCGTTGAAGACACGTCTATGGTCTCTGGTGTAGAGACGTTCAAAACTGGTCTCAGGAAGGAAAAGGAGATTATGTTTTTTTATAAAGAACATTGTTTATAGTTATATTGTGCTTTAATAAATACAAGTGAACTGTTGCTGTGTCACTTGGTATTTTGTCCTGTAAGTGGAAACTGTTGATGTGTTATATACCCAGAAGCACTGTAAGCATTTCGCCGTTGAATACACGGTTAAAACACGGTGAGGTTGAATACACGGTTAAAACACGGTGAGGTTGAATACACGGTTAAAACATGGTGAAAAGTGAAAGGTTTTTAGCCGACTATTTGTAGACGTTGATTCAACGCTCACGTTTAGACCAGATATCAACGTGATGTCCAATACTGGCTTTCAACTGATGAATGTGGATGTGGTTTCTTATTAAGCCTCTAAATCATGATATATTAGTATTAGCACAATGTAGAGGACGAAAAATTATAGTATTGCAAATCACGTTTAAATCTGGTCTAAGCTTCAACGTCTTTTCAACGTCTACAAATAGTCGGCGAAACAACTTTCACTTTTGAACCAATTCTGAATGTCTTTTCAACGTCGGCCGTAGACGTCTTTTAGACGTCTATTCAACCGAAAAATGCTCACTGGGTATTGTTTCCTCTCTTAGACAACAGAACATCAATCCGTATCTTTGGTTGGTAAGTAAAACAAATACTGTAACTGAAATTGACAACAGATCACATAACTTCAATGTGAATAACTGTTTAGCATCTGTTCTTTTCGTTTTGTTAAAAAAAACATTGACATTATACACTCTATTGTGTGTAGGGCCAACATATAATTTTTTCAATCGTTGATTGATTTGTTGTTTGTTTTCTCTATTAATTGAAGTTGGTCTTTATAATGTTAGAAAATCTGGGAAAATGTTGATCATCCCAAAGACTCCCAGGATAATGTCCTCAAATGTCTTAAACTAAGAGATATTCAGTTTACTGTCATAGTGGAGTAAATCAATCATAAACTATTACATTTGAGAAGCTGGAATCAGAGAATTTAAACATTTTTCTTTAATGTCATACTTGGCTACTAATCAATTTATTGTGGCTGCTCTAATTTTGTGTACCATGCTATAAAGACTATCTTAAAGTCCCTGACAGGCAATAACACATTAAAGGGATACAATTTTATCTTGTTGACAACAGTCAGTATTACCACACAACTCAGTCACATTGCAAAATACATTTGAACTTGCTAGAAAAATATGACTTTTGAATGAGACATTGATAATAAATAAGGAAATAAATTATCTACCTGAAAGTACTCAATAAAGCTATGAGGTTGGTTTTCTGAAGTGAACTGAAAATGTCTTTTTTTTTTTTTCTCCCTCTCTTTAACCTTCACCCTCCTTCCACTCCTCCCGGACTCCTCCTTTCTGTCTTAAACTCCAGGCCATTACTGCTGGTGACTCCTCTCCGACTCTGAAGTGTAAGTTCACACATTAATAATGGTTTTGCTATAACTAAACTGATATTACATTAGTTTACAGTTTAGAATACCTTAGCATCACAATAATTGTCTCGACAGGAATACATTCCTACATTACATCCTCAACAATAAATTATCCAACATTAACAACAGTTTGTGATACACTGGTTTTCTGAAAATAATATAAACATGATTTATTTCTCTCTCCTCATTCCTTCCGGCCTCCTCCTTCCTGTCTCTAACTGTAGACTATCAGTGTTGGCGACTCCGTGGTGATTTGACAGTAAGTTCACACGGGGAAAATGTTGGTATGAGAACTGAATGCAGTTTCTTAAAACATGTAGTGATGTTGTAATGAAACACTGAACCTCTTGGTTTTTATTTTGGCGCGTACGTTAGCAGCATGGCTGCTAACGGAAGTTACTTAGTTTGTTATTCAGACTGCTGTCTAATGTGTGTCTTTATTGTGTCTTACAGGTGTCCAGCTGTCTCCCCTCTCCTCTATCATATTGGCTCTCTGTCTTTACTATACCTTGTGTCCACTCTGTCTAAGCATTGGTCCCTCTATCTTTCCTGTCAATCTACCGCTCTGTCTGATTTTGAACTCCTTCTTTGTATCCCTCTTCTATCCCACTCTATCTGTTAAAAACCTCCTGAATTGAACAAATCTACTGAACAAAGCTTGATGAAAACTGAATTCTGAAATCCTCGTACTGAACCAAATTGCTTGGTTATCTATGGTTAACAAGAACCTGTCTGTTATATGAAAACCTGAGAGTCTCTCATCTCGCCCACTCTCTGTCTCTCCACTGATCGTCTGATCCACTCACAATCCTTGGGTTACCGGTACCTGATCTATCTTTTTGAATAATCTGAGAGATTCTCCTCTCACGCTCACCTCTGTCAATCTTCTATCTACATCATATACATCTATAGAATACTATTACTATTTGTACACATTGAACAACACATTTGAAATATACTATTTGAGATTTTTTTCAACAAAATTGGTTTGAACATATAACTGAAAAAGACATACACATCATTTTCTGGTAATTCAAGAAGTTACACTTCTATCACAAACATTTGGACAAAGAAATTATAATTTATAATTAAATCTGGTAAATTTCCAAGTATATAATTTCTTGTAAAAGTGCATGATTAAGTTAACATAATTAAAGAAACTGCATTCTGGTTAATATACATAAACAATTTGTGAAGATCCACATTAGAGAATAAGTCTAGTTGTTCCTGATCTTTGTTGCTGTGGAGCTTTGTTGGTTTGTACCCAGAGGTTTGTTTTGGTAACAGATATTTCACATTTCAAACTGTTCACTTGACTAGTCTACATACGAGTACAAGTAATACCACTACACATTGTATTCATTATTATTTAATAAAAAAAATTAAAAAAATTCATATAAACATCCATTGTTTCATTCAAAGTGTTTTGTTGTTGTTTAACGTGTTCCTACTGAAATAAAATACAGACATCTATCAGGAGGAACTGCATTTATTTGTAGTGGCTGTTTCCTGTCTGCAGACCCAACGTTCTTCAGAAGCATTCATCTGTCATCTCACTGCCACGACAACTCTTCCTGATTCTGATTATAAACCATAGTGTAGTGTAGTAGTGTTAACTTATTCTCTGCTGGTGAGTGCAAACAGTTTAGGATCACAACAGATCATAGCTGATATTGGACTACTGGTTGTGTGTTCGTGGAAATTATTTTAATTGTGTATTCTGTGTTAAATTTCAATATTTACATATAACATAAAGCTTTGAAATTAACAGAATTTATTCTTTGTAGTGCGTCAGCCTTAAATTGTTAATACATTCTGGTCTATGAAACTGTTCTGCGATTACACCATCGAAGCGTGAGCTGCGACACGCTGATCAATGACGGTCTGACTGGACTGAATTCCGGGCCACATGGTTGATTTATGCGACGTAACAAGCTAAATTCTGGTTCACTTACACTATTAATACTGTTGCCTTAGTAAGTACCTATAAATTGAGGCATTTTGAAATCTGACTGAAGTCTTAACAGTTTAAATTAACCAGTTTCAAGTGTATTGGATTACTACATTTGAGATTTAAGTGGCTTCAATCATAAACAGTTTTGGAAGTAGCATAATTTAACTTCAGCTGTGTGTCAGTGTTAAACTTCAGTTTTTACATTGAATATATATTTCCACAGATTTGTCAAGGTTTCTTTGAGAAGTATTTAACATTTAACATACACAGTCCCTTATTCACGTATACAGACCAAGTAAAGACTTGATCACACGATTTAAATCAGTGTGTAGAAGTGCTTTGTTATTTAACCTTCATTTAATGTAGTAAGTCAAACAACTGGATTCTTTGATTTGGTTTGTTAGATATAAACCTAACTATATTAGCGATAATATATTTAGACTGTAAGCAATATACTTGAGATTACTGTCACTGAATTTGACATTCGTGTCACAAACACTAAAATATACAAATACCATAGTGTGTCAGTAAAGTAAAATTGGAGCATTAATCTTGATCTCTTTATATTGTTAAATTTGACCTCATTTATTTATACAGACTTGGTTAGGATTTTCTGGATTAACATTTGCTTGGATACTGTGAAGTCTCTTCTTTTGGTGTATAATTATAAATTGAACATTTTTGAAGGATTTAACCCCAAACTCTTCTGTGAGTTCATTTATCATTCCTAAGTGATTTTGATTACTAAAAGCAGACAGGTTTCATCCATCTTCAGCTCCTTTTACCAATAATATTGGGTTTAATATCTTGGTTTTGTATAATAAAAGTAAACAATGCCAAGGAAGGGTAAGAGGTCTCAAGCTCAGAGGCTGCGCTGGCAGAGGTTCAATGACTGTTCAACAACGACTGAAGAAGCAGAATGTGGTGGTCCTCAGAGCAGTGGAGAAGTAAAGATGTCTGCAGCGTCTCATGCTGGAAGTGTGGAACAGGGAGGTCAGCCTCATGCATCATGTGTACCACAGGTTTCTTATGCAGATGTAAAGAGAGGACAACACAGTGATGAGTCATGTGAGGCAGGACCTTCTAATGTCAACCAGGAAAACTCCAGAGGTCAAAGTGATGGGTCATGTGCACCACAGGTATCTTATGCAGATATTGTAAAGAGAGGACAACACAGTGATGACTCATGTGAGGCAGGGCCTTCTAATGTGAAGCAGGTAAACCACAGAGGTCAAAGTAATGCGTCATGTGTACCACAGGCATTTGCAGCAGGACCTTCTCATGCAGACTTTGTAAACCTGGGAGATGAACAACATATCCGTGCATCCCGCAGCCAGGCTTCTGTTAAATATGGCAGAACCAGAAATCAGCAGTGTACCTGTAACTCACTAACCTTTCTTGCATTCCTTCATGAGAATGAAAACATCACCAAAACAGACCTCAACCTTGTGTTGGGTAAAGGTAACACGATGTATAAAGAGACAAGGAAAAGGGTCGTGGATCACATCTATCGGACTACCGATGAGCTCCCTGATGAAGTTCCTGCACGCAGGTTGACACATTATGTGGACATGACACAACTTTCTAGGTACGGCACATTAGGAGAACCTTTACCTGGAACTGTCGATAGCTTTCTGGACCTGGAGTCAGGACTGAGCTGATTGTTGTCAGATGTGAAGTACGCTTTGCTGTTGATGAGACTGTTGTGCATTGCAGTATTCAGAACCAGGTCAGGCAGATATGGTTTCTTTGACCCACACTCCAGAACAGCCAGAGGTTTGCCCCTACCACCCGGTTCACGTACTCCTGGTACCGCTGTCATGGTGACATTCACACGTCTCAGTGATATGATTGACAGGCTCAAGAAGTCCCACAGAATGATGGGCACACAGTCCTCCTGTAACTATGAGTTAAAGCCTGTGGAGTTTTACAATATGAACACAGTCAACCTGAATGATGCTATCCCAAACACAGACTGCAGACCTACAGCTGTCACTGAGGATGAACCCACCTGTTGGATGAAGCTGTTAATGAATCAAACTCACTGACTCTGAAGACAAACACAGCCGCTGATCGTCCTGAGAACATTTTACCTGAAATGTCTCCTCACACCACAGCTGTGAAACAACCAGAGGTCCTCATCCGATCATTCCCATCACATGATGCTCCTCACAGTGAATCAGAATTGACTGCTGAAGTGATAAACCCTGTTCTCAGTGATCCCTCTGATAACATTTTGACAGGAGAGTCCGGTGACATCACTTTTACATCATCTGTGAGACAACAAGAGATCATCTTCCCTGATACCCAAAATAAACCAGAACCCTCAAGTGAATTCAGTTTCCTTCCATCACATGATGCGTCTCTCAATGAATCAAACATTTCTCCTTCAATAATAAATACTGTTGCCAGTGAACTCTCTGATACTGTGTTGCAGGAAACCATCTGTAGATTGTCAAAGTTTAGTAAACACAAAAGGAGTAAAATGAAGAGAAGACTAATGGTCTCTGAAAAAAATTCACAAAGAAAAGAGAATCACAAAAGGAAAGAGAGGGAAAAGTATGCTTCAAATAAAGCATATGAAGGAAATAAAAAATCTCATGCAAGGAGGAAATATCAAAACAATCCTGAATTTAGACAAAATAAAATAAATGATACAAGAGACAGTGTATACCTTCAGCAGAAACGGAAAAAATACATTTCCACGCGTTACAAAGACGATGATGATTTTAGACAGAAAAAAAAACAGCAATTTACGGCTCATTACAGAAACAATGATGATTTTAGAAAGAAGAAAACCCAGTATTTCACTGCTCTTTATAAACACAGCAAAGAGTTTAGAGAGAGGATAAGATCTCAAATCACTCAGCGTTATGCTCATGACCAAGCATTCAGACTAAGACACAGACAACTCATGAAACAACGAATGAAAGACCGATATCAAAACAATCCTACATATAAGAGTATGAAAAACATGAGATGTGCCATGAAAATAAAAAGGAAATACAGAGGGATAAACAGACAAACAGAAGAAAGTGACAACAGTTTGATCAAAGAGGCCATATCTGTTTTCAGGTCACAAATAAAGGCTGGTCCCACTTATGTGTGCACCGTCTGTCATAAAGCATCATTTCCAAACCAAGTGAGACCCTGTAAAAGGTTAAACTATGTCAAAAATCCAGACATGGTTGCAGCATGCCTGACAGGAAAGTACGTCCATGTTTGTGATGATGAGTGCAGAGATGAACAGTGCAAAGTGCCTGACTTTCCACCTGAACTGTGTGATCTCAACATATTGGAGAGACATCTCATTGCTAAGTGTATAGCCTTTGCCAAAATCATTCCTCTTCCCAAAGGTAGACAGAAAGCGATACATGGTAACGTGGTTTGTGTTCCGTCTGAGGTGCAGGAAACAGTGGAAGCGTTACCCAGACTGAGAAGTGAGTCCCAGGTCATGAGAGTGAAACTGAAGAGACGATTGTGTTACAAAGGTCATCAGCTGTTCCAGACTGTCACCTGGTCTAAACTAGTGCAGGCGCTGCATAAACTCAAACACATTCACCCACAATACCAGGACATAACTATCAGAGATGAGCCTGAGCTATGTGACCCAACACTTCCTGATGATGAGGATGACAATGATGAGGATGAAACAATGGATGAAAATGATTATGATGAAGCTGATTTAATGGACACGTGTGAGAAACGTGCACTGTGTGAGGCAGAAACTGAGGCTGAAGGTGAACAGGATATTGACATGTTGTCATGTGATGGTGAACAACCAGAGGAGCAGAGAGATGATGCAGAACAGGAAGGTGACATGCCTAACGGTGGTTTTGCTCTAGAATCATGTCTTCAGCCGTGTGATGTTTCAGAGGAGATTTTATGTTTCAGTGAAGGAATCTACTCTGTTGCCCCTGCAGAAATAAACAGTCCTGTTGGCTTTTTCAGAACACCTAAACTGGAGGCGATGGCTTTCCCGGTACAGTTTCCTACTGGTCAAAACACACTGGATGAGATGAGACGTATTAAAGTAACACCCAGCAGTTATTTCAAAGCAAGGCTTTTCTGTACTGATGATCGTTTTGCCAGAGACACAAATTATTTGTTCTTTGCACAGTTTGTGACTGAAATACATTTGGCTACCTCCAGCATGACAATACAGTTGAGGAAAGGGAAGCCTTTGACCAGAGATGGACGAAGAATAACTTCTGGTA
Source organism: Lycodopsis pacificus (assembly GCA_028022725.1). Taxonomy (NCBI): domain Eukaryota; kingdom Metazoa; phylum Chordata; class Actinopteri; order Perciformes; family Zoarcidae; genus Lycodopsis; species Lycodopsis pacificus. Next base: position 1,484,961 of record CM051700.1, read on the forward strand.
TGCTGCAGAATAAACGAGAAGTCGAGAGACTGGTGAGGAATAAAGGTGCAATCAGATTCATGCAGCCACTGAGAGGAACACCAGCTTATTGGGAGAAAACTACAAGAGATGTTTTTGCCATGATCAGACAGTTGGGAACCCCCACATTCTTTTGTACATTTTCTGCAGCTGAGATGCGTTGGCCTGAAGTGATTGAGGCAATAAAAAGATAGCAAGGTGAAGATGTCAAAGTTGAAGGGCTTGAATGGTCAGGAAAGTGTGACATACTGAGAAGCAATCCAGTGACAACAATGCGCATGTTTGATAAGCGTGTTGAGGCGTTATTCAGAGATTTGCTCTTATCTCCTGCACAGCCTCTCGGCAAAGTTGTTGACTACTTTTACAGAGTTGAGTTTCAGCACAGAGGAAGCCCACACATTCACTGTCTCATATGGGTAGAAGGTGTACCTGTGTTTGAGAAGGATGATGATCAGATTGTGTCGGATTTTGTGTCCAAATACATCACAGCTCAGCTGCCTGACCCACATTCACAACCTGAACTGTACAAGAAGGTTACAGAAGTGCAAATACACAGCAAAAAACACTCAAGGACATGTTTCAGAAGTCCCAGCTCGGGTTGCAGATTTGGATTTCCCAAACCACCTGCCAGAAACACAATCATAACGAGACCTGATGAGAACGTTGATCCACTGCAAGTGGAAATGGCAAAGTCAAAGCTCCAACCACTGAACTTGTTGCTGAATGAACCTGAAACTGCCTCACTCAGTTTGCAGCAGCTCCTATCTCGATGCGACTTAACACTCCATGAGTATGAATGATGCCTCAATATGATCAACAAATCCAGTGTGGTGATACTGAAACGTGAGCCAAACGACTGCTGGGTAAATGGATATAATCCACATCTACTTGAAGCCTGGGATGCCAATATTGATGTAAGTTATATTCTCAATGCATATTCATGCATCATGTATCTCACCAGCTACATAACCAAAAAGGAATCTGGACTTTCTGAGTACCTCAAAACAGTCATTGAGAACTCCACCAGAGACAACGTGATGAAATGAGAGAAATCATGCAAGCTTACTCTAAAAAGAGAGAGGTCAATGCTCAGGAGTGTGTTACTCGTGCCTGTGGCATTAACATGAAGAAGTGTTCACGTGGTGTCATATTCATACCGACAGATGACAACGCACTGAAAATGAGTCGCCCCATGTCTTACCTAGAGAACATAACATCAGAAAGTGTAAATGTGTGGATGACATCTTTGAATGACAAATACAAAGCCAGACCTGAAACACCAGATTTTGAGGAGATGTGTTTGGCTACTTCGGAGTTACTTGCAGAATCTATGGACAGCAGAAAAAAGGTAAAGATGTGTTGCCACTCCTCAATGAGATGGGATTTGTGCAAAAGAGGAAAAACGATAAACTTGCTATCATTAGATTTTACCGCTGCTCACAGGAAAATTATCGTGAGAAGTTCTATGGCACATTAGTGAAACTGTACCTTGCTCACCGATCAGACCAGGAACTGAAAAGACCGTATTTCCCCACGTCCTTCTACAACAGTTGTCTTGTTCAACTACGAGGTTCTGACCATCCTGAGTATGTCAAACACATTGTGAAACGAAACAGAGACAAATATGAGAAAAACACTGAGGAGATTGAGAATGCAGTCGAGGAATTTGAACAGAACAGAGGCGTGATTGATGAATGGTGTAATCTGGCGCCAGAATCTGAAGTGGTCAGGTTGGAATGTATAGAAGAACTGGAGGCACGAGAGCCAGATCATGAAAATGTACAAGAGAATGTCCCAGAATACAGTAATCAGGATAATGCTGTAACAGAAGTCAGAGCCGTCAGAGAGCCCCCTGTCTTAGACCCCACACTGTTACGACAGATGTATCAGAACCTGAACCCGAAACAAGCATGTGTATTCTATGCAGTTAGAGACTGGTGCATAAAGCGTGTCTGTGGCCTAAATTCCGAGCAGTTTTTCTATTACATCAATGGTGGTGCTGGAACAGGAAAGTCACATCTCATTAAATGCATCTACTCAGAGGCATCTAAGATACTGTGCAAACTTCCGAGACATTCTGAGGAGGCTGACATATCAAACCCCACTGTCCTGTTGACTGCTTTCACTGGAACTGCAGCATTTAATATATCAGGTACAACACTACACTCTCTGCTCAAGCTACCACGAAGTCTGAAACCTCCATTTCAAGGACTTGGCAACAAACTGGATGAAGTCCGATCAGAACTTTTAAATGCTGAGATCCTCATCATTGATGAAGTGTCCATGGTGTCAAAGCCCCTGTTTGCTTATGTGGATGCGAGACTGAAACAGATCAAAGGCAGCCACAGACCCTTTGGAGGAATGTCAGTAATAGCTGTAGGAGACTTTTATCAGCTACCACCAGTGCGACAGTCCAAGACCCTCTGTATGTATGAGCCATGTGAGATCGACCTATGGCAGGAAAACTTTCAGATGATCACTCTAACTGAGATTATGCGTCAGAAGGATGATGTTAAATTTGCAGAGATGTTGAACCGGATCCGTGTGAAAGGAAAGTCAGATAAGTTGTCTGAAGCAGACAGAGCTTTGTTGTCACAGACCATCACTGAACCAGCACTTTGTCCAACTGATCTACTGCACATCTTTGCAACTAATAAACAGGTTGATTCACACAACTCAGCAACATTAGCTCTGCTCCATTCTCATATCACCAAGATCGATGCAGATGACTACAAAAAGGACCCACGAACTGGAAGAATGGCCCGACAAACCAAACCATACAAAGGAAACAGAAATGAGTTACCAGATACACTGAATGTAGCTGAAGGTGCTCAAGTCATGCTCACCAGAAACATAGACGTGTCTCAAGGATTGGTGAATGGTTTGTTTGCTACACTAGTCAGGGTAATAACCTCAGAACAAAGTGGTGTTGCACATGTCACTATGCTTGGGCTCAAGATGGATGATGAAACCGCTGGAATGAATTACCGTAATAGAGCACCAGGCAGACCTGATGATCTAGTGTACGTAGAGAGAGCAGAGGACAATCTGAAACAGAAAGGAGTGGTACGCAGACAGTTTCCTGTTCGACTTGCCTTTGCTTGTACAATATACAAGGTTCAAGGTATGACAAGGACATCAGCTGTAGTCTCACTAAACACATTTTTGAACCTGGCATGGCTTATGTAGCTGTCAGTAAAGTGACCTCTCTCAGTGGACTGCACATGCTGGATCTGGATGAGAGTAAGATATATGCCAACCCAGCAATCACTGGAGCCCTAGACACCATGAGACAAGTCAGATTGGATGACATGATGCCTCTTCTTCAAATCCAACAGACATCGAGCAGACATGACACTGACCATTGTTCACCATAACACAGAAGGTTTGCCATCTCATGTCAATGACATCAGGAGCCATCATGAACTGTGTCTTGCAGATGTTTTGTGTCTCACAGAAACTCACCTTCAAGGCTCCTTTGTTGCAGACAGTCTCCATATAGAGGGCTACAATATGTTCAAACGCAACAGACACCTGTCCTACACAAATGTTCCAGAAATGGCCAACAGACGTGGCGGTGGAGTTGCTGTTTATGTGAAAAGCCACATTCAAGTGCGTGAAAAACAGTACATCCATAATGTAACTGATCTTGAGTTTGTGGCTCTGAAGGTTGAAGCCCCAGTGAGTGCACTGATTGCAGCTGTATACAGACCTCCAGACTACAGTGTGAGATCATTCCTGTCAAACCTGGGAAGCCTTCTGGACTCATTGGAGATCATGGACTGTCAGCCCATCATTGTCTGTGGTGATTTCAACGAGAATCTCTCATCCAACACAAGTAAGCCAATACTTGAGCTCTTTCAGTCCAGGGGATATGCACAAGTCATCACTACTGCAACCACAGAGAAGAACACACTGCTGGACATCATTTTCATCTCTCAGCCACAACATTGTCTCCACTCTGGTGTGATGAAAACCTATTACAGTTATCACAACCCGGTCTACTGTGTCATGTCCTCTAGCAGTCCATAAAGGTATCAGCTGAGTTTTAAAGATCAAGAAAAATGCAAAGTACCTGTAACTAAACTTAAACTAATATTTTCAGTGCAGAGATTAAGAAAATAGTTTATTATAATGTAGTGTATAAATAATACAGCATAACAGTGTGCTGATAAAACATAACTCAATGAAGTATAGACTAATCGAGATGAACAAAAGTTAGTGATATATGTATTAATGACACATTCTGATGACAAAATTATTGAAAGATACAATCATAAATTCAAAAAGAGTATACTGTGATGACTATGTTTACTGAGAATGATGTATAGAATAACAGACTTGCAGAGATTTAATTTATCAAGAGTAATTCACGTAAAGGAAACCTAATTATGCGGTCACAAGACACGTTGGAATTTATTTAGTAAATTGAATGGAATTTCGTTTGGTAATCATCTTTTCACAGTATTGGACAATATTATGGGTAATATTCTTTCCAGGTAACCATATTGTTTCAAGCTATATTTCCAACACATTTTGGCCTGTGCATTTACCAGGGTGGGTTTGGGTCAGGGTTAATAAATGCACAGGCCAAAACTCTTTCAGCAGCTGTATACAGCATTGTATACAGCTGCAAACATTTCGCGTAGCAGACATACATCAGAAAGTATGTGTTCTAGATGTAACACATACTTTCTGGTGTAATGATACCTACCAGCTGAAACCCCACATTTCCATCCCAATCACTTTCACACTCTAGCAGGGCAGGTGGCCTTGTTAGAGACTGTTACTCATTTAGGTTTTCTTTCCCCTGGACCGGAGACACAGTTCTCCTGTGTCCTCTGTAAAGCTAAGTTTCCTTTCTGATGGACAGAGGACGCAGTTCTCCTGTGTCCTCTGTAAGGACACCTGCCAGCATTGGCCTCACCTCCTTCAGCACTGTGAGGATCAGCTCACAGCAACCGAGACATGCTGCAACAGGCCAGAGACTGCAGCACTAACTGAACTGTCAATCAACGGAGGACTTATCACTGTTGGATCACATAGATAAACATTTTACTTTCTGCTTGTCCCAGTCAGTCTTCAAGGCAGAGGATGACAAAACACCTGCCTGCCTTTGCCTCACCTTCTGTCTGGCTCTGACATACTGGATCAGCTCAAAACGACCAAGACATCATGTCACCACAGACCAGATGCTGCAGCACCATCTCAACTGTTCATCAACAGTGGACCCACCACTGCTGGACCACAGAGACACGTGTTCTCCCTGCCAGTGTCGAGGTTTCTTCACAACAGAGCATAAGGTATAGTTTTCTTATTTCATATTTGATTTACAATGTTTTGCTTAAATTGTGTGTGCATTCATTTATTCCCGTTGTATGAATGCAACAGTTTAAATAACACTGATGTTACAGCCAGTATAACATTGTAATTTATATCAACTTCTTCCTTCAGGTCTTCCTCCTCTGTGATCCCTCCACTTCACAGTGAAGACACTCAGGACTGCACAGAGACCTAAACATATGGAAGAAGCTGAACATCATGCAGCCTTCCTAAACTTCTCTGTGTGAAATGGCACTGGACATACATGGTGTCCTGCCCTGCAGCAGAATTCAACGTATTTGATTATTGTGAATTATGTAACTTTTTAACATGTTTTGTTTCAGTCTTCAGTTTATTACAATAACTTTCTGTTTTCTCTTTTCAGGACCTGCTCTGTCCTCCTTCCTTAGCATCACCATGTGTGCATCCATTGCTGTGCACAGTTCAGTTCAGTAGAGACTAACTACAGTTGATCCTTAAGCAAGTGATCATGTGTACGGCTGCAGGGAACCAAACTGCTGCAGATCCATCATCAGTCATCACTGTCACAGTGACAGTCACTCCTTTGTCCAGCATCAAGCTCCTCCCTAAACAAGCTGTAAAGGTAACAATATGTGTTACTTCCTGAGTACAATATCTCTCTTTGACCACAACAAAAAAAAGTGCTTCTACAGCCACTGGACAGGTCAAAGGTCATAATGTTTCAGCTCTTTGTATTATCACACTGACACTGAGCTCTGTTCACAGTTTGGTTTGTGTTAAGAACAGACAGATTCAACAAACAGCAACATACACTACTGACACATGGACAGAATGACTCTCAAAACAACAAGACACCTGTTTATTTTCTTTGTTTGATCTCTACCTTATTTGGTCCAACAATGTATGTTTATTTTATGTTTTATCACAATTTATATATTTTACATTATTGTATTCTATTTATTGTTGGAATGCTGTTAAGCATTCCAACAATCTGAATACTTCGAATCTTTATTCAACTTCTATTTCTTCCGTCGCACCTCTTCTCGTCCTTCATTTTTTAAGCTACAGAAACCGTTCAACTATTAAAATGTTCAGCTCTTTCACCAGAGGGGTGCTATGACTTTTCATATTTCTAACCTTTAAACTTTTTGAATGATTAAGCTTTTTATTTTCAATGGGATCTCTATGGAGAATATTTTCAAATGGCTTCAGGCACACAGGTGTTCGCGATTGAGCCAATTAGTGATGTTTATAAACACACAGACTCATAGACACATGCGCACATACACTCCTCTCCCTCTCTCTCTCTCTGTGTCTCTCTCTCTCTCTCTGTCTCTCTGTGTCTCTCTCTCTCCCTCTCTCTCTCTCTGTGTCTCTCTCTCTCTCTCTCCACCTCTCTCGCTCTCTCTCGCTGTCTCTCTCTCTCTCTCTCTCTCTCTCTGAGTGGAAGGAGGTGTGCGGAGCTGAAGGAGCAGGGTTTTGAGAGCGACAAATAACGATTTTTCGACATTTGTCTTCACTGGGTAATGTTGGGGATGGTAGTGTAGTGTAGTGTGGAGGGTTCACGGGGGTTGTGTGCACTTTGAGGGTCTTTGTTTGTGGGTGTTTGTAGCCAATCAGCGCGAGCTGTCGGCTGCTAGGCGCCGCCATGGGCCTGATTGATTTGACCAGGAAGCACGGCGTGAGGATTCCGCCGCTGTTCGGGTGTTCAGTGGAGGAGATCAGCCTGGCAGTAGGTGAGCTTGTCGGCCACAGCCGCGTGAAGTCCGCAGCGCGGATGAACAGCGCTGTGGTCGTATTTTTAGATTGCGTAGAAGCTGCGGAAGTGGTGGCGGTTGTTACAGCTGTGGGAAAGAAGGGCATATGAGCAGAGATTGTTCTGGGAAAAACGGTTCCCATGAAGACCGGAACCAGAAAGGCACTGAGGAGGACAGAGGGGACAAGCAGGACGGACAAGAGGGAACAAGTGGAGCTCAGGAGGCGAGGGTGGAGGAGACAACTGTGGCCCAGGAGGCGAGGGTGGAGACGGGTGTGGCCCAAGAGGTGAGGGTGGAGGAGACGGGTGTGGCCCGGGAGGTGAGGGTGGAGGAGACAAGTGGGTTACAGGAAGTGAGGGAGAGTACTGGAGGACAGGTGGAGTCAGGTAGTGAGGTAGATATGGAGGAAGACGAGGAGCAGCTCAAAGTTCCTCGGCTGAAGAGAAAGAAGGGGGAAAATAGTGGAGACTCACAGGCCAAAAAGGTGGCAACGACTGCAAGTATAGGAGCAGCGGGGTGTGAGCCCAGTCTGGAGAAAGATTCTGAATCCGGTCTGGAGAAAGACTCTGAATCCAGTCTGGAGGAAGACGCTGCTGATGAAAGTGAGCCCTCTGAACACGAGGCTGGCAGCTGTAAGAACTCTGAAAGCTACAGCGTGGAGGAGATACAGGAGTATCTGAAGAAAAGCAAGAACGTAAGAGGAGCCAAAGTGGAGGACTACCTCTCTGACAAGGAGAAGCTCTCCAGCTCGGCCAGATCACACATGAGAAGCAAAGACAGAGGAGGTCTCACGAAGCAGGAAGGCTTCAGACTGAAGAAGATAGTTCAGACAATAAGGAAAGAGATGAACAATGATGGAGCCAAGTAACGAGACCAGAGCCCACGTGCTCACACCGGCTGTTTCACGGACCGCTGGTGGACGGAGCCAGGATGGGCATCCAGGACGGCACGACTCAGGTCTCAGCAGCATGCTGCGACCCTCTGAGGACTCAACCGGCGGAGCAGGAGGATCCTGAACTCCTGACTCTACAGATCATTTTCATCATCTAGGATTAATTACAGAGCTGAATGAACTCAACGCTCCTTGTACATATTATGAAAATAAGCTATTTTGATTGTTTTTTGTTTTGTTTTGTTTTGAAGAGTTGCTTCTAATTCATTGCCACAGGCAACGATGTTTTGTTGAATATTTATGTTTAAGTAAAATAAAGGTTTTCTAAAAATCAATCTCTGTGTGTCTCTCTCTCTCTCCCTCTCTCTCTGTCTCTCTCTCTCTCTCCCTCTATCTCTCTGTGTGTGTGTCTCTCTCTCTCTCCCTCTCTCTCTCTGTGTGTGTCTCTCATACAGTCTTTCAGGTCTTAGGGATCTTTAGAGGTCTTTCCACCCTCCCCCCCCCACACACACACACACCATTTTAAAATAATAGCCCCACAGAATGAATCCTAACTGAAATGCTTGTGATGAGCCTGTCATTTAATAACCGGTTTGTGTTTATCTAACATTATGATTCTGTCTCCTCTCCCCTTCTCCCCAACACCCCACACCCCATTTCAAAAGAAAAGCCCCAGAGAGTGAATTCTCACTGAACTGCTTGTGATGAAGCCTGTCATTTAATAACCTCTGTTTATGTGTGTCAAACATTATGATTATGTCTCCTCTCCCCCTCCCTCCCCCACCCAGCCCCACCCTTTCAAAATAAAAGCCCCATGGATTAAATGTATTTAAACAAGCTCAAAATTAGGCTTTTTTGTTTAAAAAATGAATGCTCTAACTACTACTGCGACAACTACTGCTACTGCTAATATAGTATTACTATTACTGCTACTACTACTACTACTATAACTTTTGCTGTTGCTACTATTACTACTACTGCTACTGCTATTACTGCTACCATCAATATTATTACTACCACTATTACTTATACGACAACTGCTACTAATACTACTGCTATTCATGCTACTAAAAGTAGTAATACTACTACAGCTATTAGTACGACGGCTACTCGTACTACTACTACTGCTACATCTTCTACTGCCATTACTATTACTATTACTACTACTACTACTACTGTGATATTAAATACTACGACCAATACTACAGCTATTACTATGACTACTGATACTACTTCTTCTAATTACGAATACTTCTACTACTAATAATACTTATACTACAACTACAACTTCTACTACTACTACAAATATCACTACTACTACTAGTACTTATTCTAATGCTACTAATACTTCTACTAATAATACTTCGACTACAACTTCTACTACTACAAATATCACCACTGATGAATATTTTTAAGCCACAGAAACTGTTCAAATATCAAAATGTTCAGCAAGTGTGATATGACTTTTCATATTTGTAATCTTTAAACATTTTGAATTATTAAGCTTTTTGCAATTTGTTTTTGAATTGGATATCTATTTTCAGCAATGTTTTTGCGATTAATTTCAGTTTTCAGCATTCCAACGCATTTTCAGCAGGAAATGCTTTTTCTAGTTCCACTATTTCTTCCGTCCCCCCTTTTTTGAAACTCTTCTTCTTCATTTTTTAAGCGACAGAAACCGTTCAACTATCAAATTGTTCAGCTCCGTCAGCTCATCTCTGCTATGACTTTTTCTATTTCTAACCTTTAAAGTTTTTGAATTATTAAGCTTTTAGCAACTTTACTTTTGAATGGGATGTCTATGGAGAATATTTTCAAATCCTCTTAAACTTCTTCAACTTTCAAATCCTTCAACTTCCTCATACTTACAGCTAAAGACACTATTTCAACTTTCAAATGTTGAGAAAACCCTGAACTGTTGCCGCATAATTCAGCTTTCCGATATCTTATAAACCTTTTGAACTGCAGCAATTTAACTTTTATGATTTTTCAGCTCTTTTCTGACTTTATAATGAGTGTGTATTGCACAGCTTAGAGTGCGTGATGTCACCGCTAGAGTGAAGAGCAGCTTGAGATTCTTGTGAAAAAAACATTTGTGTTTTGCCACTGTGTCCACAATCTTCACTCTTCATGCATAATTTCTGGATGTAAAAGTAGCTAATATTGTCCTTGTCGTAGAAAAATTACTGTGGAATCCCACAGATTTACACATTTGACACAGAAACCGTTAATTGAGAGGAAAACCAACTTTCTGCTCCATAGAGACCAATGTTAAATTTTGCTTCAAAAACATCTTCCACAGAACACGGTACCCCATTTCTAGATCGCCAGTTAAGCCACATTTTTTACACTACAGACACAATTTTTACAGGATCTATTTCTCAAGTCATCCACATTATATATATATATAGAATATTACTACTTTATGAAGCACTGCACATAGTACAGGTATTGCAACAACAAAATGCAGTGTGTACAAGCATGTACAAAATATAATGTAGAAAAAACAGAAATATTAATACAGTACAGAGTTTAATTACAAGTATTATACTAATACAATTGTCATTATCCAACCAGAGATCTAATCAACTATAATCATATTAAAATTATTGCTGAGCAACAAACCTTGTTACTTGAATTTGATTCTCTTAATATCTGTCAGGTTTCATCAAGTCTATTGTGTGTTCTCAGCAGCAGTTTCATTGGAAAGGTTATTCAGTCAGATTCAGACAGGTCTCCATTATCATTGAGCCTTGAGGCAAATACAATTTTTATTTTTCTGACGTGTTGTTTCACTCAAAGAGCCACTCGGTGCTCTTCATGGTGTGTTTACATTTGATATCAGTTTAATCAAAATCAAGCATGTCCTGTTAATGTTGCCTGTGAGCTGGCTCCACAGTTCAGTCTCTTACAGCATCACATTGTTCTCCAGCAAAACACAGCATTTGGAATTTGGAACAAAATACATTTGAAGTTAAAACTTATCTTTAAGAACAAATACTTCTGGAAGTTTGAAGCAAACGTGAACATGTGTTTGAGTTTGTTGACAGCAAACATTAACATAGAACGAGACAAAACATCTTTCTCTCACATAAATGGAAATCTTTTATAAGCACAATATTTAATGTTCAGGGCTATGCTGGCTGTAAATACCAACAGTTTAAATAGTCTTGAGGTAGTAAAAGCCACCGGTTCCCTCTGAGTCTGCAGGTGATTTGCATATAATATAATTACACCTGTTTTATTTTATTTATTTCCTGATACCTGTTGAGTTTGTGCTCCTGGTCTGAAATGACTTTGCAGAGACAACAAACTTCAGATGCACTTTAAAATATTTAATTTATTTCAACATTGGCTTAAAAATGCTTCTCTTTTTTATTTGCTTTTTAATGTATCAGCTACAGGAAGACAATTCATAAACTTGCTATAAAAAACAAACAGAGATAACTTTGAAGATAAGTTCTTGTCCAAATGTTTTGTTCAGTCATTGAAGAAATAAAGTCAAGTAACGTTATTCTTCGTCTGTCTTATAAATGACTGCCTCTACTAAAACGTTACTTTTTAAATTGCATTTCAGAGATCATTTTAGGCATTAATTTGTATTATTTAGTGTTTATTTGCTTGATACGTAAATCCCAATATCTTTTCTGTGCCAAAGTCAGAATGGGATTTTGCCAAATTTGTTTTTCTTGATCTTTTGCAGTTCTGCCTCTTCTTTAAGATGACACAAACCACTGTGTTTTCATTCATCCTCTTTAATCAGCTGCATGAACGGTTTGTTTATGGATAGCAGTCATTTACGCACAGCTCCATTCGCGCTCTTTAATTCCTTTTTTAACATGTGCCTGTAACAAAAGCCTAGTCTTTGTTTATCATCACTGGTGATATATGAAACGCCAAACAACATTCTTTTTTTGGCAGCTCCTGTCTGTAATTTGTGCAGTTAACGCTTTCTCTGAGCCCCTCCCTCTTTCTTTCCGGGTTATTCGTGAGAGTGCAGCGCAGTCCTCTCCTCACCGACAAGAGACTTAACGCAGCCTGACGTTCAGAGCGCGTTGCACCTCTTGACCCTCTTTATGTTTTGGATTATATTGTGGCAAATTAAATCTCGGTCTGCTGGCTAATGGAGAGCTGTTTCAAGTTGATATTGCCAACACATGTCGCACCAGTTGTGCAAAAGAGGAAACTGCATTAAAGATAAATGTCCACTCTCCATATTTCTCCTGAAATCGGTAAGTTTCTTCTCCGATTTTATTATTTTTGGTCTTTGAAATTATTTATTATTAAATAGCTTTATTCCACAGAAACCGATGCATGGACACTAAATTCATCCTTGTTTTGACAACTTTTAGGGTGTGACTGAATGAAACGGTTTCTCGCGTTTTGCAGACCGGTAACCACGAAGCAAGGTGAGCGTGTATTCAATCATTGTTTCAGTCAAACCCAAACATCTGGTTTTCATGCTTCATGTGAGTTTCTCACTTTCAATAAAAAAAGTAAAAACGTTAATTTTGGTTTGGAATGAAAACAAGATGTGCCGTTTATTCCTTCCTCCTCCTGATACTGTGGACTATATGTGTCCTGCTATTGGTCAGAATGAAGCACAGCGACTTCACAGACTTTCCTCCCCGAGCATCTTCAGAAAACATTCAAATATTTCCCAAGTACAATATTAACTGCTTGGCTATATACGACATGGACCCAGTGGAGGTGGGAAAGTCACTGGTCATCAGGCGGAAACAAGTTGTGGAGGACAAGGAGGAAAATCTGGTTAACCTCACGTCAAACTGCCCATTATTTATCAAGTCCAGGGGTTATGATGATGTGTGTCTCTCAGAGGAGGAGAAAGACTTTCCTCTTGCTTACTCACTGGTTGTGCATAAATCTGCCCTGATGGTAGAGAGACTCATCAAAGCGCTGTACTCCCCCAGAAACACCTATACTGCATCCACTATGATCAAAGGTCTCCGGCTCTGTTCATCTCAGCCATGGAGGGTTTGGCCTGCTGTCTGCCCAACGTCTTCATCGCCTCCAAGCGAGAGTCCGTCTTTTACGGAAGCGTCAGTCGACTGAAAGCTGATCTCAACTGTCTGTCTGACCTTTTGGTGTCAGATGTCAAGTGGAAATACGTCATCAACCTCTGCGGCCAAGATTTCCCCCTCAGGTCCAACATCAAGCTGGTGTCGGAGCTGAGGAAGCTGAATGGAGCCAATATGCTGGAGACATGCCGACCCAGCGAGTTTAAGAAGCAGCGGTTCACCTTTCACCACAAGCTGAGTAACGCCAACATTGAATACGGAAAACTGCTCGTAAAGACGGAGCAGGTGAAGACTCCACCGCCGCACGGCATCGAGGTGTTTTCCGGCAATGCCTACTTCGTCTTGTCCCGGGACTTTGTTGTGCACATGGACTCCTCGGTCGGGGCGAAAGATTTTTTGGCCTGGTCAGAGGACACCTACAGCCCAGACGAACATTTCTGGGCCACACTTGTGCGACTGCCGGACGTCCCCGGGGAGGTGCCCAGTATGTATTTATGGCGCAGCAGAAATGCGTTGGTTGCTCAGCTACGGTCACTGGTTCGCCAATAAGTTTGACCTCATGGTGGACCCCATTGTCATTCAGTGCCTTGAGGAGAAGCTGGAGGAAAAACAAAAGTTATTCCAGTCAATGGCATCTCATACCTGCCATGAGGATTAAAGCAAAAACTACAGTATATTGAAGAGATTAGTCGATTTATCAGTTAGTGGATCAAGAGAAGATGAATCAGCAACAATTCTGATGATCGAGTAATCGTTTGAGTAATTGTTTGACACATTTAATGGTTCCAGCTTCTGAAATGTAAGGATTAGCTGCTTTTTTATCTTAAATTGTCCTTTCCCTTTGGATTTTGAACTGTTGGAGACATTCGATGTCATCATCTTCAGGTATTAAAAACAGCTTTACATGTAACAAAAGCCTAGTCTTTGTGGAATTCCAAACATTTTTTTTGTTGGCAGCTCGTATGCAGTTAGCTTCTCTGAGCCCCTCCCTCTTTCTTTCCGGTTAGCGCTCCTCACCAAAACGAGACTTAACGCAGGCTGATGTTCAGAGCGCGTCGTACCTCTTGACTAGCTCCAAAAGTTGCTGAATGTAGCAAGAAAGTCGCTAAGCCATCAACACAAAAAATTGACGCGCCGCCAAATCGCGTCCAAACGCGCCGCCGGTCGTGTTCACACCAAACGCCGCAAAATCGCGTAGCGCCGGAGAGGGGGCTTGGTTTATCGACTGGAAGCCGTTCACCTGGCCGTCATTTCTTTCCGCTATCAACCATGAAAGGAATAAGGACAATTGCTGCTTTGTACGTGTTGTGGAAGTCCCTCAAACGTCGGAATGCCAAACGCCGTCATGTCTGGTTCATAATATTGTTCAGAGGAGCTCCGTGGATTGTATCGAGCTGTATTCACTGTAAGCCACAGGTCGCTGTTTACTACAGCTATAGGAACACAAAATAAATTGATTTGGCTGTGATTTAACGGAAAATAAACCGACAAAAAGGGACTCCGAAATAACTACATAATGATGCCGATTTGTACTTGTCTTCTCCGACAAAAAGGGACTCGGATAACTACGTAATGATACAGATTTGTAGGCTACTTGTCTTCTCAATGGAGCTCTGATGGATCGGTGCTAGGCTATGCTAACATCGTAGCAGCTCCACCAGCACTCAATAACGTCATGTAGACGTAAATACGGCAGCGTCTATTCATTGTTTGTACCATATGGTTTACACACACACATTGATACACATAGTTTGGTCCGGTCTCTATTGATATGAGGTATCGTAGAGCTCTGGGTGAACACAGACGGCTACAGTATTTATTTCCTGATTCAACAACGGCAGGAAGTCAGTGATGACAGGGGGAGCAACTCAACGCTGATAGGCTATCGCGCCACACGCGATTATTTCGCAGCAGTTGAAAAATTTCAACTCGCTCGTTGGCGATTTTGCGCAAAACGCGTCCGCCGCGCCATCTCAAAATCGCGGCGGGCCAGTCTCATCGCGTCTGTGCATAGACTTTGTATGTAATCTCGACGCGCGTCAAAAAATCGACATGTCCGGTGTGAACGCACCTTTAGACATTTCAATTAGGGTTTTCAGCAGTGCCGTTGAAATGCTTTCAACATTTTTCAGACGGGTAGTCTCCCATTTCTTAATTTTCAGCAATTGTTTTACAATTAATTTCAGCTTTCAGCATTCCAACGCATTTTCAGCAGGAAATGCATTTTCTAGTTTGTTTTATTGTTTTATTTTACAGGGACATTACATAAATACATTTACATGAAGTGCAAACGATGATGTATAAAAGACTAGCCTTAGCTAATGTGCAGACCTTATGCTTGATTAAGAAATAAAATACACAATATAACATCATACATTAAAATACATAATACATTACCATAGGGGTGGGAATCACCAGATGTCCTGCGATACGATATTATCACGATACTTAGGTCACGATACGATATTATCACGATACTGCGATATTATCACGATACTGCGATACCATAGGCCTATATTGCGATTTATTACTTTTTTCAACTTCAAATTATGTCCCCAAAGGAAAACTGCGTCAACATGTTTTATTAATAAGATAAAGTTTTCAGTCTGTTCATCTCACTTCAATCATTTTTATTGCAGCAAAATAAGACTGACCAACAATGTCATAAATGTTGCATGAACCTGACAAACTGAACTGTTTGTATTACTACATAGTCCAACTGAACTAAATGCAAACATGTGGACTCAGTATATGAACTATAACTTGTATAAGTAGGATATAAGAGTTATATAACTCAGTATAACTTGCGATGCGTGGATGTCAAGGGCAGAGAGACAGTTATGCGCTGCACTCTCCCCATGAGCCTGGCTACTGTTGTGAGGCCAGATGTCTATCTTTGTTTTGACCAACTTCCTACCAATCACGCTGACCCGGGACCTTTGCTGACCTCACCAGAAAATAACTCAGCACCATCTAGTGGACTGAAAAAGCAATTTATTCGATTTTTCAAAAACAAAATTTTTTTTTAAAAATTTTAAATAGTTTTACACAATAAAAGATCGATACTTGGCCTCCGTGTATCGATACAATATCGCCACGCAAAATATCGCGATACTATGCTGTATCGATTTTTTTCCCCACCCCTACATTACCATCATTTTGCATATGTTGTATATGTGGGTATGTTTGCATATTCCTGGCACTGAATGTGTATGTGCCTAATTTTATAGGTGTGTGTGTGTCAATGTACATGCATGCACGTAGTTTTTATAAAATATATGTATGTTTCTCTCACCGAAGGTCACAGGAGGGGGACCACTCCAAGAGGGCGGAGTGACCCCTCCCCTTTCCACTCTTGTCTCTAATCTTGAAGACTGATTGTGTTGACATGTTGAGATTGATTGTATCCATGTATTTACTATGCATATAGGAACATATATATACATACATATATAGGCATGTCTGTTGTATACCTTGTAACAAAGTTGTCGTTTATATTATTACATGTAATTATTTATTTAATTATAATTCAACTGATCAGGTTTTACAACAGGCTCTTCTCAGCTGATCAGGTGAATTATATCAAACTGTTTAGTACCGTTCTGCAGCATGAAAGAATCGATATAGGTATTAAGATAAGAGTGATATGTTGTGTGCACCACTGAACAGCGCCCCTTTCTCAGAAGATAATATCATATTATATAATAGCAGATAAGTAGAAGTCAGAAGAAGTGGCTCTTTTACTCGGGACTTTGACGCATAACTGTGATCTCTACAACTTTACCCTGAAGACCGGAGGCCCACTGTGAGCCCGGCACATCCCAACAGTCTGAGATCGCCATAATCGCCATAAAGCCGACCTGAAAGCAAGAACTTCAGAATATCCACATCTTGGCCTAATACGCCCCGACTAAGATTGAAGGAAGTTGTGTCCTGGATGCCAGATCTCTCGTTCGCTGCTCTGCCAGTTCTACCTTTTGTTCCGGCCTTGTGTTCGTGACCTGTCGACTGCTGCACCCCTTCATCATCTGAAGTGCCACCAGTTCAAACTATTATGACGGGCCCTAGCCCACTCTAGTTACTAGTTATGAAGCACACACACGGTGACTGTTGAATCTAATTCAGGCAGCTTTGCTACCTACTGTCTTTTTTTGCTGCTCCCTCGGCTGAACTTGTCAATGTTGACAGATGATGAAATGCGTCTAAACTAGCCACCTTACATTGTATCGTCTCATCACATAATAAAATTGTGACTTGACATTGGACATCAACATACATAATACCCAGCAATCATCATTGTCTATTTATATATACAGTACAGTATTTATATATACAGGATAAGAAGATATTATTAATTTCATTGAATAGTTATTGAATAACTGAATAATTGAAGAACAGCAATACACTGAACCCCCGGCTCTCCGGGCGCCGATCAATGGCAGCCCACTGCTCCCTATATACAGGGATGGGTCAAATGCAGTAGTCAAATTTCGTGTATGTGTAAATGTATATGACAATAAAAATGGTTTCTTTCTTCTTTCTTTCTTGTATTCACAGTTGTTATAGTTACTGTAGAATAAGCATAACATTTGACTATTTAAAAAAAGATTTGCTTTTTTAATTGACTGCCTTCACCACTTTCTATGAACATTTATCTTGCTGGACAAGTAAAACCTGACTACAATCAGGTATATGGTATATGGACTGCATTGCCAGTATATGGCTTTTCTAGTCCAACCATTAAAAGCACTTTACAACACAAGTCATCATTCACCTATTCTCAGACACACATTCATACACTGGTGGCAGAGGCTACCATGCAAGGGGCCACTTGCTCACCAGGAGCGGTAAACATTCACCTGCACACTCACACAATTTGCGGTTCAGTATCTTTGCCAAGTACACTACGACATGCCGACTGCAGGGCCAGGGATCTACCTACCTGTAATTGTACCATGGTAAATAAACGGTAAATGAACTGTACTTGTATAAAGCTGTTCTAGTCTTCTGTAATACTATAGTGACATGTTATCATATAATAGTCATATAATAATAATAATAATATAAGCAATAATTATAATAACCATCATAATAGTTGTTATTACATTGACATAGCAAATAGGTGCGAGGCTAGATCGGGGCAGCGGAGAGGCAAGCGAGAGGACCACCGCCGATCTTCTGATTGAGGGACGACCTGCTCTTCTACTGAGCCACAGTCGCCATCACTTGTCCCCCACAAAGTACTACTTCATGTCAGATATCAGACCTGATCATAAGTAACTGTCATGATTAGAGATAGAGGTGTATCCAACTTAGTCAGCACAATTATTAAACCTGACAGTTGTTCTTCGCCAAGTTGTTCTGTACCTGACACAATGCATGGCTTTTCTGAATAATCCTGTTAACTAATGATTTTATGACAAATCATAAACTCTAAGTTATTTTTTTGAATGGCAACATTTTTAGCATTATATGCTTTTGCATGCTTAGACCTGTAGTTTATTTCTCATACATCCTGCCATTCCCTCCTCTCGTCATGCTCACTCCTAATTTCCTTGCTCTCATTGTTTGGTATAGGTGACACACAGCTGGAATAATCTAAACCCATAGCAGGACACTACAAATGTAACTGTTCCTTTTTGTATTCATAGTTTCTGGATATTTAAGATGGTCAGATGTGCGATCAAAGTGTTTGCCATTCAAAGTTTATGTAGCTCCTCATAAGGCTTTGTTCTAACCACATTTTGTTATAATAATAATAATAATAATACATTTTATTTATATAGCGCTTTTCTTGACACTCAAAGACACTTTACATTAAAATCATCATATATAAAAACAATACACTAAAAACAAAGTACACAATAATAGTCACACATTAAAAGCAGTTTTGAACAGGTGAGTTTTGATTTGTGATTTGAATGTGGAAAGGTCAGTGCAATCTCGGATGTTTTTGGGGAGAGAGTTCCAGAGGGAGGGGGCAGATATGGAGAAGGCTCTGTCGCCCCATGTCCGGTGCTTGGTCCTGAGTGGAAGAGACAGGAGGTTGGCATCAGAGGAGCGGAGCCGGCGGGATGGAGTGTGGTGGTGAAGCAAGTCGGTGAGGTAGGAATGGGCCTGATTGTGGAGGGCTTTGTGAGTGAGGAGTAGGATTTTGTAGTGGATCCGTTGTGGGACGGGGAGCCAGTGGAGGTTCTGGAGAACAGGGGTCATGTGGTCACGGGAGCGGGTGTGGGTGAGCAGGCGAGCAGCAGAGTTCTGGATGTACTGGAGTTTATTTAGGATTTTGGATGATGTGCCGTAAAGAATGCTGTTGCAGTAGTCACTTCTGGAGGTGATGAAGGCGTGGATCAGAGTTTCAGCAGCAGATGAGGAGAGTGATGGGCGGAGGCGGGCGATGTTTTTTAAGTGGAAAAAGGCAGTTCTGGTGATTTGTTTGACGTGGTGTTCAAAGGAGAGGTTGCTGTCAAACATGACTCCAAGGTTGTGGATGTGTGGGGAGGGAGACAGAGTGGAGTTGTTGATGGTGAGGCAGAAGTTGTGACAGGTTTTAATGAGGGATTTGGGACCGATGATGATCATGTCAGATTTATCACAGTTCAGTTTGAGGAAGTTGGTTTGCATCCATGATTTAATGTCAGTGAGGCAGTTGGTGAGAGTGGAGTGAGTAGCAGTGGTGATGGCTTTTGTGGAGATGTAGAGTTGGACATCATCGGCGTAACAGTGAAAGTGAAGTCCATGTTGACGGATGATGTTACCAAGAGGGAGCAAGTAGAGGATGAACAGAAGAGGACCAAGCACCGAACCCTGGGGGACGCCTTGAGACAGGGGAGCAGTGGAGGAGGTGCAGTTGTTGATACTGATGAACTGTTGTCTGTTTGTGAGATATGATTTAATCCAGGAGAGAGCAGTTCCAGTGATGTTGAGGGAGGATTCGAGGCGGGAGAGAAGGATGTTGTGGTTGGTGGTGTCAAAAGCTGCGGTGAGGTCGAGGAGGATGAGAATGTTCAGGTGACCAGCGTCTGAGGAGAGGAGGAGGTCGTTGGTGACTTTGAGGAGGGCTGTTTCAGTGCTGTGCTGTGAGCGGAAACCAGATTGAAATGGCTCGAACAGATCGTTGGAGATGAGGTGGGCTTTGAGTTGTGTGGCGACAATGCGTTCCAGTATTTTTGACAGAAAGGGAAGATTGGAAATGGGACGGAAATTGCTCATGGTCTCAGGGTCAAGTCCAGGTTTTTTGAGGATGGGGGTGACAGCAGCCAGTTTAAGTGTGTCAGGGACTGAACCGGAGCTGAGGGAGGAGTTGATGATGACTGTGATGAGTGGTGAGATGGCTGGGAGACAGTCCTTGACCAGGTTAGATGGGATAGGATCCAGGATGCAGGTGGAGCTTCTCATTCCAGTTGTGAATTTAGGCAGCTCCAACGGGGACACAAGGGAGAACTGAGAAAGGGGCTGAGGGGTGGAGGGGGGGGCAGGTGGAGAGATGGAAAAGGCGGGGGAGGTGTTCAGGTTGCTGTAGATGGTGTCAATTTTTGTTTGGAAAAATCAAAGAAAATGAAAGAAAAGATGTTAATGACATTCTAATGACATGAATGTAAACTACATCCAATTCACAGCTATAATCCTGACATGATGACGTGCAAACAGCTGCTGCATCACATTTGTATATAGATAAGAACATTGGATTTAGCACTAATTTGTTGTATTTCATGTTGTTATGTAGATAGACAGGACTGTGTGTATATGATATACATGTATATGACTTAATCATATGTCACTTTTCATTAGTGCTTTACACAAAATAATCAAATCTATAAAGTCTATAACATTTATGTGTGTGTGGGTGTGTCTGTTCAATAAAAATGCATGACATCCGAAATATTCTTTTCACATTATGCCACGTTGTGAATTAAATTACTAATATATAAGATGTCATGAACACCGTTATGCTCTTCTGACAGAGATCATAAATAGGGCAGTATAACCAAACAATGGACAGCTGATTCAGCTGTGACACACACCGTTGACATTGCATTAAAATGACGCTCCGAAGTCAGGAGATCTCATTTGTTAAATGCTTGTGCCCTTGACTCCTCTATCCTCACATCTCTTCCTCCTCTGCTCGCATCCCCTGTGGGCGGGACTAAGACGCGAGGAGGCGAGGAAAGGAATCGAGGTGCCACAAATTCGGGAAATGAGAAAATCCATGATATCAGCTGTCTTCTCCTTCTGCTTTTAAGGCAGCTGGAATCCAGGTTAATGGTGCATTACTGCTACCTTCTGCTCCAGAGTGTGGATCATCCTTTAAAAACAAAAACACACAATTCACCTATATTTTATCCTTCATGTTTTAACCTCTTAAGCCCTAGCCCTATTTTTAGGCCTCTGCTCGAAAATTGCATACCCATACTCAAAAGAGTGCATCTTTGCAAGCACAAGGTCTATTTGAATAATTGGTGTGTTGTAATAAAGGAACACTTGTGAGATTTGTTCAGATGTGTAAATATCAGTGTATAAGTTACTGGTTAAGAGTAAATGAACATGGCACACAGCTCAAATTGAAAAGTTTCAGGTTCGCCTGAAAAAAAAGCCCCTTCATTGTTATTATTTCATTGAAATGATGCAGCCCCCAGCCTAAAACATAAATCTAAGCCTAAATCATAGCACATATATGTGAACAGTCTCTCTGCAAAGTTTTATTTTGATAAAGTGAAGCAGACAAAATGAGAGAATTTTTAGTACAGAAAGTTTAGGCGAGATTTCCAAAATGTGCATTTGGGCACCATGTGTGCCATTTGAATTTCCTCATGTACTAAACTACATATTTCACTTATAAATTACTAATGGTGTTAAATACATCCAAATGCAGCAATTTCTGGCTTTTTTTGGAAAAAAAAAATATATATATTCTTTTTAATTTTATATTATTTTATATTATATTTGTAAGTCTTCTGTTTCGACATCTTACTAATTACCGGTAATCCTAAAAATGAACGAACGGTGAAAAGTAACTCAAACGGTACAAAAAAAGGCAGCCGAAACCAAGCTCCAGCTGTAATCAGCTGTGCGTAATCAGCTGTGCGTAATGTAGCTGGCAGCGTGCTCCTCGGTTTTATACTTACGCAGAACAATAACTCTCGCTCCCATTGGCCGACCTCCATGGTACATACCTCTCTGTATTCGTTAGCTCCAATAGAATTGAGCTAATCACTTGAAAATGAGTGACAGCACTGTTAGCCAGTCAAAATCATCAAGTCTCCGAAAATAGTGACTTGCAGGCTCTGGGGGAGAGAGCAGGTTACGCCTTCCCCTGTGGGGTGAAATGACCCCCTCCGAAGGAAAGGTGTGTCTCTGTTGCTAGACAGGAAGTCCATTGAACCTTTTCTGGAAAAAAAATGCGGGGATATTCAATTTTTCTTCTTGAAAACGTCAATAGTGAGTCATATTTATGATCATAAAGCGATAATGTGATTTGTGTTGCTGGTGTCTGTTGGCTCATATCTCAGCGATAGTATGACAGAGAGAAATGTTACGGTTATGACCGTAACCGTTGTGTTCGTGCCGTGCTTTCTGCTATCTCGCTTTGTTTGTTAGCATCAAGCTATGATTGCTAAGTCCGGAAATGTCCCGAGTGTGTACACTCCTGGCGAAATATGAATATGGTATTGTAGTTATGCTAAGTTTGAGTACTGAGTTGTGTTTGGAGTATGTTCAAATGTCTTTTAAACGATTTTATCCCAGGTTTTTGACGTTTCACGTGGTATGCAACATCATTATTAATTAGTATGTGTTCACTGGTCCAAATATGACACAAATGACCAGGTGTCTAGGGTCCCCTTATTAGGGGACCCTCATCATAAAGAGGTTAAACTCTTGTCATGAATCTGAGTCCCTGACCATCGCTGCTGATCCATCATATACTACCAAAACACCTGTGTTCCTTAAGAAAGCTAACAGTACCTCACCCCATCTCACCCATGCTCTGTGATTGTGGCGGGAGACTTCAACCATGCAGAACTAAAGACTGTGCTGCCCAAGTTCCACAGAAATGTAAGCTTCCCCACCAGAGACAAGAACACTTTGGACCAGGTGTACACCACCATCTCGGGAGCTTACAAAGCTGCACCATCTCCACACCTCGGCTTATCAGACCACCTCTCTCTGATAATGACTCCATCATATAAACCAGTAATTTGCAAAACTAGACCAGCTGTCAAAACCATTCAAGTATGGAGCAACGATGCTGCTTCACTTCTGCAGGACTGCTTTGAAAGCACGGACTGGGAAGTGTTTGCACAGGGAGCTGACCTGGAGGAGTACACCTCGGCTGTCCTGGCCTACCTACACTTTTGCACTGAGACAGTAACTACCACTAAAACCATCAAAGTGTTCCCAAATCAAAAACCTTGGCTGGACAGAAACGTGCGGTTACTGCTTGGAGCAAGAGACGCTGCCTTCAGGTCTGGTGACATACCGGCCTATGAAAGTGCCCGGAGGGACCTGAAGAAGGGCATCAGAGAGGCCAAGCACAGATACAAACAGCGCATTGAGGGACACTTCGAGAACAACGACCCCCGGAGCATGTGGAGAGGTATTAAAACCCTGACTGACTACAATGTACAACTTTAATGTCGTACACTTTTCTTTTGCTGTGTTTCAGTTTTATCTATATGTTGCTGTCTGTTTCTCTATGAATTTTAACTCTGTTTCAATTTGAGATTTTGTTATTTTAGGCTGCCTTGAAACATCTGGCCGGGGACAGCAGATGGAAATTAGCCTCTCTGGCTAACTCTGGCTCACTTACAGTGTAACTGTTAATTAGTGTGCATTGTCCCTGAAAAATAAATAAATAAAATAAATAAGAGCAGCACCACACAGATCAGTCAGGACAGTGAATTCCCCGACACCCTGAACCGCTTCTTTGCCCGCTTTGACAGACAGCACAGCGGAGCAACAGCTGAGAAGACCCAGCCCAAGGAGGAGCAGACACTCTTCCTCCAGCACCACCAGGTGAGGTCCACTCTGAGGAGGATCGACATCACCAAGGCAGCGGGACCAGGCAAAGTGTCGGGCCGCACACTGAAGACCTGTGCCGACCAGCTAGCAGAGGTTTTCACTAACATCTTCAACCTCTCCCTGCAACAAGCTGCAGTCCCCACCTGCCTCAAAGCCACCACCATTGTCCCTGTCCCGAAAAAGACCGCAGTCACCTGCCTCAACGACTACCGCCCAGTTGCCCTGACCCCTGTCATCATGAAGTGCTTCGAGAGGATGATACTATCGCACATCAAGGACGTCCTCCCAGCAGACCTGGATAGCCACCAGTTTGCGTACCGAGCAAACAGGTCTACGGAGGATGCGGCCTCCATCACTCTTCATACGGCCCTGTCTCACCTGGAGCACCCTAACACATACGTCAGGATGCTCTTCATTGACTTCAGCTCTGCCTTCAACACCAGCATCCCCCATAAACTGGTGAATAAACTCAAAAACCTTGGACTTTCTACATCACTCTGTTCATGGATTCTGGACTGTCTCTCTAACAGACCACAGAATGTCAGGATAGGGAACCTGACATCAACAACCACCATCCTGAACACTGGTGCACCGCAGGGCTGTGTGCTCAGCCCGGCCCTCTTCACCCTCTTCACTCAGGACTGCTCCAACACATATTCCTCCAACACAATAGTGAAGTTTGCTGACGACACCACTGTGGTGGGTCTCATCTCCAACAACGACGAGACACACTACAGACAGGAGGTCCAACATCTGGCTGAGTGGTGCTCGGACAACAACCTGGTCCTGAACACCACCAAGACGAAATAAGTCATAGTGGACTTCAGGAGATCCAGGAAGACCACACCCTCTCCTCTCTACATAAGTGGGGAGGAGGTGGAGAGGGTGGACAGCATCAAATTCCTGGGGCTCCACATCACTAAAGACCTCACTTGGTCCCTGAACACATCACACCTGGTGAAGAAAGCCCAGCAGAGGCTCTTCTTTCTGAGGAATCTCAAACAAGCTGGCCTGCCCCCTGCACTTCTGGTTAACTTCTACAGAAGTGTGATCGAAAGCATCCTGTGTCAGTGCTTTACTGTGTGGTATGCCAGCTGCACAGCAGAGAACCGGAGGGACCTGACCCGGGTGGTTAGAACAGCACAGAGGATTGTGGGAGTTACCCTGCCTGACCTGGACACCGTGTATGCTGGCCGTCTCCAGAAGAAGGCCAGAAACATCTGCACAGACACCACTCACCCGGGTCACTCTCTGTTTGTTCCACTGCCATCAGGAAGGCGATACAGGACCATCAAAACCCGGACTAACAGGCTGAGGAACAGCTTCTTCCCCAGAGCGGTTTCCTCCATCGCCCCCCCACCCACCACCCCACACAGCTCCCACCGGACAGTGCTGAAACAAACATAGTCAATAACACGACACTGTAACCAAGCACATTTTTCACTTTGGAGCCATTGATGCCTGTGCTTTATCTTGTTTTATCTTGTATATATTTATTTAATGTCTTGTTTTTAAATCGTCTTGTCTTAATGTTTTTATACACTTTTTAACTGTTGCTGCTGTACTGATGAGTCGCCAACTAAATTTCGTCGTATGTTCGTACGATGACAATAAACATCCTTATCCTTATCCTATAATCCTTATAAATTGGATTCCTGGCTGCCTAACTCCCCCAGAGTAGTCCTAATTATCGCTGCATCCCATAGTCCCTACAACTCAAAACTACACGCCTCTTCCAGACATCCCCCACAGAAGCCTGTCTGCTGTTTCCAGATCATTTTCAGTGTTTTTATTAGTGCGCAATTCCCTAACCTTAACCTTAACCCAACACAGTTTTCCTCTCTCCTGTGTCCACTACCCACCCGAGTAACTTTGACACTCTTTTGAATATGATGTAGATGAATACAGCTCATTAGGCAAATTAGTAACTAGATATTTCAAATGTCTGTGCAGTGTGGTGGGAAAAATTCCATACCCGCTTTGCGTGAGTCTTTTAATGCTGAAATAAAGAATATCGCCTTTTGAGTATTTATTCTTTGCGCAGAGAAGGTTCAATCATCACAACAGAATGCGTACAGTCTCAGCGAAGGAAGAACCCTGTGTAAAGCTCCTTCTTTATACAAAGGTGGGGGCCAATGTTACAGACATTTTGGTCTCAGACATTTGGTCAAACAACAATGAAAAACAAACAGCCAGTAACCAAAACCAGCGGCCAGACGGCCTTGGCGCTGGAACATTCTCATACAACACAGGCTTCTTTGTGCGACGGCAAAGGAGAATTCTTCTTTTGCACAACAGAGACATGGTGAAGTTCAACAGAGTTCAGAGCAGAAGTACTTATGCATGAATACCATATACATATATAAGTAAGTAGAAATTTATACTAAGTCAAAATGTACCATTACAGCAGTTACTAAGGACAAAACGAATGCAATCAATACTTAAAGTCTGTTCTTAACAGTCTGTCCTCAATCAACCTAAATTTAAATGTAAATTTCAATAGTTAAATTAAATCAATAACAAAATTCTCCCACCTTATATCGCAAGTAAAGTATCAGACACTTGATGTCAAAAGATGATCTAGAGGAACTTGTACATGATTTTATCTCAGCAGGCTGGACTACTGCAATGGCCAGGGTTGTAACAAGGACCCAAAAGAGTCTAAAGCTCATAACTTTATATAACTCTGATCACTACATTGGCTTTTTACTGGCGAGTTTCTCACAGAATCAACTTCAAAATTCTATTGATTGTTCATAAATCAATGAGCAGTTTAGAGCCAAGATATTTTATCAGATCTCCTGATCCAGTACAAGCATTGCAGACCTCCGGCTCTCGATTACTGGCTGTTCCCACAGTTCCACGTCTTCACACACACACACACACACACACACACACACACACACACACACACACACACACACACACACACAAATAACCCATTAACCACCACCCCACCACCTTGTACACAAAAACATATTCACAAAGCCCATGTCCCACAATGAAAAAACGTGGTCACATATTGTATCACATTATATGATGATGATGGAGGATATGTGGTTCACACTAGTTGAGGCTTCTGGATTTAGGAAGGACTAGAGTATCCTCTAGTGGTCAAGACTGGAAACAAGACATGGAGTACACTGTTGACCCAATATGACCAAGTGATGAATGGTAAATCTATAAGTCACTTTGTGTTTTTGAGTAAAAGGTGGCAGGGTGTGGTTGACGGGATATGTGTGTGTGTGTGTGTGTGTGTGTGTGTGTGTGGTATTACACACAGTGGACAATTCCAAAAGACTGTCCTTGTACTACGCTGCTATGGGTATACGCTTACCTGTAATGTCCACTCTTCCTTTTTTAATGAGGTTAGACATTTTAGAATGACAACTGAGCTGTGCCAATGCCCTGTAACGACAGTTTCCTTACGTAACCAAAACGGTTAAAATATTTAATATGTTGTGTTTTGCTTGTTTGTCTTTGATTTACATTTCTTATTCGTTTTGATATTGGGATTACCTAAGCTTCTATTATACATTTTGATGTATTTCACATAGCACTAACTTATTGATGCATGTTCCTTAGACAGACAGACAGACAGACAGACAGACAGATACATAAAAAGACAGACACAAACAATAAAAGTACATAGGCCTAGCAATGCCTTACAAAGAGACAGCTGTACTAATGTCGCCACAGCTGGGACTGGTACTAAATCTTATGTTGGTTAAAACAGGTATGATCCCATTTACAGAGCCATTCAGTCTACAGATGAATTTGTACATGAAATTTCTTAAAACAGTTTGGAAAGTGTTGACTCGTGCAGCCACAAACATTTCACTAGCACTACTCCATCTCGGTCTCTTTAAAAGTATTCTCATGGCGTCATTGTACGCTACTTGAAGTCTCTGTAAACTCTTTTTTTTGTAGTTTGACCACAAGTGTGCAGTGTAGAGTGGAGTAGAATATGCTCTGAACAGAGACATCTTCACTCCATCTCTACACAGACCAAACTTGCGTGAGAGACTGTTTGCTTGTGCATACATCATACGACATTGCCTGTAAATGTCGTTATCATCAGTCATGTGTTCTGTTAAAAAAATGACCAAGATATTTTACTTCACTACAGACACCAAGATTATTGTCAGACAATTTGAAGTCAGGGAAGTTTAGACATTTGTCCTCTTTAGTTCGACAGATCAGGATAGCACTCTTACTGGCGTTGTATTTGATGTCATGTTCCACACCATACACAGTACATATAGTGAGGAGCTGCTGAAGACCAGCGCTAGATGGACTAAAGATCACCAGATCATCTGCATAAATGATGTGATTAACCAGAGTATTTCCAATCATGCACCCATATTTTTTATCTTTTTTGTTCTTGATGTTTTATAGTGGGCTTTAATGAACAAAAAGTCCCCCACACTGTCGTCTTCACTTGTATTCAGAGATATTTAGTGACAACATGTCATAGACCGTCATGAGGTTACTTTACTTTAGGTTGGTCGACCCACGTTGACCAATCAGGTCACACTACACAATGACATCCCTCAGTCAATCAAGAATCATTAACATCACATTGAGGCACCAAAGGCCGACAACATCAGCATGAAAACATATACATCATTTCATATATCTTCTAGTCTGGCCCGAGACAAGTATTTGTGACATTGAAACATTCAGCCTACCACCGAGAGGTGGCGATCTTGACT
Source organism: Lycodopsis pacificus (assembly GCA_028022725.1). Classification (NCBI taxonomy): domain Eukaryota; kingdom Metazoa; phylum Chordata; class Actinopteri; order Perciformes; family Zoarcidae; genus Lycodopsis; species Lycodopsis pacificus. The sequence continues at coordinate 1,513,705 of CM051700.1, forward strand.
TGCTGTTAAAGCAACGTGAAGCTTTATGGATCTTCACTCTAAAAGCCTTGTCTCCCAAGGGTTTGAATGATGAGCTGCTTCTCAATGTAATGTTCTCAGATATTCTCTGTGATTTTTCTGATGTACTGTTTGTTTTGTACTCATCCCAAATGGATTACATATTTTACTATGCAATCTTTTTAGAACGGATTTCCTCTTTATGAGCTTCTTGAGAACCTATTTACATGTTTCTCTCTAATGCCATTTCTTCTCCTTTCTCCTTTCGGTGGAACCGACTCTTGAAGACATATTTTTCAAACTTCCACTTTCCAATTCTGAACTACATATTATAAACATTTATCTTGGTATGGCAGCTTTTCTTGATTATGTTGATGTGCATTTTGAACCATTTTGAAGACACTCTTTCTATATATAACGATGTATATGTTTTCATGCTGATGTTGTCGGCCTTTGGTGCCTCGATGTGATGTTAATGATTCTTGATTGACTGAGCGATGTCATTGTGTAGTGTGATTGTAGGCTACTACGTGGGTAAACCAACATATTTAAGACATGCTCTCTCATTGTTTTGTAAAGTAAGCTGATGAAGGTCTATGTACCGAAACGTCACTAAATATCTCTAAATGCAAGTGAAGAAGACAGTGAGCGGGACCTTCTTGTTTTATATTGTCTACTCGAGGTATTCTCCTACGCACCTGTCAATTGGTGTTTTTTACAGTGGGTTTTATTTTTAATTCGGTTTGTGTATTTTTTAAATGAAGTGACTTGTGGCAGTGGCCTGGAGTGGCCTTGGGTCTCCTTACCCAACCAATCCTAACCCCAACCTCTATTTTTTAACAAGACTTCACAGACTCAAAGCACATTAAATTAGGCTTATGGGCTATCATAAGAAGAAGTTACGAGGGGAGAGGTTACAGGGGGTTCCGAAATACTGATTCATCTCTTAACCCTAACCTTCACACGTCAACCAGCCTGGTGCTCAGCATATGTTGCTAACTGTGTACTGGAAAACCTCAACATCACCTCACTGATGCTTTTTAGCAGTTGATGTTATTTTACATTCAAGAGTTTAATAATTCTAACTGCAGAACACCTTAGGTCATAGACTTTACATCTCTACTGAAGTTCTTTTCAACGTTTCAATTTTCAATTAAAAATGTATTCAGAATTAGAATGTGCTCAAATATTTATTTCATGAAATGAGAGAGCAAATCAAATTACAGTAGCAAAGTTATTGAATCCAGAAATAAAGTATCTGTGTTTCTTATACATGTTACCAAATTGTGAATTGAAATTTCCTAAATAAATGGTGTCAAGAAAGGGTCAAGTTAGGAAACAACTGGTTTTATGAAAAACAGCCATTCTCTCATCCTTACCTGACAAATTTCGACTCACATACACACACACACGCATGCACGCACTGAGTTTCTTATCCCTTCATGGACTAGACAACTGTAGATAAGGATGATAATTTTGTGTCTAACACCAAAGTTCAAGGTCAATGGAGCCAGGACTTCAAAGGCAGATTGCATTTCATGAACAGAGTGAGGTGATTAGGGGGTAAAACTGTAAATGTAACCTATCAAAAACCAACCTGAGTAAAGAAACAATCCAGTTTTCAGGACAGATCACTAATAGGTGGACGGCGGTCTGGGTCCAGACGCTGTTGTATCCGGACCTGCAGACCATTTTGACCGAGAGCTTCTATTTTAACTGGCACAACTTTTCCAGCACTCGTCCAGCGGTCCAGGAAACACACATGCGTTGTAAATCAGATCACGTGATGCTACTCAGCCAATCAAATATGTGTATTCCGATAAGCTTCCCGATTCGAGTGAGATTTACACACACGGGAGGACGGGGTGAGAGACCTAGTAGTCGGAGAATAATACGTGAGTCGGAGAAGTTATTTCACATTCTCATGTGGTCAGAGAGACCAGAGTCTTTAACCAAGAATGGACAGACTCTTATAGGTGAATTCTTCCCACGGACAGTTCAAAATCAGGATGTCTCATATGTCCAGAGACCGTGAGGTTTATTAAAAGCGGCATTGTGAAGCTCTACGACACAGCACAACTCTTTTAAGCAAACGTACCCACTCACATCCAAAATGAAGACACAGAAAATAAACAATCCAAGAGGCAAATATGATCAGAATCCTAACACATTAATTCACTGACCAATAATGATCTCAACAGAGACGAATAGAGCTGAAACAAGTGGTTTAATAACCACAGATAAAGTCCCTGCACACAAATTTCTCTTATTAGAAGATGAGAATAATATATTATCATGTTTTGTTTAGGTTGAAATCACTTCACACCTGAATATAAAGGTGCAGGACAATTCAGTTAAATTCATTTTTCTAAATTATTTATTACTTAAGTTATTATTTTAAGACGCACATTTTTCAAAAGCTTTCTGTTATGTCATTTATTCTTTAATCCAGCCCTTATTTTACTTGAAACAAGATAAGAAAATCTATTTATTATTAGATTATGTATGTATATATTATAATTCATTAGGGGTGTAACGGTTCACAAAATTCACGGTTGGGTTCGGTACGATACAGTGGAGCCACGGTTCCCATCTTCTGGGGTGTCTTCTTAGCAACACATAAGCATAAAAAACAAAAACTGCTCCTTAATGTTATGTAGTATTGTTACTTACATCTTGCAAAAGAGATTTTTAATCTCAATGGGACTACCTGGTTAAATAAAGGTTTAAAAAAAAAAAAAAAAAGATTTATTTTTTATTTTTATTCAAACGTATTCGGTTTGTCATTGTAAGACATTTGAGTGTAGAACTGTGTGTTAAGAAGTTATAATAAAAGTGTTTAATGATTCATATTTAAGAATTCATAATTAGTCATAATCATAAGTGATTTGGAAATGCATAATTAAGATAAGCATAAAGGTGTTTTAGGATTAGTAGCTAGAAGTAGAATTTGAGACATGAAGCTTTTGCCAAAAGTTGCAAAGTCTTATCTTTTATATAGAATGTATTAAGAACGAAGGGACAGAGGCTTTTAGACAGGCGATTACAGAGGGCACCTGGGTCCTGGGAGTTAGCCAATAGGAATTGTGATGGACAAAAGGGGAGGGGTTTCGAACTGCATGAGGGAGGTAATCAAGTCATTTTCTCTTGTCTAGCATTAAGCTTCCAGAGGACGGATGTGTCTCCTGAGAAGCTGGGAAGAGTTTTTTGCACGGGGCTAAATAGTTTAATATTCCATAGAAGTCGTGTACTTCACTGTATAATTGTATTTGCTTCAGTAGGATTAAATTCCTTTTAATTGTAAACCAGTTTCGGTAACATTATTGCGATGCCGCGCTGCTGAAGACTGCAGCGCCGCATGGTACCGTCATGCTCTCACAGTGGGGCAGTTCTGGCCCTCACATCATGCGTACCGAACCGTGAGCCTCGTAGCGAACGGTTCAATACGAATACGCGTATCGTTACACCCCTATAATTCATCCAGTTCAATTTGAAAGCTGACAATAAATATTGTTAGGATATTATTCAATTTAACTTTCCTTATTTGATTCGACAGTCAGTTGTTGACTACATACAGATGTTAATACAACTGTTGGCTACTTTAATATATATGGGACGAAATCATAGTGCAAGTTAGACATTATTCTGATGTTCTGGACCTTTGTATGAGGGAATTCTCTCTAAATGGACCTTGTGGTGGAAAATCTTATACCTGCTTTGTGTGTGTCTTTTAGTGTTGAAATAAAGAATATCGAAAAGCAGAAGTTGTCTTTGAAGTATTTATTCTCTGCGCAGAGAAGGTCCAATCATCACAAAGAGTGCAAGCAGTCCGAGCCAGGAAGAGGCCGTGTCCAGGTGACACGCTTTCTTTATACAGAAAGAGTGATGGGCGCCAATGGCTAATGTTACAGACATTTGGTATCAAACTGTTTGGAACAACAACCGCAACAAACAGCCTTGGGCGTAGGAACATTCATACACAACAGTCACATTTGTCTTTGCACGCAAGCAAGGGTGAATTCCTCTTTTGCAACAACAGCAAGATACATTTGAATACGTATGCTAACACACTGAACTTCTACTGATTTCAAAGCAAAAGTACAAGCACTTACACAATATACTAAGTAGAAATATATACTACTAAGTAAGTAGAAATATAAAGTAAGTGTGTTTTTAACAGGAAACATGTCTTAGTAGCTAAATTCTAATCAGGAAAACTTTGGAAGTATTTCCTACACAATCAACGTGACTCTAATACTTAACTGCTTAGATAATAAAGAAGGACTTGTGCTTTACACCTCTCTAAGGCCTATAGCCTAATGTTAGGTGTAATTGATATACTAACTGTTAGATACCTCTTGTATTTCTTTGCAGCAGACGTTTTCAACTTAGCTGGCTCATTCTGGCGCAGTTTCTAAAATTACACCTAAATAAGAAATTAAAGAAATACATTTCAGTCAACGGACACAGTTGTCACCAAATGTCGAGAAATTACACACTTATAATGTAACTTCTGAAATATAAAACTGTGAACTGGCAATCTTGCGTTGCGAAGGAGGTTTGACTTGTTCTTTCTGACTTTCAATCGCTAACTTGGACTAAAACTGGTAGGCCTACAATGCTGTCATTACTGTAGCTACAGCATGAGCTACAGCAGTGTTTTCAGCTGCTCAGGAAGCCTCTGGAGCTGAAATCCAGTAATGGGATATCCGACAGACACGCTAATTGATTGATCAATCACAGAAGTGTGGGTTAGCTCAGCGGTCCCCAACCACCGGGCCGCGGAGCGGTACCGGGCTGCACAGAAAGAATAAATATTATATTATTTCCGTTTTATTGATTATCAGAGTCTGAAATAAGTTTTATTTTGAAAAATGACCGGATTCTCTCGCAATTTCATCCGCCTGTGGCTCTTGACATGTCAAGACGCTTGTCTCGGTCAGGTGATACGTTACCTCAAAAATTAAGCCCGCAAACTAGCGAAAATGAGTCTAAAACTTTTGGAGAGCTTCTTTGCAAAGGGGACAAGGCCCACTAAGGAGACAGAAGAAGAGCCTACAACTTCCAAGAAAATGAAAGCTTAATTTCACAGACAATATCAGAAGTCTAATTAAATATCAGGAGTAATTCAAGCCCGCTCTGCAGTATGTGGCGACAGAGGAAGATCAGCTGCTGGAGATTGTAAATGACGGTGGCCTTAAAAGTATGTTTGAGACAACAACTCTGCTGGTGTTTTGGATTAAAATCAAGACTGAGTCTGAGATCGCCACTAAAGCACTGAAAACCCTGCTTCCATTTCACACATCCTCTTTGTGAAGCGGGATGTTCTGCAGTGACAGCAATCAAAACAAAATTACGGAGTAGACTGGACATAAGGAACAGACTTCGGGTGTCATTGTCTCCCATTACCCCAGATGGGACCGTCTCGTTGCAGAGAAACAAGCTCAGGGCTCCACTGATTCAGCGTTATTGTGAGTTGTATTTATTTATGCATTTTATATTTGTTTTAATGCCGATCGTATCATTTTATTTCGTCGTTTGTTCCGCCACACCTTGAAGGCCGGTCCTTGAAAATATTGTCTTACATGAAACCGGTCCGTGGTGCAAAAAAGATTGTGGACCACTGCTCCAAATGGTTCAAGAACAGCTTTCAATTTACTTTGGGTGTGCCTTGGATAGGCGTTTTTAGGCTAACTTTACTGGAGTGGTAACAGGTTAATCAGGGAATCGCAGGTAATCCAGATTTGTAGTCCTTAAGGCATGCTTGGAGTTTAGCTAACTGGTTTTGCTTGTCTTGATCGATAGATATAATAGGGTATCATCTGCATCGCGCTGAAAGTTCAGTCCTGAGTGACCGATGATCTAAAGAGCCATTTCCATGGCAATGGGGTCCCAAGGGAGATACTTCTGATCCTTCCTCCTCAGCACAATGCGTCCCAGCCACACATGGCAAGATTCACAGTGCTGGAGACATCACATGACATAATGTGAGGCTAAGAAGACGCCAGCAAAGCAGGTGTACGATGCCCTGCGCCCCCATTTGAAATATTTTGTCAATATATTCCAGCCCTCCAGTCACGGACTGGCGGCACTGCTTCCTGCTCTCTGACCAGCCAGCTGACTGTAGAAGTAGGTGGGCCGCAAGGTCCTTGTTGAGGGGGTTAAAACAGGGTAAGATGTCTCCGTGCAACCCTGCAAGACAAAAGCCGCTTGAGCAGGCCAGGCCGTAAACAACATAGAGCATTGGCGGCTGGGACTGGGACCTAGACAGCATCAGAAGTGATCCCACAGTTGCTGGCGTGGAATCTTGGGCAGGTCTCGGCAGGCTGGTAGTTGTTGAACACCGCTCTCTGCATGGCCTGCTCAGAGGCACTCGAAGCACGTGTTGTGATCATCCGTCCCGGCAATGAGGTTGGGACATGACTGGCACTGACGAAATTGTTGAAGCACTGGGAAAATCGCCATTTGCTGAAGAGAAAGGGCAGGCTGCATTACACACCGTGTGCATGCAATTTTTCTGCGGGCTAATGCATGCTTGTGATTGGAGGATTTAGCCATAGATTCCAGTAGAGGGCGGAGCCTGTGTGAGTTAGAACAGACAGACCATATTGTCTTATATATCCATCCATATTATCTTACAGCCACCTGTGGTTCCACATTTGTCTTTTTTCTTTTTACACTCCATTTATGTAGCCGTTCTCTTTCTTATCAACATTGAGGATGCAGTTGTTTTGTTTGAATAAACCCTTTTGACTTTTGAGTTAACACTGCATACAACATTGATTAAAAACAACTGCTGTATCTACCCAGTTTCAGCTGTAATATTGTAGCACTTAAAATTGCACAAGCCCAAATCTCGCACCGTCCACAGACAAGGAGCAGACTTTATCTAGAACTGCCTAGAATGAATGCATGAATACAGTGTCTGGTCCTCTGTATTTCTTAAGGTGAAGGTGGTTTACACCAAAGGGAAAATGGGTAGGCAGCATACTCCCATGCAGCCTCATTTCAAATCGTATGAATCAACATTTTAGCATGATATGCTTGTTCAAGAGGTGGCTGACACAACAGTGACCAAAAATAATTAAAATTGTCTTCCCAGCAGAATGGCATGTGGCTGCAGTGGCCTGTTGTAGCAAACGTGGAATTTGGCATTTGTATAAAAACAGCAGAAATCATCTAATGGCAGAAATTCATGATCAAAATCTTGTCAACTGATCCTGCCACTCAAGTCTTACTACCTTAAATAGCTAAACTAAAGCTATACTATTACAAACTTAAAATAAGTCAAATATATTTTATCAACCTTTTTGCAGCATGCAGTCAATTCACTATTACTGTGTTAGCTTATCAGGGGTTTCAAGGCTGTGTAGACCGTATCAGCCTACTGATACCGGTCAACACAGAGGTAGTTTAAAGCTGGATGAACCTTTTCCACATGCCACATTTGATATCAGTATATCTGGTTTTGTTACATAATATAAATAATTGTGGGCATGGTAAATGGACTATACTTGCATAGCGCTTTTTTAGTCTTCCGACCACTCAAAGCGCGTTTACACTACATGTCATCATTCACCCATTCATACTGGAGCTACCATGCAAGGAGCCACCTGCCCATCAGGACTATCTAACATTCATACAACATTCACACACAGTAGGCCGAACTACGGGAGCAAATTAGTGTTAAGTGTCTTGCCCAGGACACATTGACAAGGACTAGCGGATCGATCCGCTGATCCTCTGATTGAAGGACGACCCTGCTCTACTGCTGAGCCACCGTCGTAGCATGGTTGCACAGAGCCACTAACATACAGTAGCTGCAGAGTCTTTTATTGTTTATTTCCAATTTGTCAGATGACTAATTGTAATCAAATCCGCATTTAAAGTAACAACAACAAGTGAATGTTGTATTTACAGCTGGTTGTACTGCCTCAAGTGGCAAATAAAAATCTTTATTTGGCTTTGGGTTACCTTAACAACCATATTTACGTTAATCGTGCTAAAGCGGTCAGGATCAGATATCACAAAACAAATACCTAGATTACAAACAGCTTGAATATGCATTAAATAAAACAGTTCCATGTTACGTTATTAAGAAAAAATCTGGGTGGTGTTTCCAAAATGTACTTGGTAATATAGTAACTTAACTGTGAGGAGACAGGATTGCACCTTCTGGACAAAACCTTTTGCAGTTGTACATGTATAGCAATACAATTTTAAGTATATTTGTGCGCCAAAGGGGATAAACCCTTTAAATTTTAAAGACCCCTCTGGTGCCATGCTGAGAATTTATGTTTAATTTCTAGCCTCACTGCTAGTAAGGTTCTAGGAATAGTAGAACATTTTACTTTAGATGTTTATTATTTTTGGGATGTGGAACACAAGGAGCTTAATGGTTTTGAGTCTTTGTTATTTTAGTAGTCCTCTTTCATTCATGCTGCAAAGCCCAATGGTTTCACTAATGGCTCTCTTATATCAGATTGTATGACAAACCTGACGACTTTGATATGCCATAAATAACAACAAGGGCACAGTCATGTTTGGGTGATATTGGAGACTTTTGGATGTTAAGAAAGGCCATTGAGTATTTCTAGTGGAGTATAAGCTTATATGTGGCTCTTTAAAAAAATATCTAAATCCTATTGTTCTTTTAACATTTTCTTCCCTCCCTTTATCATCTGCTACATCCACACTACTCCGTTTTCAAAAGTGAACAGAGTTTTCAAACAAAAACGATCTCCGTCCACACGGCGTTTCAGCACCGTTTCCGAAATGATCTCCGTCCACACTAACACGCCTGAAAACGAATATCACGTGACTCTTCACGTACACTGGGCATGCCCGTGGTGTCGATGTAAACAGGAATTTGCTTAGTTAAAAAAAATACGACAGAGTAATAAAGTAGTCTTTAATAATGAAAGGTCGTGTTTGATAGTTTAGATAAGTGGTCGCCAACCCGTCGATCGCGATCGACCGGTCGATCTCGGAGACTTTCCCTGTCGCTCTCCAAAATAAAATAAAAATAAATTCAGAAACACATTGGGCCTCATTCTCGAACATTTTCTGAAGTGTCTTCTGAAATGTTTTCTGACGGACTTCGGAAGACCAACGTCAGAAAAGATCTCCGCCTGAAAATGGGTTCTTACACAGCCCAAGTGCACTTCCTCATTCGGGGGAGCACAGTTCTCAGCTGTGCTCCCCCGAATGAGGATTCTTAAATCGCGTGCACAGGGATTTGCATACAGAAACGCCCCGCCAGCTCCTTATAAGGGCATGCAACTGAAGAGACGTGTGCACAATCGGCAGACTTCACAGGCAATGCGAAAGCAACTTCAGACTGATTAAAATCATGTCAAAGCGGAAAGTCCTGTCCAGATCTAGTCCTGTAGTGTTTCTCTCTGTACATTGTAATCCTAGTTTGACTTGGTTATAGTGAATGCATTGGGTGCTTTCCATTTCAGCCCATCATACAATAGTTATCATTCGATAATTAAGATGTACTTGAAATGTGTTCTTTTATTTTTGAAGTGTGTTTTTTTTCTCCATTGAATGGTATATTTGACACTGAACTAGTTAATCTTTATCTCAGTGATAGTGTCCAAATTAGCATAAAATATCACTGGTATGTAAAAACTACACGGACAACAAAATAGATGTAAATGTTGATCAAAATCTTATTCCCTTCTGCTCATAATAAAACAAGTAAACAAGTCAAAAGTTGACACTGTCAGGTCCATTCTCCATCCATTGTGTACGGTCCCTTTAAGAATTAGGATTTAGGAGTGACGCGGATATGAAAGCTAGTTTATCCGTCTTTCCTTCACAAGCAGGAAAATTATTTCTCTCTTTATTTGAGAAAAGTTCATATTTGTGTTGTCAAATTTCACTGTGACCCTTAAATTCTGTCTCTTGTGTTATCATATACTGAATGCAAGCAGAACTACAGAGCAAAATAACACTCTTTCTGATTGAACCAATCTATGAACTGTCTGAAACAATGGATTTTTGCGGCCCCAAAAAAAATTGCCGCGCACTACACACGCAAACATGACGCGCTCCCCTTGGGGCTAAGCCCCCCCTTTCTTTGAATCCTAGAAATGCCCCTGGTCTGGACAATCTTTTTCTCTCAATGCCTCAATAGGTAGATCTTGCCTGTCACCAAGGCAGGGGTCGGGGATCTTGAGCTTAAAAAGGTTGGTGACCACTGCTTTAGATCTTCTCTAAATGCTTCCTCTATGAACTCAAGCAGACACAGTTCGTGGAAAGTTTTAGAAGTTTTATTTTTCAGACTTAGTTACAGTGCTAAAGGTCTCTCTCTCTCTCTCTCACATATCAAATTTACTTTAAAATCAACACTTACACGTAAACGTTTACTAAATTATGGGTCCATAAATGTGGTCAACACACATCTCTCACTCGTTTCCTCGGTTTTGTTGTTGTCTGTTCTCATTCGTAGCTCTGCTGGTGGCTGCTGGTTTACTGCTAACCGCAACTTCAGACATCCGCTCCGTAGGGCCGATAACGCCGCTGGACACGCCACTCGCTGATCGCTTAAATAACAGCTGCTTCCTCCGTAATAATGCATTTAACAGCACAACAGCTGCTAGTAAAGACAACAAGGTCAGCATCGCCTGTAATCAGTTGTCCATGTTAAATTAACCTGGTAGTCGATCGGTATTCAATGTTGTCGTTTGTGAGCTTCTGGGTAAGGGTCACGTGATAGACATGTGACGAATCAGGGAAGGACACGTCATGACTCCTAAGAACCAATCAAGTAGCGAACTCGGGTGTGGGCGTCATTGTTTCTAAACATATCCGTTTACGACGGTTCACACGAAAACGCAACCCTGGAGTTTTCAAACTTATCCGACCTTGGGAGCGTTTTCAAACTTATCCGTTTTCGGTGCTCTAAAAGTCTGGCGTAGTGTTAATAGTGTTGACGGATTAATGTGGACATGGCCTCAGAAAGACTTTACGACACGATGAAGAATACACATTGGGGCCAGACTTCCTAACCAAATGATGCCTAGGTGCTACTTCAGGCCCCTGCTGTGTCGACCCCTTGATTGACCAAATGCCAACTGTATGTCCTTCCTGAAGGTCTGAGGCCATGTCCACACTACAACGTTTCCATTTGAAAACGCATATGTTTTGCTACGTTTACACTGAGCGTCCACACTACGCCGGAGATTTCGAGCACTGAAAACGGAGGAGTTTGAAAACGCTCCCGAGGTCAGATAAGTTTGCCTCTTCGTGTGAACGGTCGAAAATGGATGTTTGGAAACGATCACGCCCACACCTGATTTCGCTACTTGATTGGTTCTTAGCAGTCATGACGTGTCCTTCTCTGATTTGTCACACCCCTATCACGTGACCCTTTCCCGGAAGATCACAAACAACAACATTGATACCAACTACCAGGTTAATTTAACATAGACAACTGATTACAGGCGTTGCTGACCTTGTTGTCTTTACGAGCAGCTGTTGCCCAGTTAAAGTCTGCATTATTACAGAGGAAGCAGCTGTTATTGGAGTGATTAGTGAGCGGCGTGACCAGCGGCGTTATCAGACCTACAAAGCGGACATCTGAAGTCACGGTTAGCGGCTTTAGGGAGGGTGATGGACACAAAACGGAGGACTTTCCTGTCCTTATTAATGCTTATTTTGTTCTTCACAACCATTGTCAAGTCCGCAGATAAAATGTAAAGGAATACAACATTGATTGCTCTCCAGTAGGACAGAGACTTCAGACACCGGCAGAGCTACGAGTGAGAACAGACAAGGAAACTGAGGGAACGAGTGAGAGACGTGTGTTGACCACATTTATGGACCAATAATCTAGTAAACTTTTATGTGTAAGTGTTGATTTTAAAGTACATTTGATGTGAGAGAAAGAGAGATAGAGCAAGAAGTTGTAACTAAGTCTGAAAAATAAAACTTTCCACTAAATGTGTCTGTTTGAATTTATAGAGGAAGATTTTAGAGGAAGATCTAAAGTATCAAACACGACCTTTAAAAGACTACTTTATTACTCATATTTTTTTTAACTAAGCAACAAATCTACTTCCTGTTTATACCAGCACCCACCCGCATGCCCACTGTACGTGAATAAGATAAGATAAGATAATCCTTTATTAGTCCCTCAGTGGGGAAATTACAGGACTACAGCAGCATTGCTCACAAGTAATAAAATGAAATGAAGATAAAAAATCAAGTAGTATAAATAAACTAAACAGTAAACAGTAAACAGTAATAGAAAATATGACAGTAAAGAAGAATACAAAATATACCAGTATATACAGACGGAGTAAAAATGTAAAATATAAGATAATACTTCAACGTATTGGATATTGCACGGGATAATTGCACGGGAATAATCACGTGATATTCGTTTTCAGGCGTTTTAGTCTGGACGGAGATCGTTTTTCGTATTAGTATTAGTGTGGATGTAGCCCTTTGTCATAGTCCCCCCTTACCTCTGTCTTCTAGTATTGACATGTAGTCTAACCACTGCTCTGGCTCCCTGCATAAAATGCATCTTTCTTCATTTGTTCGGGGTCAACCCACCTGCACAGATCTGCTCTGTGTCTGTGAGGTCACTAGTTTGCCGGCATGCTATAATAAACTCACAACACCACAGCAACTTCTGAACTGGACTGGAATGATTTCTTCAACAGACATTTATGTCTTAACTTTTTGAATGAGAGAACATTTGAAAAATATAACTGGACAGCAACAACGTGTTTGATGTAAGTCTGCATAGTGGAAAGTTGAAGGCCTACTGTATTTCCTTATGTGGTCATTCATTATCTCTTTATCAATGGGATTTACAGCAGTTGTGTCAAATAAAAACCTCTCCTCTTGCTATTACAGCTTATTATGTGTTTGTCTGAGTGTGAGAGTAGATGTGAGCCTGTCACAACAGAACCCAAAAGAGGAAATGCTGAAATCCTGAAAATGTGATTGTGTGTCTTTATGCATACACATAAAAATGAGTGGCTTGTATGCAAACATGGGCATACTGTATTACGCATAAATCAACATGCATGAAACCACATTTCTTCACCACACTTCACTAACTTACAAACAATGTGTGATGCCAGATGTCATGTAGCCAGTAGTGACCTGAAAGGGGAAGGGGAGTTCCAGGTTACTATAGTACACACTAATTTGAACTGGACAACAACTGGATACTAGAGGTCAGTCAGCCAGATTCAATTATTATTATCATTATTAAATTACATGACACCATCCATCCTCAAAAAAAATATATATTTGTCCTCAATAGTTCTATGTGTACATTGTTGTAAATTTTGGATGTTATATTTTACCTTTACCCTACCCCATCATTTAAATGAAAGGCAGAAGATGTAGTGGTTTAATTGCAAATTCCTAATCCGCCTAAACCAGGGGTCAGCAACCTTTACTGTCCAAAGAGCCATTTTGCTCTATTTTCCACCAAATAAAATGTGTCTGGAGCCGCAAAAGCTATTCGATATCACAGCTTATATACGTTTTATATATAGTTATATTATACATATAAAAACTATAGTTTGTTGTATTTATGAAATAATAGAACAAGAATAAAGACAATTATTGACATTTTATTGCTATTTTAACTTTCATGAAGAGGAGAAAGAAAAATACACTGGCATGTGTAGGCCTACATTGAGGTCACAGAACTATGCAGGCCTTGAGTCCTCCCCATAGTTGTGGGAAATAACTTTGAAATAAATATAACATATAGCTGCAGAAGTGAATCAAACACGGAACAATTCAAGTCTATTTGGGTCCTCATGTTTGTGGAAAATAAATAAAATTACTTTGAAATAAATATAACATATAGCTGCAGTCATCTGTGAGGCGGGAGCGATATTTAGCGCATCTCCAGCTTGATATTTTTCAGCAAATGCTGTGTGTTTGGTCTGAAAGTGTCTTTCAACATTCGATTTTTTGTTATTTGCAAATTTCTCGCCACATATTAAGCATACAGGTAGGCCAGCGTTGTTGGCAGTGAACGCAAATAAATACGTCCACGCAGAATTAAATTCTCTATTTTCTATTTTCTTCCAGTTTTCTTTTTTTGGATTTATCCATTGATAACCTTACCGAGTCTGCAATCACGACGAGCCACCTGCAGGGGAAGGCACTTGACGGCGACGTAATAGGATGTGACGCACATTTTAGTTGACTAAATATTAAAACGTTTTTTATTTTCCGTGACACAGTATCACCTCAAACTCCAAGATATGAGGTGTTCCCGTTGAAAGATTGTCCACTGACAAAAAACATAAAAATAATAATTTTTTTTTTAAAATTTATTTATTTATTTTTTTGCACAAAGACTCAGGGAGCCGCAACAGAGGGGCTAAAGAGCCGCATGCGGCTCGCAAGCCGCGGGTTGCCGACCCCTGGCCTAAACGCTACTAATGCTTACTAATCACGAGTAATTTTAATGAAATAGTTTTACTTTGTGATTTTGTTACTGTTACTAAGATGAAGGATCTGAATAACATAGTAACACAGCAGCCTATATCCAAAGCTCCAAACACAAGATTGAAACCAGCTTTAAATGTCACTACACAGAATAACATTACAGTAATCCAGCATCCCAAGGCTGAACCATACAGCCCGTCAACTCTAAATGATGCATGCAAAGCCAATATTCAAGGTTACCAAGGTATACCCAGGTATTTTCTGACAAAGGTGCAAAGGTCGGACTACTATATAATTACCAGATAAGAAACTGAAAACTGAGAAACGAATACAACAGCTTCTTAGGCACCCTAAACCTTGACCTTGACGATACATATTACTCTTGTTCAGCATTTATAACACAACAATTAAATTACTGATCAAGGACTCTGCAGGTCAAGTATACAAATCAACTAGTGGCTTTTAGGATCCCAGTTTTATTAAAGTGGCTTGCATAGAACTGCATGCCTATTACCAAATAGACAGAACCATCTTTTTTATTCTTATTAGTGTAAAAAGCTAAATAATTCAAAAAGTTGAAGGATTACAAATATGAAGTTATATCACCCCTCTCCTGAAAGAGCTGAACATTTTGATGTTCGAACGGTTTCTGTAGCTGAAAAGAATTCCAGCGGTAGTGATATTTGTTGTAGTAGTGGTAGAAGTTGTAGTAGAAGTATTATTAGCGGTATAAGTATCAGTAGCATTTGAATAAGTACTAGTTGTAGCAGTAGTGATATTTGTAGTAGCAGTAGTAGTAGAAGTTGTAGTCGAAGTATTAGTAATTAGAAGAAGTAGTAGAAGTAGTAGTATCAGTAGTCGTAGTAATAGCTGTAGTAGTGGTTATAGTATTTAATATAACAGTAGTAGTAGTAGAATAAGTAGTAGTAGTAATACTAAAGTCAGTTTTTGAAGTAGCAGTAGAAGTAGTACTAGTAGCAGTCGTACTAATAGCTGTAGTAGTATTAGTACTGGTAGTAGCAGGAATAGCAGTATTAGCAGTTGTGGTATAAGTAATAATAGTAGTGGTAGTGGTAGTAATAGCAGTAGTGGTAGTAATAATATTTATGGTAGCAGTAATAGCAGTAGCAGTAGTAGTAATAGTAGCAACAGCAAAAGTTGAAGTAGTAGTAGTAGTAATACTAGAAATATTAGCAGTAGTAGTAGTTGTCGCAGTATTAGTAAGAGCATTTATTATTTCAACAAAAAAAAGCCTAATTTTGAGCTAAATGTTTAAATACAGTTAATCCATGAGGCTTTTATTTTGAAAGGGTGGGACTGGGTGGGGGAGGGAGGGGGAGAGGAGACATAATCATAATGTTTGACACACATAAACAGAGGTTATTAAATGAAAGGCTTCATCAGAAGCAGTTCAGTTAGAATTCACTCTCTTGGGCTTTTATTTTGAAATGGGGTGTGGGGGAGAAGGGGAGAGGAGACAGAATCATAATGTTTGATAAACACAAACCGGTTATTAAATGACAGGCTCATCACAAGCATTTCTGGGGGGGGGGTGGAGGAGGGTGGAAAGACCTCTAAAGATCCCTAAGACCTGAATGACTGTATGAGAGACACACAGAGAGATAGAGGGAGAGGAGTGTATGTGCACATGTGTCTGTGAGTCTGTTTATCAACATCACTAATTGGCTCAATCGCGAACACCTGTGTGCCTGAAGCCATTTCATGGAGATAAAACAGGGAAACGCCTCTCAAACAAATCATCAAAACTCCCATAACCGTAGCTCCTATTGCTCCGATATTAATAATTGAGAGGAAGGATGACTTGAGAAACAGATCTTGTAAAGATTGTGTCTGTAGTGTAAAAAATGTGGCTTAACTGGTGATCTAGAAATGGGGTATCGTGTTCTGTGGAAGATGTTTTTGAAGCAAAATTTAACATTCGTCTCTATGGAGCAGAAAGTTGGTTTTCTTCTCAATTAACGGCTTCTGTGTCAAATGTGGAAATCTGTGGGATTCTACAGTAATTTTTCTACGACAAGGACAATATTAGCTACTTTTACATCCAGAAATTATGCATGAAGAGTGAAGATTGTGGACACAGTGGCAAAACACAAATGTTTTTTTCACAAGAATCTCAAGCTGCGCTTCACTCTAGCGGTGACATCACGCACTCTAAGCTGTGCAATACACACTCATTATAAAGTCAGAAAATGGCTGAAAAATCATAAAAGTTAAATTGCTGCAGTTCAAAAGGTTTAAAAGATATTGGAAAGCTGAATTATGCGGCAATAGTTCAGGGTTTTCTCAACATTTGAAAGTTGAAATGGTGTCTTTAGCTGAAAGTATGAGGAGGTTGAAGGATTTGAAAGTTGAAGAAGTTTAAGAGGATTTGAAAATATTCTCCATAGACATCCCATTCAAAAATAAAGTTGCTAAAAGCTTAATAATTCAAAAAGTTTAAAGGTTAGAAATAGAAAAAGTCATAGCAGAGATGAGCTGACGGAGCTGAACATTTTGATAGTTGAACGGTTTCTGTAGCTTAAAAAATTAAGAAGAAGAGTTGCAACGAAAAATGGGGGGGACGGAAGAAATAGTGGAACTAGAAAAAGCATTTCCTGCTGAAAATGCGTTGGAATGCTGAAAGCTGAAATTAATCGTTAAAAAATTGCTGAAAATTAATAAATGGGAGACTATCTGTCTGAAAAATGTTGAAGCCCGAAAGCATTTAAACTGCACTGCTGAAAAACCTTCTAGTTGAAATGTCTAACTATGGTGTCTGTAGCTGAAAGTATGAGGAAGAAGAAGGCTTTGAAAGTATAACAGGATTTGAAGATTTTCTCCATAGAGATCCCATTCAAAAGAAAATTACAAAAACCTTAATTCAAAAAGTTTAAAGATTACAAATATGAAAAGTCAAAGCACCTCTCTCCTGAAAGAGCTGAACACTTTGAACATTTGAACAATTACTGTGGCTTAAACAAATTTCAGAAGTAGTGATATTTTTTGTAGTAATAGTAGTAGACGTTGTAGTTGAAGTAGAAGTATTATTAGCAGTAGAAGTATTAGTAGCATTAGAATAAGTAGTAGTAGTAGCAGTAGTGATATTTGTAATAGTAGTAGTATAAGTCGTAGTTGTAGTAGAAGTATCATTAGTAGTAGAAGTATTAGTATTTAGAAGAAGTATTAGTATTCAGAAGAAGTAGTAGCCAAGTATCAGTAGTAGTAGTAATAGCTGTAGTAGTGGTCGTAGTATTTAATATAACAGTAGTAGTAGTAGTAGTAGTAAAAGTAATGGCAGTATTTGAAGTAGCAGTAGTAGTAGTACCAGTAGCAGTCGTACTAATAGCTGTAGTAGTATTAGTACTGGTAGTAGCATGAATAGCAGTAGTAGCAGTTGTAGTATAAGTAATAGTAGTAGTGGTAGTAATAGCAGTAGTGGTAGTAATAATATTGATGGTAGCAGTAATAGCACTTGTAATAGTAGCAACAGCAAACGTTGTAGTAGAAGTAGTAGCAGCAGTAGTAGTAGTAATACTAGAAATATAAGCAGCAGTAGTAGTTGTCGCAGTATTAGTAAGAGCATTAATTTTTTCAACAAAAAAGCCAAATTTTGAGTTTAATGTTTAAATACAGTTAATCCATGAGGCTTTTATTTTGAAAGGGTGGGACTGGGTGGGGGAGGGAGGGGGAGAGGAGACATAATCATAATGTTGACACACATAAACAGAGGTTATTAAATGACAGGTTTCATCACAAGCAGTTCAGTTAGAATTCACTCTCTGGGGCTTTTATTTTGAAATGGGGTGTGGGGGAGAAGGGGAGAGGAGACAGAATCATAATGTTCGATAAACACAAACTGATTATTAAATGACAGGCTCATCACAAGCATTTCAGTTAGGATTCATTCTGTGGGGCTTTTATTTTAAAATGGCATGTGTGTGTGTGGGGGAGGGGGGTGGAGGAGGGGGGAAAGACCTCTAAAGATCCCTAAGACCTGAATGACTGTATGAGAGACACACAGAGAGAGAGAGAGGGAGAGAGAGACACAGAGAGAGAGGGAGAGAGAGACACACACACAGAGAGAGAGAGGGAGAGGAGTGTATGTGCGCGTGTGTCTGTGAGTGTGTGTTTATCAACATCACTAATTACTGGCTCAATCGTGAACACCTGTGTGCCTGAAGCCATTTCATGGAGATAAAACAGGGAAACACCTCTCGAACAAATCATCAAAACTCCCATAACCGTAGCTCCTATTGCTCCGATATTAATAATTGACAGGAAGGGTGAGTTGAAGAACAGATCCTGTAAAAATTGGGTCTGTAGTGTAAAGAATGTGGCTTAACTGGCGATCTAGAAATGGGGTATCGTGTTCTGTGGAAGATGTTTTTGAAGCAAAATTTAACATTGGTCTCTATGGAGCAGAAAGTTGGTTTTCCTCTCAATTAACGGCTTCTGTGTCAAATGTGGAAATCTGTGGGATTCTACAGTAATTTTTCTACAACAACGACAATATTAGCTACTTTTACATCCAGAAATTATGCATGAAGAGTGAAGATTGTGGACACAGTGGCAAAACACAAATGTTTTTTTCACAAGAATCTCAAGCTGCTCTTCACTCTAGCGGTGACATCACGCACTCTAAGCTGCGCAATACACACCCATTATAAAGTCAGAAAAGGGCTGAAAAATCATAAAAGTTAAATTGCTGCAGTTCAAAAAGTTTAAAAGATATCAAAAAGCTCAATCATGTGGCAATAGTTAAGGGTTTTCTCAACATTTGAAAGTTGAAATGGTGTCTGTCGCTGAAAGTATGAGGAAGTTGAAGGATTTGAAAGTTGAAGAAGTTTAAGAGGATTTGAAAATCTTCTCCATAGAAACCCATTCAAAAAAAGGTTGCTAAAAGCTTAATAATTCAAAAGGTTTAAAGGTTAGAAATAGAAAAAGTCAAAGTAGAGATGAGCTGACGGAGCTGAACATTTTGATAGTTGAACGGTTTCTGTAGCTTAAAAAATGAAGAAGAAGAAGCGTTGCGACGAAACGGGGGGACAGAAGAAATAGTGGAATAAAGAAACAGGATAACAATAGTTGGAATGCTTAACAGCATTCCAACAATAATATCTCTGTGCCAGAGCTTACTCTGACTGGGGGTACTATAGTTGTATTGGAAGCATGTTTTCTACTTTTAAAACTTTCCACTAAATGTGTCTGTTTGAGTTTATAGAGGAAGATTTTAGAGGAAGGTCTTAAGTATCAAACACGACTGTAGGAGCCAGGTGTAGCATGTGTCATTTTGTATGCCCTTTTTTGTCACTTCCGGTAATTGAGTCACGTGGTGCTGGGAATAGTCACAATGGGGGTTTATCAGCTGTCAGAATCAGACTAGGGGATGGATTGGAAGGAGAGGGGGTGAGAGAGGGAGCCTTATATTTTGTTGACCGCTATTTCACGCTATTTTTACACGTTTATTCACATTAATACTGACAAATTACTGAGTTACGATTGTATGCCATCAATAATCAACGTTTATTTGTTGCTCACAAATAAACACTCGAAACTCATCCACTGGATTCTGGAAGTCATTTACGTTACAGCCCGCACGTCCGCAAGTTTAAATCTCCTCTACTTAGCCTCTCGGTGACTAAAGGAAAATTGCCGCTAGTCACCTACATCGTCAACAAAATCAACGGAATTACAAGTACAACGAAACTTACGGAGCCATGTCACTTTCGGCGTTGACGAACCAGACGCGGAGGATCACGATCGCCATGTTGAACCTTCACGTTGCTCCTGACAGCTGTGCCGGCTGCCCGACAAGACCGCGAGCTGAACGGTGGTATGTAACCTGCGTTTCTACTGTGTGTGGCTCGTTTGAAACACAGTTTGAATCAGTTACTGCCGCATGTCGAAGTGGCGTATTGTTACCCTTTCGGCGCGGGGTTGCCGCTGCGTGGATTAACGTACATTGTGTTGGAGCCTTGAAACAGACTGTGGCGCGCTGTGGTCTCGGCGCATTGGACGCTAATACGGCGCCTTCATTCCAGTGCAGTCCAGTTGAGGTTGCTGGCTTCAAATTGAATTTCTACTGTGCCGGTCATTGCCTTGGTTGTTTGAAATGAGCGCCTCAAGGACTGGTTCGATGGTTGGCACATGGAAAGAAGAAGATAAGAAGTCTCTATCTGGTCAACATGATGTTCAGGATGAAATATTGCCATGTGACAGTATATCAAACCACAGTGACAGCAGCAGGAAACGCACTTCAAAATCAAACGTTTCCACAACATCATCTGCACGTCTCAGAGCAGAGGCTGAAATGGCTGCTTTGCTCGCCCGTCGAAGGTTACTGACTGAAAAGCACGCTCTCGAGGAACAGGAAGAGCAAATAAGAAAACGTAAAGAACATCTACAGTTTGAAGCTGACATTGCTGCATCCATGGCGAAAGTCAATGTTTTACGAGCCTCTGGATCTGGTGTGTGGAGTGCTGCTTCCCAGAGATCAAACGGCATGGAATCATATTTCGAAAAACAGATGAAAACTTTCAAAGTGCTTAATATTGACGCAGAGACTTTCATACCACATACTATTGGAAGGAGTGGAAACGGAGAACCATCAACTGGAAATGCTGAGTCACATTTGGGAGCGACAAGACCAAAGGAAGCAGTTAATGCTGTACATGTCCACCAGGAGGCACCAGAGCTCATAAGACAGAGCACATTTCCAATCGCCACAGCTCATCCAGTACCTGATCATAGAGATGTCCATACACCCTCTTTCATGAACAGCAATAATAATCCGAATCAGTTATTGTCTATATTGGAAAAACAAAATGAAATAACTGCAATGCTGGTGCACCAACAACGTCTGTCATCGCTGCCTAAGAGAGAGATCCAAACGTTTGATGGAGATCCTCTGCAGTACCATGCTTTCATGCGAACTTTCGAGCAAATGATTGAGGGAAGGACTGACGACGCGGAAGATCGCCTGCACTTCTTGGAACAGTACACCAGAGGGCAACCAAAGGAGCTTGTCAGAAGCTGTCAACACATGACCGATGGCACTGGATATGGAAAGGCAAAAGCCTTGCTGCATGAACACTTTGGAAACGAGTTCATGATAGCATCTGCCTATTTGGACAAGGTCGCTTCATGGCAAACAATCGTGTCAGAGGACGGAAAGGCTTTACAGGCACACGGCCTGTTTTTGCGTGGATGTTGCAACGCCATGGAGGAGGTTCACAGTCTGTGCGAATTAAACACACCTGCTAATATGCTCACTGTGATAAGAAGATTGCCCTACAAGCTAAGGGACAAATGGCGAACAGTGGCATATGACATCCAGGAAAAGCATAGCCGAAGAGCTAAGTTTGCTGATATCGTGGGTTTTATTGAGCGTCAAGTAAAGATTTTAACAGATCCTGTATTTGGAAACGTACAAGACGTCCCAAAGATACTGGTGCACAAAGAAGACAACAGAGCAAAACCTTCACCACTCTCGAGGGCTAAAGGAAGTAGCTTTGCCACTACAGTTGAAAGAAAGACCATGTCGGAGAACACTGTTGTAGATGGACACTCACCTGAAAGGACTTGCCTGTATTGCAAAGGTGGACACATGCTGGAGTTGTGCGCTTTAATGGAGAAGAGGGCACACAGTGAGAAGATCGATTTCCTGAAAACGAATGGAGTTTGTTTTGGCTGCTTGTGTACTGGGCACATCAGCAAGGACTGCAGGAAACGTCTGTCTTGCGAAACATGTGGTTTAAGACACCCGAGTATGCTTCACATCCATCCTGAGGAAAGAGGAGCATGTCCGGATCAAGGCAAGCGCAACTTTGAGTGTACAGTGGACAGTTCTTTGGTTGCAGTCCAAACCAGCGGTCTCACTGGGGCCGGTGAACAGAACTGTAAGCTAGCTATCGTACCAGTAAAGGTCAAATCTACGAAAGGTCAAAGGACAGTGGAAACCTATGCCTTCTTGGACCAAGGAAGTTCAGCATCCTTCTGCACAACGGGCCTGATGGATAAACTGAATCTCTCTGGGAGAAAAACAAAGATCCTTTTGCGCACCATGGCCAAGAGAAAATTGTGGACAGTTGTATCGTATCAGATTTGGAAGTGGCTGGATTGGATAGCGGGTCGTACTGCAAAATGCCAGACATCCTTACTCAACATAAAATGCCCGTGAACAGGAGTAACATCCCACAACAGCAACACCTGCACAAATGGCCTCATTTGAAACAAATCCACCTGCCCGAGATAGACACAGATGTGGAGCTCTTGATAGGCATGAATGCGCCCAGAGCTTTGGAACCACTCAAAGTCATCCGGAGTGTGGACAAAGGGCCATATGCCATCAAGACAATGCTTGGTTGGACAGTGAATGGACCACTTGGTGGAGAATGCTGTGATGGAGCTGCGAGTCATCCTGCGGTGACTATCAACAGGATTTCTGCTCTAACTCTCGACGAACTCCGGAAATAGCAATTCAAAGGCGACTTACCTGAATGCAGTCAAGACGTACAGACAGGGCCGTCGAGGGAGGACCGTAAGTTCTTGGAGACGGCCAACAAGACTGTGAAACTTTTGGACTGCCACTACAGCATTGCTTTACCTCTAAAGAACAGAGGGACGAGCATGCCTAACAACTGTGAGACTGCAGAACAGCCTGCCCATAACCACGATCTGCCTTCATCAGGAGTCGGTTGAATCCCGATTACCGTACCTTGATGACATGACTTTGATTGACTTGACTTGACTCGAGTGATGGTAAAGATCACTCTCAACGCTAGGCTAAGTGCCAGAAACCTCTGGCCTAGAGAAGAAAGAAGACTTTTTTGTCATGGACTATTACATTGAAATGTGTATTCTCTTGCACATATAATGCATCTGTAATTATTACTACGCAGAAGGTAATAATTAGGGGCCGGAATGTAGGAGCCAGGTGTGGCATGTGTCATTTTGTATGCCCTTTTTTGTCACTTCCGGTAATTTAGTCACGTGGTGCTGGGAATAGTCACAATGGGGGTTTATCAGCTATCAGAATCAGACTAGGGGATGGATTGGAAGGAGAGGGGGTGAGAGAGGGAGCCTTATATTTTGTTGACCGCTATTTCACGCTATTTTTACACGTTTATTCACATTAATACTGAGAAATTACTGAGTTACAATTGTATGCCATCAATAATCAACGTTTATTTGTTGCTCACAAATAAACACTCAAAACTCATCCACTGGATTCCGGAAGTCATTTACGTTACAGCCAGCGCGTCCGCAAGTTTAAATCTCCTCTACTTAGCGGTGACTAAAGGAAAATTGCCGCTAGTCACCTACAACGACCTTTCATTATTAAAGACTGCTTTATTTTTTTTAACTAAGCAACAAATCTACCTCCTGTTTATACCGGCACCCACCCGCATGCCCAGTGTACGTGAATAGTCATGTCATATTCGTTTTCAGGCGTTGAAACGCCTGTGTGGACATGCATGTTTTAGTATGGTCAAAACTCCAAACAGTTGCATGAACTAAGTAGCCAAGTTTCACGGTAGAAAAATGGAGGGGTTTGTTAATCAAACCCTGCCACCTTCAAGTCAAAGGGCGCATACTTTCAGGTGGCTACGAAACACAGGAATTTCTTGCGTTTCAACCTCTCGGGGATAGCCGACGAGTTAAACTAGCTAAGTCAGTAGACGTAAGGATACAGCCACAGCTGGTTTAATGCACTGGTTGACTGACTGAGTATAGGGTGAGAGGCAACAGATGCTGGTAAATAGAAGTTCTCTATTTAGTTCTCGCTCTCGCGCTCGCTCTGTGTTTGTTAGCACACATATGTACGCATTATGTGTGTGAGAGTTTGATACAGCTAGCCTATACTGAACCAGTTTGATGACGCAATTTTGGTGATGTATTGTGGGTAGTGGTTTGGGCAGGACACAGTGAGTTCGCTGGGTGTTCAAACATAAATCCCGGTGGGCTCTCCATATGTCTTTCTTCCGTATCTCTGTCTTTTTTTGTACGGACCAAAACATAAGGATACTTCTTGTCCATGTAGACGGGTTATTCTCCCAGGTTGGTCAAACATAAATCCCTGTAAGCTCTCTTTGTTTCATCCACCGGTTCCGGTGTAGTGTTGAATACTGTACCTACCTAAATCTGAACCAACGCTTAACCACATAGGGGGGCGCTATAATTTTAACAGGACGACTTCAACATAACACCAGCTTCATTACTTGACTTTTAAAGCTCTTCAATTTCTCTGTGATTGATTTCACTGTGAAACAATAGGTGACCAATTGGCGTCGTGATATTGTAATGCTGTCACAGCTGTGTGTTTGTCGAGTATTTTACAACAGAGTAAAATAGACCAGATATGTTTTAGGGCGGGGCTACCTTTTGATTGACAGGTCTGTTGGGGTCTGAGCATATGGCTTCAACATGTGCTGTGAACAAAGAGAATCAGGCCTTCCCTTTTGCAAGCAAAGGTTTCATCCTGATTGTGGTTTGATGAGAGCAAACCTCCTCTGGAAGGAATTTCACACTAGGGTGTGAATTTCTCCCCCCCCACCAAAAACTATGGTTCCTGAATGCACCGCTGCAATCTCATTGGCCGAGAGCCAAGACAGCACCAGGACCCCTGTGGTTCAACCACTGTCCAACAAAACTGCCTGCAGCTCACACCTCCTTGCTTTTCCCTTCAACCTCCGTCGAGCGAGGGAGCACACAAATGCTCTCTTCCCTCTGGACTTCGTCCTGGGACCAGAAGAGGCACCGGGCCCTTCTCTCCCCCCCCCAGCGCCATGCTGACAACAGAAGGCCCACGATGAGGACCGCGAGTCCTCATCAAACCCTCCGGCAGGAAGACAAGGACGAACCCCCTCTCTCCGCCGACGATTACCGGGAGGAACGAAACGACGTTACCTCAGCCGACGTTCACCCACAGGCCTCATCAAACCCTCCGGCAGGAAGACAAGGACGAACCCCCTCTCTCCGCCGACGATTACCGGGAGGAACGAAACAACGTTACCTCAGCCGACGTTCACCCACAGGCCTCATCAAACCCTCCGGCACGAAGACGTCTAATCCTCTCCTGACCGATGATTACCGGGAGACGCACGGACCACGCCGTCTCACCCGAAGTTTCACTGTCCCCGCTGCAGCGAGAACAGATCGGACCCGCGTGCTCCAGAGCGAGCTGCGCCACAGAGGACCGACCCCGCGCCGGCAACGCCGCGCCGATGTCTGCCGAGCCTGCGTCCACTCCAGAGCGAGCCACGCTACTGGGTGCGACCGACTCCTGAGGACCGAGCTACTCACAGTCTGCGCCCCCTCCGAGAGCCGCGCTCCCGAGTCAACACTCGAGGACTGATCGATTCCCATCACGGGAACGAGCCCCATCGAACAAAGCTTCTTCAAGTAAGGTTCATCGCGTCTGGGCAATAGCTTAGCATAGCTTAGCTTAAATTAACCTAAGTTTCATTCAGGTTAATTAATGTATGTGTTATTATTCCCGCACCCTGTTGTGTTCAATCACTGTCTTGTTACACCGCGTCATTGCACAATTATCGCGGACCAGGGAGCCCCGCTATATTGTGTGTTGCCCGCTGTAACTGTCTGCATCAGATCCGTCGCTGCTCGTGAAGGGAGAGTTTGTGTGTATTATCACTGAAAGACTGAACCTACGGTGGCCGGACCTTCGTCTCGCCGACCGAGTTTCGGGGTGATAAGAAAACAATACTCCCATCTCACCGCAGTGTTAAGATCTGTTTTGTTTGGGGATTATTTTTCATTTATTTTATTACACTTCGTGTGATATTCTCTCCTCATTAAATCAGCTCTGTGAGTGAAATGTGGAATCTCGGCTGTCGTACATAAGTGTCGGCAGTTCTACCGACAGCGGCACTTGTATACGATACGGCCAGGTACCCCCCATTCTCACTACAACGCGGACCGCACGCAGAAGTTTGATTCATGACCCCCACCTTTGCTCTCTTTCTTGCCTCTCCCCTAACTCACACACACACGTCATTACCCACAGTCTCACCCCCCTCTGCTAGTTTGGCTACGTCATTCGACTCCGCCATCTTTGTAGTTTTCGACTGTAATTTCAAGACCTCCCCTTTCTCTCCACACACACCCACACACCCTCACCCATTTTATTATTTTCTTTAAGTATTAGGCATATAAAATTGTATGATAACGTTTGTTGGTTGCAATATTAATTGATCTGATCATTTATTATTCTGATTTAATAAACCCTGTTAAACTTTAAGGAGCAGTCGTCTGTGATTACTTGTGCATATGTATGTAATAAAACTATCTAGTAGTCTGTGCTCGAATTCAACCGTTCACTGTCACTGAATGCATGTCATACGCAGACTATTGACATTATGAGTGAACACTAATTATGAGACTTAGTTTTATCGTTTGGTTATCGGTCCCTGTTCGCAGGGTGGTGCCCCGTTATTATTAATAATCATTAATAATTGTTACTTACATTAATAATTCTATTGATGTCAAGAATTGAGTTTCTTAAATGCTGATAACTCAAACAAGCCCCTATTGATCCCAACAGGTCTCTGCCACTGCATTGTCTGGTCTGGCCAGTGAGTTGTCCGCATGTTCGTCATAAAACTTTAACTCTTTCACAGTGGGTTTTTAATTCATGAAAAATAATTGCAACCATTTTGGTCGCCTAAAAATGTCTGATTCAACATTTGGTTGTACTTAGCTCCACCTTTTTGCATCACTTCTAGTTGCCGAAAACAAGATGTCAAGGTCAAAATGCAGAGCTTTAAAATGGCAAATGGCAAATGAGTGCCAGTGGAGGCTTGGGAACGCTATTTGTAGATAAATGCTTATTAGGTGGAGGACCACACGCTATGCCAGGCTTTATGCGTCAACTCTAAAAGTAAAACTTTGTATTCTTTTTGCACACCCATCCTCTGTTATGCCTTGTTTTAAAGAAATGATTAATGCTTTGCAAAATGTCAATTGTGGCGAATCTGAAACAGTCTCACACCATACTACGGTTGAAGGGCTGTGACACACTGCCAAACAGACCTGCAAGTAAGTGATTAGTGCATTGTAACATATAACTGTTGTGAATATTGTTCATCATAGTTATTATTCAGCCTAATAATATATATTTGAATGAAAAGCAAAGATATAAATAGGATCACTAACCATTTAATACAATGAGTACTTTTCTGTACTCTGTGCAGGTGTGATACAGTCATATCTGTCCAGATGTGCAGCACTTGACATTGATGATGATCATGTTATATTTAGCTTTGAAAATAGTTTAAACACCAAACTACTACTGATGGACAAAGCAGTCTGGTGATATAATTGAGAGCACTAACAGAATGGCCTGTAACACCAAACCAGGTTTACATCCCTCAGACAAATACTGAAGAAGTTGGGCCTGATATCGTCATGTGATATCAGGTTCACACTTGTTCAAAAGAGACATGCCTTAGCCTTTCACGTTTCTAAACGTTCATGTTGTTATTTCAGTTCAATGCTGAACAAATTAAATAATGTTTATGTTCATATCTCAAGCCAATAGGTTTGATAATTTGAAAAAAATATATATTTTAACTGACCAAATTTTGGTCTTGAACTTATATTCAGACTAAAAATAAGTGTCGGAAAAGTTTTTGAGGTTAAATATAACTTTGAATCAGTTCTGGAATTGTTTTGAATAAAATATTTATTGAAATTTTTCACTTTCATATATATTTAGATATTTGAGGTCTACTATTTTTCAGATTGAGATTTTACAGGTAAAAAAAATTTTGGTTTCAAATCTTTTTTGAGTGGGCCAGATGGAGTCAGGACTGTCCCATTGTCCATAAAAGCGACAGTAGAACTCGTTCAGCTCGTTTGCCAGGCATGGGTCATTCATGGAGTGGGGTGCTTCAGGTTTGTAGTTTGTTATCTGTCTGAGACCTCTCCAGATACAAGCAGAGTCACATGCTGAGAGCTGGTGTTGCGTTGAGTACTGTCGTTTAGCGTCTCCCACCGCCTTGCTAAACCTGTATGTTGCCTCTTTAAACATCTCATTGTCCCCACTCCTAAATGCCTGTTCCTTTTGCAAACTTAGCTGTCTGAGTTCTGCTGTAAACCAGGGTTTGTCGTTGTTATAACCAGGCCCGGCTCCAGGCACTGATTTGCGGGGGGGCCTTACGTTGCTTTGGGGGGGGCACGTTTTTTTTGTTTGTTTTTTTACAGCCTATGGTAGCATAGTAGGTCAACTTGTGTATTGAAAGATCAGCAGATAGCAGATTCAGCCACAACAAGACATTTAAAAAATAGGCACATCCAGCAACAACATTAACAACAACAATAACAACACACTGTCTGGTGTTTGTCCGAAACGGAGCGGAGCACAGCAGCGCAGCAACAACGAAAAGGCCCTAACAGCTAGCCTACAACAGAAATTAAGAAAAAATTGCTTTGCATTACATTTTTGTTTGTTTTTCCAAGAAAGAACAAACACATAGGCCTACAACCAATCATTTAGCCTAGTCCATAGGGCCAGGAGGCTGGATAAAACCAGATAATAAGGGCATGCGAGACCACTAGATGTAATTGGTGGTTGAAACAATGGACATAAGGAATGTCTCGCTGCAGTTTCTCTTGCAACCGTTTCTGCACTCCCCCGTGCTTACCGGACATCAGAGAAGCACCGTCATAGACTTGGCTAATTATTTGCCTCGGACTCAGTCTAGCTTTAGACAATTCCTCCACGATCGTGTCAGTCAGTGTAGCCGCATCCCCTTGGTCAGCTGTGGCAATTGTCAGAAGACGTTCGGTTGGCTCATACAACTCATTAATAAAGCGCACAACTATTGAGATGTTTCCTCTTCCTGTTGGGTCTCGAGTACCATCCACTTTTATCGTGTAAAATGACTCCCCGACCTCTGTCACGATGTGCTCAGTGACCATGGTGGACATGATGTCCAGCAATTCATTCTGGATCTCATGGCTGGTGTATCTGGCATTGTGTGGAATGGACTGGGCAATCGTGGCCAACACAGGATCTTTCCGTAGAGTATACTCAAACATAGACAAGAACAAACCACAGCCATCATCAGACATACTCGCAGAGTCATTATCGCCTCTGAAAGGCAAGTGGCTGATGGCGAGAAACTCAATTACATCTACTATTGATGACAGGTAGTATCTATTGCTCTGCAACTGTTCAGTGTTAACCAAAGTCGATACCTCTCTTCCTGTAGCAATCCTCATTCCCTTGTCTTTGCACATAGTTGCACAAAGCATATTTTATTTGGATGCTGCGTGTTTGTTCAGCCCTTTCCCCATCTCCACTGCATGCTTCCAATCGGAAAATCCATTCAGAGTAAAGGCAGAGTCCATGGAAGACCCAGGCGCCCGGAACTTTCGGCAGGGGTAACAATATGCAGCATCTGCATTAACTGAATACTCCAGCCAGTCTCTATTAGTGTACCAGGCGCTGTGGAATGATCTCTTTTTATCTGAAAATAGGCTTGATGGGTAGTTCTTTATCACCACTTGATTGGGTTGATCAATGCCCAGATCTCCTGCTGGTTCAGATGCCTGCTGTGAGGACCTCTGCTGCCTGCTAGCTTCGACGGGGTGGCTAACGTTAGCTTCTCTGGAGCTGTCAATCTCCTCAGACGTCTGTGCGTATGAGCACCCGGCTTCGCTTACACACGCTCTGTCCCCGTCCTCTGAGACACTCCGCGGTTTATTAAAGAAACGTCGTATATCCATCTTTTATTTCTTTATCTCTCTATCTAGGACTCGGATCACAACTCCTAGTACTGTTGAGCAACCTATTCTGTTCGCACGGAACTTCGCAGCCGCGGCCCGCTCTGCACTTGTCGTTTCCGTTTTTACGCCAAACCAAAAGTGGTTAAAATTATTTTTGAGCAAACTTCATATTAAGTGTATAATAACAATAGTAATTATAGTATGCATTTATTCGGGAAAAGATAGTTATTTTTGTAATTGTGATTTCTTTTTTTTACGTGTGATAAGTGACTGACAGGCTCGTCCGTCCAGGGCGGGCCCAACCGAGTCCCAGGGTGGGCCTTGCACCCCAAGGCCCGCCCCTAGCGCCGGGCCTGGTTATAACTCACCCTGGTGCTTGTTGGAACACAGCTGTCTGTAGCTGATGTATGACATCACATCCTCTGTGCTCATCCAGATTGTTGGTAGCAGTCCTGAAAACATTCCAGTCTGTACAGTCTAAACACGTACGAAGATCATCCATGGCTTCACTGGGCCACTGCTTTGATTTTCTGACAACAGGCTTACAGAGCTTTAATTTCTGCCTGTATGCAGGAATCAAATGGACCATGACGTGGTCAGAGAGACCCAGTGCAGCACGAGGGACGGCATGATAGGTGTAACAGTGATCTAAAGTGTTCTCCTCTCTGGTTGAGCATTTAATAAACTGTGTATTTGGGGAGTTCATGGCTGATGTTTCTTTTGTTAAAGTCGCCAAGGACAATAACTAAAGAATTCAGGTTGGTCTGCTCCACACACAGTAGGTGTGTCTCAATTCAGCGGCTGCATCCTTCAGAGGAACCAGCCTTTGCGGTCTACGTCAGCCGCGTCCTTTGAGGACCGCGAAGGCTGGACCGAGCAGTCTCCGAAATGAGACGGTCTACGCTACAGAGGACTTCCTGTTTGCGTCACCAGCTGTTCCTGCCGCTGAATTGAGACACACCTTGTATCTGGAGGCGAGCGTGCGCTCCTGTGGTGGAACGTAAACACTGACCAGTATGAATGAAGCAAACTCACGGGGGAGTAAAATGGTTTCAAGAGGGTGTGAAACCACTG
Source organism: Lycodopsis pacificus (assembly GCA_028022725.1). Lineage (NCBI taxonomy): Eukaryota > Metazoa > Chordata > Actinopteri > Perciformes > Zoarcidae > Lycodopsis > Lycodopsis pacificus. The sequence continues at coordinate 1,544,965 of CM051700.1, forward strand.
AGAGGTAAACGGGTGGGGTCCGCGCAGTCTGCGAAACATTTCCTGCTTTTTAAAAGCCAAGGTGAGGCACAGTCGCCCACTCAGAGACTATCAGTGACTAAATAGTATTGGAGGGTTTGTTTCAGGGGTCGTCAACTATGATCTCTCCATGAAGCAAGGCCCTGTGGTCAATAAACGTATCCATTTTACTGACACACGCCATTTGTTATATAAACCCTCGAAAAAACAAACCCATCTCTGTAATAGCTATATTTTGTTTTTGTAAAATAGTCAGGAGCAATCTATATATAGGTATTCAACAACTACTGTATAACAACTGTGAAAAACAAAAATATTCAATGAAATACATAATACTTATTTTCTTTGGTATTTTTCTCATATACAGATATACAATGATGATTGCTGGGTAATGTTTGTGTTGATGTTGTCGAATGTCAAGTCTCTATTTGATGGTGTGACAAGACGATATGATATACTGTGGCTAGTTTAGGTGTAAAATCTGTCAAGACTGACAAGCCGAGGAAGCAGTCATGCATTTCATCATTATAGTTTGCACTGGGGCACATTGTACTTACGCCACTGCCTTGATCACTTCTATCATGCGGGTATTTCATATCTACAAATACTTTATGTTTTGAGAATAATTGTCTCCAGGTGGATGACTCACTATCACACACACTGTGTGGTGCTTCTCAATAATATAATCTGTTATCCTTTTCTAATGTTGTATTTCTCGATGAACTTGATTTCGTCTCCACTGGCACACCGGCAAGTCTTAACAGGTAATACTTGTCTGTTGTCACATACCATACGATAATGATGTTCATTTCCTCTCCCGCCTGCACTCACAGTCACAAACACACATATGCACACACGCAGGAGAAGAGCAGGGACCTTGAATCTATTTACCAACCCAGAGTATTATCACAGAACAGTCCTTCAGGTAACACTGTCCATGGACTCCGGTCAAGGTCATCACACACACACGCACGCACACACACACACACACACACACACACGCACACACACACACACACACACTATTCTTGGAATCCTATTTTCTATAGAAATCCCAGTAAGATAACACGCTAGATCATTTTAAGTCCTTAGTCAATTTCAAATTAAATTCACAAGAGGTCACCTAATGACTTTCTTATTCTACAAAAAAAATCTTGATACAAAATTAGGAATGAAGATATGTTTTTTATGACATCTAAAAAAAAGTATACTGTTTCTGCAAAAAATAGTTTGTTGTAATATTTAATAAACGGATCATATCATAATCTTAGCTGCAGGTTTTGAACATGCTGAAAAGAATCTGCCTCCTCTTTCATTAAAAAATCATTGCAGATAGGATAATGCTTCTTATGTTGCACAACAAATTGAACTTTTGCAAGTCAGCAGCTGGGGCTGACTCCAGTGATGATATCATGCCATTCCCCTGAATCAGCCCTTGGGCCCACCCTAAGGGACAGAGCAGGTATAAAAACCTGTCACACACCGCCTGTCATCACACTAGGTTGAACCAACACTGCTCACACTCAGGCTGCTTGCACAATCTGCAGTGACAAGGAGTGACACTTTGCGTTCATAGTCTCTGGGTTGTTAAACAGGAACCTAGGGCAGCATCTTTAATCGCAGTTCCTGTCAGGGTGATCTGTGTGAAGCATTAGTAGCGGTTAGTAAGCCTCCTGGGGTGCTGGGTCTTCCTCTCATCATCATCATCAACAGCAACATTACCATGATAATAAGCATTGCACTGATCTGGACAGTAGTGGTGGGATTCTGCTGCCTTTTATGGCTTGCTGTGGGGATACGACACAGGTAAGACTAGACATAGGACATGTAGGATGCAATGTATTAGGCATTTCTTATAGTTGTATTTTATGTATACAGTGTGTCTGGAACACTTAACATTATTAGGAATCAGCTGATATATGCCAACCACCAACAGTTTTTTCCAGGGAAGCAGTCACATGCAACAACATGATGCATGTGGCAATTTATGTAAACCAGTTACGCACTGTGAAGGACATAAGTATGCATGCAGTGTGAGCTAATCAAACAAAAGCGTTTGTAAAGATGTTGGAATTTGTTTGGTGTGCTGTTGTTTCACCAGTGTGCTGTCGGTGCTTATCTGCTTAAACCATCGTCGGATTGACAAAATCTGAAATGGTTTCGAATGTACAATATATGTTACAAAAAATGTTGTTTCTAAGAGCGTCATAATGACATTTAGGCTGGCATTAAACCATAACAACAATGGTAACTGTTTTGGAATGTTTTGGAAAGTGTGCTGGTTGTTGGGAGGATCAGGTAAAACTTCAAGGAAACTGGGCTCATTTACGAGATCTCAATGAGTTTTTATCATCAGGGAATCATCACCCTTTTCAGTAGGACAAATTAATCTTTAAAATATTTTGGTAAGCATTTTATTCTTTGATTTGACAGTCGATAGTGAAGTGGTGACAAAAAATGGTTGCAATTACATGGTAAGGACCCTTAAACCCCAGGAGATGGGGCACCCTGGTGTCCTAGGGGTTTTTAAGGCACTGACCATGAACCACAACGTCCTTGGACTGCAACTGGTTTGAAAAACCCACCAGGGTACCCCAATTTTATTCTTCAAAGTGATGGAATTTTGTCAGTGGGGCTGCTGTTCAGTGCGAACACTATAACCATGTTGGGTTATCTTCCTACAATTCACCTATTTCTTAGACAAGGTGCTTTTTGTTTTGGACATACATGGTTCGCATTGGACAAAAAGTAAAAACTTACATGAGCTGGCTATAGGTTGAATCAGTCAGTAATAGTAAGAAAAAAAGTGAGCATGACTCCGATAAAAATGTCAGTTTTTTATTTTTTATTCATTCAATCATCATAAACCCTCTCTGTACAAACAACTGGGCCCTAATATGCAAACACTTTGACCTTCTATCAGTGGTTATTAGTTTTGTCTTTCACTGAATATTGTATGCTATATCTTTCTTGTCTATGCCCCATAGGCAACCTGGTGAGCCTGCAGTTGAGAATGGCCTCATCCCCTACCTCGGCTGTGCTCTGCAGTTCGGGGCCAACCCTCTTAAGTTCCTCCGCAGCCGCCAGAAGAAGTATGGTCATATTTTCACCTGCAAGATAGCAGGCCAGTACATCCACTTCCTGTGTGACCCCTTCTCTTACCATTCAGTCATCAAACAGGGGAGAAACCTGGATTGGAGGAAGTTCCACTTTGCTACGTCTGTTAAGGTAAATGTATTAGATTTCATCTTCTAATATTCATACCATGTTCTGTCAGGATATTTTTTGATGACACCAGTGACCCTAAACCCATTTTCATCAGGCGTTCGGCCACGACAGCTTTGACCCTCGCCATGGCCACACTACAGAGAACCTTCACCAAACCTTCCTGAAGACCCTGCAGGGTGAGGCTTTGCCCTCCCTGATAGAGTCCATGATGGGCCACCTACAGGACGTCATGCTGAGGACGGACACACTCAGCCCTAGCAAGGACCACTGGGAGGTGGATGGCATCTTTGCTTTCTGCTACAAGGTCAGCAATTGGACTTTAGACTGGAAAGCATACAAGATAATTTAAGACACTGGAAGAGGTAGTCTGCCATCAGGCCTAAGGCTCTACATGTTATAGTGGACGCAGTCTGGATTAAATTTACCCACAATATGTACGAAATTATGTCAAACAAAGTCACTTTTCATGGCTGCAACAAAAAAAAAGCAGCAAAAGAGAGACTAGACTTAGTCATTTTTCAAGATTTAACACTGTAATTCCAAAGCCTTCATGCTCTTCATTTGGACTTGAAAACAGTGCTCCCAACAGTCTTAACAGGTTTCCTTCTGTCCTGCTGTCCCCCAGGTGATGTTTGAATCTGGCTATCTGACTCTGTTTGGTAAAGAGCTTGGTGAAGACAAGCGCCAGGCTAGGGAGGCGGCTCAGAAAGCCTTGGTGCTCAACGCTTTGGAGAACTTCAAAGAGTTTGACAAGATCTTCCCGGCATTGGTGGCTGGTCTGCCCATCCATGTCTTCAAGAGTGCCCACAGTGCCAGAGAGGTTAGTGCCGCAATGCCTCTGTGCTGCCATTTCTCACAACTTAAGCAGTATAAACTTTATTTAAGAGAAACTCAAGTATTTATTTTTTTTATGTCTAGAATCTAGCAAAAACCATGCATGCTGAAAACTTGTCCAAGAGGGAGAACATGTCTGATCTGATCTCTATGAGGATAATCTTGAACGATTCCTTATCTACCTTCAATGACTTGAGCAAAGCCAGGACCCATGTTGCTCTGCTATGGGCTTCACAGGCTAACACCCTGCCTGCTACCTTCTGGAGTCTCTTTTATATGATCAGGTATGCTAATAGCTATCTTTGTCTTTAGGCTCACAAGAACAGAAGATAGCAAATGGATTGGTCGACTCAACAAGCAGTAGTGGTTGCGAGTTCTGTTCTGTTTGAACAGAATCAATTATTTGTAGTCTCTTTATTGTTGTTAGTAAATCAATAATGTAGCTATCTTCTTCTTGTCAGTTAAATGTCAAGTGTGGTAATCTATTATCACGAAAACACATCTCTTTGTTCACAGCCTGGGGCTAGGGTGGCTAACGTTGCTGGCTTAGAATTACTCATATGTATACATGTGTCTATATGTCTATGTCTATATCTAATCTATGCACTTTAGATCAATCTATTGTAACTGACCTGACACAGTAGACCAAATTGTTGACTGATAGTAGGCAAACATTAGACTAGCATTTCAATTTTAGCAATATGCTGCTGTCAAAGAGAGTTGAGATCACAGAGAAAGCTGCCTTAATTACATGCATACAAGATCAGAGGGGAAGGTTAGGATAAGAAAGACATAAAGAATATACTCAGAAATCAATAGTTAAAGTGTAACCAAACGATAAAGTTTATGATCATGATTAATGACGAATGTTTAATACATAGAGTGATTTAACAAATGTAAAAGTGATTATAATGATGAACTGCGTTGAACTGTGTTGAGAAGTAAAAAGTGTACGTGTTAGGACATGTTTTGGGGAAGTGAGATCATATAGGAGTTGTCCGGAAAGTGAGATCAGCAACAGATGTTCGGGCGGAGGTCCGCGATGCTTCGGACTCTGTTGCAAGAACAAGGGGCGAAGGGAAGGTTCTTTCCAAGCATACGCACTCACCCAGAGGGGTGGGGGCCCAAGACTGAAGGGAGATCTGGTACTTTTCCAAACATAAGCACACACACAAAAGGGTGGGATAAAGATCATGTGTTCAGAACAGGAGGAGGGGGGAACAGATAGCCCAAATCGACAATATAAGGAGACGTCTGCAATACGCAGGCTGGGATTTCTACACGAGAGCCATCCAAGTGCTCTGATGAGGAAGATATGGACGATTTGCAACAGAAGTATTTGAGGACTCCGTCTCTGCTCACGAAAAGAAAAGATTGCCTTTCGTGGACAAAGATTGAAAGACGGAGAGTTTCCCTCTCCCCACTGCTTAACTTTACCAACTGAGCAACGGAAGAACACGGCAGCCCTGGAAAGACTTGTGCCATGACTTTAGATCATTTAATTTGCATGGTACAACCAATTGACATAAGGACAAAGATTTGTCATAGTTTTGTGCCTGTAGTCCAGCATATTGGATTTGAAATAAAACAATGACTGGGGTCAAAGTGCTGACTTCAAATTTTAAGAGGGGTGTTTGAGGGTGTTCACCTGTAGCATCATGGCAAATAGACTTCAGATAGTAATTAAAGACAAAGGATTTGCACCCAAATGTTTAATAAGCTCATGTTCACACGTGTCCACATGTTCATGTACTTTATATTCCATAAAATTGGAATAAACTAGTGTTTTTAGACATCTATATATTTGCACCAAGCATCACAGTTACAATTAAATTCCAATGTGTAAAAAAATAAATATATGGCGCTATTACAATGAAGTTCCTGCAGTTATCCAACATCAGTCAATAAGAATATTTAACAGTGACAGTAACAGGCTCCTCTATCTGTGCTCAGGAGCCCAGATGCTATGAAAGGAGCTTGTGAGGAAGTGCAGAAAATTCTAGAGGATTCAGGGCTGACGGTTGACCCGAGCAACCCTACACTGAACCTGACCAGGGAGCAGCTGGACAACATGCCTGTTATGGGTAAGGTTACCAGCAGGTTACTAGAAAATAAAAGGTACTTGTAAGACAACTAACTGTCTGGCATTGCCTACATGGTGTACAACATACCATTGCAATGTATGTACATAATTCTAGTATTTTTTTATTTTAAAATGCAGTAAACAAATGTTATGAACCTAATTTATTTCTTTACATATTTCTGTCTACTTTCTGTCTGTAGACAGCATCATTAAAGAAGCCATGCGTCTTTCGAGTGCTTCTATGAATGTACGTGTTGCCAAGGAAGACTTCCTGCTTCACCTTGACAATCAAGAAGCTTACCGCATTAGGAAAGATGATGTCATTGCTCTTTACCCACCCATGCTGCACTACGATCCAGAAATCTATGAGGATCCCTATGTAAGACTCCTGTATAGTTACTACTTAATCAATGACAAAACGATCTTCTTCAGGAAATCCCTGTAATTTGTGAACTACTGAAACTCATCTTCCTCTCTCCCTCTCTCTTCATCCCCCCGCAGGAGTACAAGTTTGATCGTTTCCTGGATGAGAAGGGTCAGGAGAAAACTACATTTTACCGCAATGGCCGGCGGCTGCGTTACTTCAACATGCCCTTCGGTTCTGGGGTCACCAAATGCCCCGGCAGATTTTTTGCTGTGTATGAGATCAAGCAGTTCCTGACTCTGGTGCTGTCCTACTTTGATATGAAACTGTTGGACCCTGTTATCAAAGTCCCACCTCTTGACCAATCCCGTGCTGGTCTGGGTATCCTCCAGCCTACCTATGATGTGGACTTCAAGTACAAGCTAAAATCGAACCACTAGGCTCTCTGTCGAGGCAGAGTGATTGAAGTACATATTGTACATAACATATATTTAACAGTGTTAATGAAGATGCTTTGCTGTATATAATAGACTGAAGTATATATTTTTGTTGCTTTCATTTTCCGCTATTCTGCACATATGGGTGGAGCCCTTAAAAACTGTTAAAATCCTTCAGTGTAGTAGAAGCACTTCCTGTCTGGCATCTCAGAGTGGACGTGCTGAGTTGCATTTTTAATTCCGGACGGACCTAGAAACACAAATTCATAAAATAAATGTGGTTTTGCACGTTTGGCCCATTTACCCAAAATCTTGTCGAGTTATTGTTATTATTGTTCTTCAAATCAAGTGGCAGAGTATTTCTACCAGTGGCGGGCCGTCAGGGCCTGCAAGGCCTTCTCTGCTGGCCTAAACAGAATCACAAAGCTATATATATTTTATAATTTAATAATTTTTCTTAAATACACTACATGTATTATAATTTATAAAAACAATTCCCCATTATCTTATTTTCTCATTGTACAGCTACTGTCTTCCTCAGCTGCTCTGCTTCCAGTGCAGCTTGTTTTAAGTAGAGCTTTTATCCAATCAGATTTCACCTCTGTCTCTAGGTAAGAACAGAGGCAGAGGCCTGTACACTCTCACCTGCAGCCAGTGCAGATTAAAGTAAATGGAGACGATATTGTTGATTGTCATAGTGTTCAACCAATCAGATCTTTAGTTTGACATGTTGGGCGTATTTTTTGACTATCAGAGCCTGCGTGCCGGCCTATAATGACGTCAGCATTATATGCCGCTCAGTGTCCACGTGTAGCTTTGCGGCGAGGTGCAGAGTGTGCTGTGATTGGTCAGTGGGCGAGCACGTGACTATCATGAAACAAAATTTAACAGCCAGCAGAGGCTGATGGGTAGTGAATCACATCACGTGATGCAGCTCAGCCAATCAAATATGAGCATTCTGACTGAGTGAGATGCACCATGATAGAGGGTACTGAGCCAAGGAAAGACATTGCAGAGCAGTACGTTCAACGTTCAAGTTGTGAAAGTAAAATCCTGTGATAATCTCTTTGGGTTGCGGCTGTGGATCCCACAGCCAGACCAGCTGAGAACATTATATTTTCTTGAATTTAGGCTTTTGCATTTTCTAAATGCTCCAGCATTATTCAAACGACTCGTACCGAAGAGTTTAATACGAAGATGTACATAGTTACAGCCTTAAAAATGAATAATAGCTGTGGGGCCATAATGTGGTTATAAGGTGGTATTTCAGCTGCAGGACAGCAGTGAAGGCCCAGGTATAAAAGGCACAGCCTGCCACTGGTGTCTACCTTGCAGACAGCCTTTGATTTTAACATATTTCACTATGCCACAGTAGCATGGTTATGCTGCATAGACTCAACTTAAATCATTCAAATATTACCATTACGTGAGAATAGACAGCTACAGCCTATAGTCTTCACTGTTTTCTTGTTAGCACTGGTGCAGGCATGTTTGACTCTGGACAGATGTGTTTTATTTCCGCAGCGCATGACACAAGAACAACATTTTCTATTGCACATAGACCAACATATTGTAACTACTGAAACCATAGGGTTTTCCATGTTACCACAGTGGTATAAAAGTGATGGAGAGCCCGGTTCAGCTCTATTTTGGTGTTCAGCTCTTCAAGTTTCAGCGTGTCTCCTTTCTTTTTTGTCTTTCCTCTCTATCCTGTCCATCTCTTCCAACTGCTCATCCAGACTTAGCCCACCCAGTACATTCAAATTCATAGCAAAGTCTGACATATTGTAACAATTTGTTTGGCACAATAATACTATTGTAATGGGGTCACAGCTGTGTTTTTACAAGGGCTTTGAATGCCGCTCGGCCAATCATAATCAAGGACTGATACTATATATTTATATTGCTACATCAAGAGGAAGGTCTAATTGCTGTTTCAATGTCTTCTCCTCACTCCAAGGAGTAAAGTTATTTCACTGATGGATGTAAACTCCCCTCAAAAAGCTAAAATTGGCATATTATCAAAAATGTACATGACCTCAGTATCAAGGTATTTTTCAAGTTTTTGAAAGATGATTTTTACGTCAACAGTGCCATCTAAAAATGGAATGTTCTGGGATAATGTCATCAGTAAAGTATATTGTACATGACTTTTAGTAAATGGGCTTAACATGCAAAGACACTGGTGCTCCATTCATCCCTAGAGCTACTGGAAGTTCACATTTCTGCACTTTTGAAATACTACTACTTTAATCTGTGTTAGCATTGACTATCACAGCCAAATGTGTTCAGTGAAACATGTTCTGTGTATTTATCATAGCGAAAATCTGTGTAAATGCTTTAGCTCACCTATTCTGCTCTATCACCACTTGTTTGGTACTTTGCTATTTCACGTCAGCTAGTTTATTCTGCGAGGTGAAATTACTGAGCATGACCAAACTCCTTTTTTATCAATGAATGTATTACTGTAATCAGACATACATGGTTCGCATTGGACAAAAAGTAAAAACTTACATGAGCTGGCTATAGGTTGAATCAGTCAGTAATAGTAAGAAAAAAAGTGAGCATGACTCCGATAAAAATGTCAGTTTTTTATTTTTTATTCATTCAATCATCATAAACCCTCTCTGTACAAACAACTGGGCCCTAATATGCAAACACTTTGACCTTCTATCAGTGGTTATTAGTTTTGTCTTTCACTGAATATTGTATGCTATATCTTTCTTGTCTATGCCCCATAGGCAACCTGGTGAGCCTGCAGTTGAGAATGGCCTCATCCCCTACCTCGGCTGTGCTCTGCAGTTCGGGGCCAACCCTCTTAAGTTCCTCCGCAGCCGCCAGAAGAAGTATGGTCATATTTTCACCTGCAAGATAGCAGGCCAGTACATCCACTTCCTGTGTGACCCCTTCTCTTACCATTCAGTCATCAAACAGGGGAGAAACCTGGATTGGAGGAAGTTCCACTTTGCTACGTCTGTTAAGGTAAATGTATTAGATTTCATCTTCTAATATTCATACCATGTTCTGTCAGGATATTTTTTGATGACACCAGTGACCCTAAACCCATTTTCATCAGGCGTTCGGCCACGACAGCTTTGACCCTCGCCATGGCCACACTACAGAGAACCTTCACCAAACCTTCCTGAAGACCCTGCAGGGTGAGGCTTTGCCCTCCCTGATAGAGTCCATGATGGGCCACCTACAGGACGTCATGCTGAGGACGGACACACTCAGCCCTAGCAAGGACCACTGGGAGGTGGATGGCATCTTTGCTTTCTGCTACAAGGTCAGCAATTGGACTTTAGACTGGAAAGCATACAAGATAATTTAAGACACTGGAAGAGGTAGTCTGCCATCAGGCCTAAGGCTCTACATGTTATAGTGGACGCAGTCTGGATTAAATTTACCCACAATATGTACGAAATTATGTCAAACAAAGTCACTTTTCATGGCTGCAACAAAAAAAAAGCAGCAAAAGAGAGACTAGACTTAGTCATTTTTCAAGATTTAACACTGTAATTCCAAAGCCTTCATGCTCTTCATTTGGACTTGAAAACAGTGCTCCCAACAGTCTTAACAGGTTTCCTTCTGTCCTGCTGTCCCCCAGGTGATGTTTGAATCTGGCTATCTGACTCTGTTTGGTAAAGAGCTTGGTGAAGACAAGCGCCAGGCTAGGGAGGCGGCTCAGAAAGCCTTGGTGCTCAACGCTTTGGAGAACTTCAAAGAGTTTGACAAGATCTTCCCGGCATTGGTGGCTGGTCTGCCCATCCATGTCTTCAAGAGTGCCCACAGTGCCAGAGAGGTTAGTGCCGCAATGCCTCTGTGCTGCCATTTCTCACAACTTAAGCAGTATAAACTTTATTTAAGAGAAACTCAAGTATTTATTTTTTTTATGTCTAGAATCTAGCAAAAACCATGCATGCTGAAAACTTGTCCAAGAGGGAGAACATGTCTGATCTGATCTCTATGAGGATAATCTTGAACGATTCCTTATCTACCTTCAATGACTTGAGCAAAGCCAGGACCCATGTTGCTCTGCTATGGGCTTCACAGGCTAACACCCTGCCTGCTACCTTCTGGAGTCTCTTTTATATGATCAGGTATGCTAATAGCTATCTTTGTCTTTAGGCTCACAAGAACAGAAGATAGCAAATGGATTGGTCGACTCAACAAGCAGTAGTGGTTGCGAGTTCTGTTCTGTTTGAACAGAATCAATTATTTGTAGTCTCTTTATTGTTGTTAGTAAATCAATAATGTAGCTATCTTCTTCTTGTCAGTTAAATGTCAAGTGTGGTAATCTATTATCACGAAAACACATCTCTTTGTTCACAGCCTGGGGCTAGGGTGGCTAACGTTGCTGGCTTAGAATTACTCATATGTATACATGTGTCTATATGTCTATGTCTATATCTAATCTATGCACTTTAGATCAATCTATTGTAACTGACCTGACACAGTAGACCAAATTGTTGACTGATAGTAGGCAAACATTAGACTAGCATTTCAATTTTAGCAATATGCTGCTGTCAAAGAGAGTTGAGATCACAGAGAAAGCTGCCTTAATTACATGCATACAAGATCAGAGGGGAAGGTTAGGATAAGAAAGACATAAAGAATATACTCAGAAATCAATAGTTAAAGTGTAACCAAACGATAAAGTTTATGATCATGATTAATGACGAATGTTTAATACATAGAGTGATTTAACAAATGTAAAAGTGATTATAATGATGAACTGCGTTGAACTGTGTTGAGAAGTAAAAAGTGTACGTGTTAGGACATGTTTTGGGGAAGTGAGATCATATAGGAGTTGTCCGGAAAGTGAGATCAGCAACAGATGTTCGGGCGGAGGTCCGCGATGCTTCGGACTCTGTTGCAAGAACAAGGGGCGAAGGGAAGGTTCTTTCCAAGCATACGCACTCACCCAGAGGGGTGGGGGCCCAAGACTGAAGGGAGATCTGGTACTTTTCCAAACATAAGCACACACACAAAAGGGTGGGATAAAGATCATGTGTTCAGAACAGGAGGAGGGGGGAACAGATAGCCCAAATCGACAATATAAGGAGACGTCTGCAATACGCAGGCTGGGATTTCTACACGAGAGCCATCCAAGTGCTCTGATGAGGAAGATATGGACGATTTGCAACAGAAGTATTTGAGGACTCCGTCTCTGCTCACGAAAAGAAAAGATTGCCTTTCGTGGACAAAGATTGAAAGACGGAGAGTTTCCCTCTCCCCACTGCTTAACTTTACCAACTGAGCAACGGAAGAACACGGCAGCCCTGGAAAGACTTGTGCCATGACTTTAGATCATTTAATTTGCATGGTACAACCAATTGACATAAGGACAAAGATTTGTCATAGTTTTGTGCCTGTAGTCCAGCATATTGGATTTGAAATAAAACAATGACTGGGGTCAAAGTGCTGACTTCAAATTTTAAGAGGGGTGTTTGAGGGTGTTCACCTGTAGCATCATGGCAAATAGACTTCAGATAGTAATTAAAGACAAAGGATTTGCACCCAAATGTTTAATAAGCTCATGTTCACACGTGTCCACATGTTCATGTACTTTATATTCCATAAAATTGGAATAAACTAGTGTTTTTAGACATCTATATATTTGCACCAAGCATCACAGTTACAATTAAATTCCAATGTGTAAAAAAATAAATATATGGCGCTATTACAATGAAGTTCCTGCAGTTATCCAACATCAGTCAATAAGAATATTTAACAGTGACAGTAACAGGCTCCTCTATCTGTGCTCAGGAGCCCAGATGCTATGAAAGGAGCTTGTGAGGAAGTGCAGAAAATTCTAGAGGATTCAGGGCTGACGGTTGACCCGAGCAACCCTACACTGAACCTGACCAGGGAGCAGCTGGACAACATGCCTGTTATGGGTAAGGTTACCAGCAGGTTACTAGAAAATAAAAGGTACTTGTAAGACAACTAACTGTCTGGCATTGCCTACATGGTGTACAACATACCATTGCAATGTATGTACATAATTCTAGTATTTTTTTATTTTAAAATGCAGTAAACAAATGTTATGAACCTAATTTATTTCTTTACATATTTCTGTCTACTTTCTGTCTGTAGACAGCATCATTAAAGAAGCCATGCGTCTTTCGAGTGCTTCTATGAATGTACGTGTTGCCAAGGAAGACTTCCTGCTTCACCTTGACAATCAAGAAGCTTACCGCATTAGGAAAGATGATGTCATTGCTCTTTACCCACCCATGCTGCACTACGATCCAGAAATCTATGAGGATCCCTATGTAAGACTCCTGTATAGTTACTACTTAATCAATGACAAAACGATCTTCTTCAGGAAATCCCTGTAATTTGTGAACTACTGAAACTCATCTTCCTCTCTCCCTCTCTCTTCATCCCCCCGCAGGAGTACAAGTTTGATCGTTTCCTGGATGAGAAGGGTCAGGAGAAAACTACATTTTACCGCAATGGCCGGCGGCTGCGTTACTTCAACATGCCCTTCGGTTCTGGGGTCACCAAATGCCCCGGCAGATTTTTTGCTGTGTATGAGATCAAGCAGTTCCTGACTCTGGTGCTGTCCTACTTTGATATGAAACTGTTGGACCCTGTTATCAAAGTCCCACCTCTTGACCAATCCCGTGCTGGTCTGGGTATCCTCCAGCCTACCTATGATGTGGACTTCAAGTACAAGCTAAAATCGAACCACTAGGCTCTCTGTCGAGGCAGAGTGATTGAAGTACATATTGTACATAACATATATTTAACAGTGTTAATGAAGATGCTTTGCTGTATATAATAGACTGAAGTATATATTTTTGTTGCTTTCATTTTCCGCTATTCTGCACATATGGGTGGAGCCCTTAAAAACTGTTAAAATCCTTCAGTGTAGTAGAAGCACTTCCTGTCTGGCATCTCAGAGTGGACGTGCTGAGTTGCATTTTTAATTCCGGACGGACCTAGAAACACAAATTCATAAAATAAATGTGGTTTTGCACGTTTGGCCCATTTACCCAAAATCTTGTCAAGTTATTGTTATTATTGTTCTTCAAATCAAGTGGCAGAGTATTTCTACCAGTGGCGGGCCGTCAGGGCCTGCAAGGCCTTCTCTGCTGGCCTAAACAGAATCACAAAGCTATATATATTTTATAATTTAATAATTTTTCTTAAATACACTACATGTATTATAATTTATAAAAACAATTCCCCATTATCTTATTTTCTCATTGTACAGCTACTGTCTTCCTCAGCTGCTCTGCTTCCAGTGCAGCTTGTTTTAAGTAGAGCTTTTATCCAATCAGATTTCACCTCTGTCTCTAGGTAAGAACAGAGGCAGAGGCCTGTACACTCTCACCTGCAGCCAGTGCAGATTAAAGTAAATGGAGACGATATTGTTGATTGTCATAGTGTTCAACCAATCAGATCTTTAGTTTGACATGTTGGGCGTATTTTTTGACTATCAGAGCCTGCGTGCCGGCCTATAATGACGTCAGCATTATATGCCGCTCAGTGTCCACGTGTAGCTTTGCGGCGAGGTGCAGAGTGTGCTGTGATTGGTCAGTGGGCGAGCACGTGACTATCATGAAACAAAATTTAACAGCCAGCAGAGGCTGATGGGTAGTGAATCACATCACGTGATGCAGCTCAGCCAATCAAATATGAGCATTCTGACTGAGTGAGATGCACCATGATAGAGGGTACTGAGCCAAGGAAAGACATTGCAGAGCAGTACGTTCAACGTTCAAGTTGTGAAAGTAAAATCCTGTGATAATCTCTTTGGGTTGCGGCTGTGGATCCCACAGCCAGACCAGCTGAGAACATTATATTTTCTTGAATTTAGGCTTTTGCATTTTCTAAATGCTCCAGCATTATTCAAACGACTCGTACCGAAGAGTTTAATACGAAGATGTACATAGTTACAGCCTTAAAAATGAATAATAGCTGTGGGGCCATAATGTGGTTATAAGGTGGTATTTCAGCTGCAGGACAGCAGTGAAGGCCCAGGTATAAAAGGCACAGCCTGCCACTGGTGTCTACCTTGCAGACAGCCTTTGATTTTAACATATTTCACTATGCCACAGTAGCATGGTTATGCTGCATAGACTCAACTTAAATCATTCAAATATTACCATTACGTGAGAATAGACAGCTACAGCCTATAGTCTTCACTGTTTTCTTGTTAGCACTGGTGCAGGCATGTTTGACTCTGGACAGATGTGTTTTATTTCCGCAGCGCATGACACAAGAACAACATTTTCTATTGCACATAGACCAACATATTGTAACTACTGAAACCATAGGGTTTTCCATGTTACCACAGTGGTATAAAAGTGATGGAGAGCCCGGTTCAGCTCTATTTTGGTGTTCAGCTCTTCAAGTTTCAGCGTGTCTCCTTTCTTTTTTGTCTTTCCTCTCTATCCTGTCCATCTCTTCCAACTGCTCATCCAGACTTAGCCCACCCAGTACATTCAAATTCATAGCAAAGTCTGACATATTGTAACAATTTGTTTGGCACAATAATACTATTGTAATGGGGTCACAGCTGTGTTTTTACAAGGGCTTTGAATGCCGCTCGGCCAATCATAATCAAGGACTGATACTATATATTTATATTGCTACATCAAGAGGAAGGTCTAATTGCTGTTTCAATGTCTTCTCCTCACTCCAAGGAGTAAAGTTATTTCACTGATGGATGTAAACTCCCCTCAAAAAGCTAAAATTGGCATATTATCAAAAATGTACATGACCTCAGTATCAAGGTATTTTTCAAGTTTTTGAAAGATGATTTTTACGTCAACAGTGCCATCTAAAAATGGAATGTTCTGGGATAATGTCATCAGTAAAGTATATTGTACATGACTTTTAGTAAATGGGCTTAACATGCAAAGACACTGGTGCTCCATTCATCCCTAGAGCTACTGGAAGTTCACATTTCTGCACTTTTGAAATACTACTACTTTAATCTGTGTTAGCATTGACTATCACAGCCAAATGTGTTCAGTGAAACATGTTCTGTGTATTTATCATAGCGAAAATCTGTGTAAATGCTTTAGCTCACCTATTCTGCTCTATCACCACTTGTTTGGTACTTTGCTATTTCACGTCAGCTAGTTTATTCTGCGAGGTGAAATTACTGAGCATGACCAAACTCCTTTTTTATCAATGAATGTATTACTGTAATCAGTAACCTATCATTTATTGACTTCACCTTGAAGTAGAAGATAGAGACGCCATCAACTTTGGAGTTTGCTCTCTCTTGCTGTCTCACTCTCAAACACTGCTGTCCCTATAGATGCGTCTGATTGTTGGCCAATATTAATCTATATACTGTATGTGTATATGTTTCTCAGTATAATTATTGCAAGGCAGGTATTCAGATGCTTCACATAAAGGGCAAAACATTCATAGTACACCATCAAGATTGACAAATTTACACAAAAGAACCACAAAATGATAAGGGTTGAAATGGGATATATAAAATTCTATATCAAATATTTCAGTGGCGGGCAGTCTATTTTATACCTGGGCCTTCACTGCTGTCCTGCAGCTGAAACACAGCTACGGTTATTATTTGTTTCGTGTAAAAATGAAGCCAACACCTATAGATACACTATCTGCCGAGAATGCGTCTCCTCTCTGCTCTGACTGTAGCGCGAGGCTTCTGTGGGCGGCGGCGGAGGGGCTCACGGCAGCTCCCGCTGCTCGTTCACGACAGTGCAGAACGTACGTGCTTTAACGTCAAAACACCAGAAAATTCTCCAATAACACCAGAACAAGTCGCTAGATTTGTCACTAGTAGCTTTTGACAAAAAAAAGTCTCCATGAGGGTTTGGAAAGTCGCCAGATTTAGTGAGAAAGTCGCCAAGTTGCCAGCACTGGCACCTGCTAAATACGTCCCCAGTGCAACACTGGACGTAACAATGGTTCCTATCACATATAAAACCAAACTAAAATCTTCATAAAAACAAGTTGTACAAATAATAATATATAAACAAGTATGTTAAAGCTACTGCAGATGTAAAAACAAAGGCATTTAACTTACCAGAGCTGCTGTTCACTTTTTAAAGACAAAGTCCATCCTCCTTTCTTTGTTATCAAAGAGTTTAATCTCACGGTTGTTCAGTGAATCCGTGTGTTTTAGTTCCAGTAAGAAGTCCTTCTCGATTCATGGACGCCAGTGAAGACAGTCGAGCCTCCCCAGTTGTATTTCTTGAATACGTTTTAATGGTTTGAGGCTGAAAATGTCCGCTCCACAGAGGCAGCAGATATTGGGATTGTCACCGCCCCACATGTCAGGCTAGCCCACTGACCAATCACGTACTTGTAGGCCAGCTAGCAGGCTCTGGCACGTCAAAGAATACGCCCAACATGTCAAACTAAAGATCTGATTCGTTGAAGAATATGACAATCAACAATATCG
This sequence comes from Lycodopsis pacificus, assembly GCA_028022725.1. Classification (NCBI taxonomy): domain Eukaryota; kingdom Metazoa; phylum Chordata; class Actinopteri; order Perciformes; family Zoarcidae; genus Lycodopsis; species Lycodopsis pacificus. The sequence goes on from CM051700.1 coordinate 1,562,340, forward strand.
TCTCCATTCACTTAAAAGGGATTCACTTAAGACTCTGCAGGCCTCGGGCCTCTCTTCTTACCTAGAGACACAGAGGTGAGATCTGATTGGATAAAAGCTCTACTTAAAACAAGCTGCACTGGAAGCAGAGCAACTGAGGAAGACAGGAGCTGTGCAATGAGGAAATAAGATAATGGGAAAAATAATTTTATAAATTATAATACATGTAGTGTATTTAAGAACAATTATTAAATTATAAAATATATATAGCTTTGTGATTCTGTTTAGGCCAGCAGAGAAGGCTTTGCAGGCCCTGACGGCCCACCACTGAAATATTTAGACAATGAGTAAAAACAGTGAGTGAGTCTGAGACCCTAATTATTCTTGGGAGCAGAATGTGACGAACCTGAAAGCGAGGTACAACACCATTGTAAACATGCACAGCTGTTTTACTTATATTCCCTGACAATCTGAAGGTCATTCACTGAACAAATGTGCACCCACATGCATGTTTTGATGTGTACATGCTGTACAAACAGAAAATAAATCAATACATTTGTACACTTATCTGTGTGGCATGTTCAGATGTCTCTATTTGTTCAACTCAGTGCAAATACAGCAGAAAAGCTTTGTCATCCTTTCTCTTTCTCTCTATACATATACTAATCATGTAATAAAGTAATAATGTAGATAACATGGGATTGTGGCTGAAAACTCCAGAAGAAATCCAATAATTAGACCTTTAGTCTTTGTTTGTCATAGAAACAGTTCAAAAGTATTCTTTCTTTAAACAATGTATCGTGATTACTGTAGGTAGCATGTGTTAAATGTAACAATTAATAGCAAGATTCATAAATTCAAGTTTATTTTTGGTGCACAGTCTACAAAAGCAATTGAAAGTACTTTACGCAGTGATTAACAAAAAAGTAGAAAGTAAGTTAAAACATAAATACAGGCTGACAGGACAACACACACACATACAACTAATTGCGTGGGTGCAAACCTTTAATCCAGGCTGAATCCTGTTTTCACCAGATTTTTTTTAATGTGTCTGCTTAGTTGATAAACTGTAAACAGGTCATATATATATATCCAAGAACAGTGCATGTGTGACAAGTTGGAGACGTAAACAAAAAGGTAAACAAAGAGGACGGCTCACGTGTGTTCAGCCTCTCATATTAAATTTACTGAGAAACATTAAGGGTTAAAGATGGGAAAAAAAATAAACATGAAATCAGAAGATATTTATTTATTTATTCATCAAATATTTGATTTTGTCATTGAAGCTGTTTTCACAAAAACGAGTAAATAGGAGTTACCTCTCATCTTGTGAGGAAAGAGCCTGGAAGACTTTCAAATCAAGGAGTACAACGTATAAAATAAATACCCACAATTATACATCATATATTTTGTCGTTTTCATGGTAACGTGATATGATGCAGCAAAGTGCTGTCCCATTCCTATTTACACCATCTCAAGCCCTCACAGTCTTTCACACTCAACCACTTACCAGGTGACGTCAGTAAGTCCTTGACGGTTCAGGATTTGAGGGTTTAGGGGGGACATTGGGATTTGGCCGGAGTGTTAAACTGTGATCTACATAGTGGTCTTGATCTTGAGTCTGAGATCGATTGCTTCGGTCTCCACCCACATATCTCGGGGAAACCGCAATCTTTTCCTCATTGCAGTAAAGTTCTTGCTGAGGAAAAACATCATATCACTCTCGTGATTATTTATCCCCCTTTGCAGGGGGTACGACACATGCTCTGTTCACACCCTATTCAGTGCAGTATTCATAATTATGCATTGTGCAATACTTTGTTAGTGTTACTCACAGATGGGTGTGGTCACATGTACAACAAAACACATGTGACGACCTTTTAACCCACAGAGGTCAGTACAGCAATGCTTCATTTCCATGATTTATTTTGGCCTTGCTTTACAACAACTTCAAGCTGACCAAACACATAAGGTAGAAAAATTGAAAAAGAAAATAATAATAGTATATCATAAATTATGTTTTTGAGCTGTCACTATATGGTTATTAATTATTTTCAGTTTATTTTTTATGGGACATTTCTTGCGGCCTGTTACACACTGAACTCAGCTGCATTGCAGTCTGTTGTGTGTTGTTTGATAACTGCATTGAGAGTCATTCATGAGTAGCTCAGTGCTACTGAGCGCCCAGAGGTCATATACAGGCTGTAGTGGAGGATAAATGCATCGAAATGCTGCTAACCCCCTCAATGCAAATGCACCTCCTAAATTCTGAGAGGAGCATTTGCAGATAGTTTACTCCTGTTACTCTGCTTATTAGCTTGTTGCTGCTTTATAGTTTATAGTTTTAGTGTGTGTACAGAGTGTGTGTGTGTTTTGTATTTATTTTATCTATATTTATTTAAGTATACTGTAAACTGTTAACAGTTAATATATTGTTCATAGTTTGAAGTTAAAAAGTTTGAAGCTGTAGTTTAAAGCCAAGTGTTTTGTATTTATTTATATTTATAGTATACTTTAACAGTTAATATATTGTTCAATTTGAAGAAAAAAGTATGGGTTCAGGCACCGTTTAGGCACCGGTATCGTTTTAAAAGTATCGTTTTAGCACCAGTATCGGAAAAAACCCAAACGATACCCAACCCTACTCAAGACAGTACCTGGAAGTTAACAAGGGCCCTTCTCATGTCAATGGATATTGTGCTTTAGTGCTGCACTAATGTTTCAATTAAATTAGCTCATAACATTTCACACGATAGGTCTGATGTTCTAAAGAGCCCTGGAATTTTAGAGTCATGGGGCAGTTGACATCTTTGCTCAGTTGGTAAATCAATCAAAATGTATTGATATGAAATCCATGCTAGCTAACCAAGCATTTTGGTTCACTCTCTCTCAGATTTAATCGTTAATGAACGCTGACAAAAACAAGGCCCACCTGAGGAAATTAGAAAGTACTTGTTCTTTGTGGAAATCACAACAAATATTTACATTACGACAAAAAGCAACAGTTGTAGTAGTTTTGAAGCATGATATACTGTGTATATGTCATCAAAGTTAGTAGCATTAGCACAATAGACACTTACTGTGAGCACTGTTCGCTGATGTAGCCTACTGACTTCGGACTAGCGCTATTTGAAAGCCATTAGGGGTCGTTCACATGTTTTGTCTAAAAAGCTTGGGAAAGGCCAATCGTAGTCTCCCGCTTTCATCCTCTCTGGCTGCAGCTTCATCCATACTGCTTTGAACAGAGAGACATTTCACGGCGTGGCTGTGGTAGGAATGACAGCAACACTGGAGGGAACGAGTTGACCACCTGCCTCTTAACGGATCATGAAGGTAGAAAATAATAAATAGAAGTAGCGGAATTTATGCATCCAAATTCAAGGGAGTAAAATATATTTTTTTTCTCTAAAAATCCTCTCAAGTAAAGTAAAAAGCACGCTTCATTAAAACTACTCTGACCTTTAGAATTTTCAAAATCTGTTTACTTGAGTACATGTCACTAAGTGCCCCCTCACTACTTGAGCGTTAGCCAGCAACAGTCTATTAGAGCGGAACTAATGGTTATTATGTAACCTTCAATAACCCCATTAGCCTGAAGTAACCTCTGCAGTCCAGACAGCTGACTCCAGAGTGGACAAGAAGGATGCAGAGTTATGCACCAAGCTGAATTATTGAGTCACAGGTTACGTGTGTTGCTGATAACAAACACACCATTGTCAAGTCAAGGCCAGCTGCTCAGACACGTGTATCTTTGGTATTCATTACTCTGTGGAGAATGTTATTTCACAGTGACATTGTGATGACACATCTCATGCTGACTGAAACTGTAAAAGAACTGAAAACAAGATATAAGTACATGTGTGTGTGAGCCATGGAGCCTCAAGGAAGATACAGGTCACCAGATAGAGGAGTGCCCCCACTGGGTTAATAAAATAGAAATTAAATAAAATAATTAAAATATTTTTAAATATTTTGACAGGGTAGACAATTCTCATTATCTGTGAAGGGGAATGATACATAATCTGAATACAGAATATATATATATATATATGAATAAAATATGTTCCTAAAACTTAAAACTCATCAAAGTGGTTAAGAGCCATTCCTAAAAATGAACACAGCAAGCACGATATATACAGATATGAACATAAAATACTGGTAGTGCAGAATGAAAACATAGACAATAAATAAAAGAAGAAAAAGTATTACATTATTTCATTTTGTACTTCAAACAATAAAATACACAAAAACACACTTTACTGATGTAACATATTACATTTTTTTTTAAAGGTGAAAACCTTGTAAATGTGTTAAAATCATGCTCAATAAGTTTTAATTTCCCTATTGGGTAAACAGTATTTAATAGCTTCTTACATTTTTCTTTTAGCCTTCATGTCTCAGTCTTCCGTGGTTTTGAAAATGGAAATGAAGAGAAATGATAGATCTGACTATAACTACTTGTGTGTATTCTATTAAATTAATGTGTTGCAGATGTACAATGCCTATAAAACGTATTCACCCCCTTGGATGTTTCACCCTTTTGTTGCATTATACATGAAATCATGGTCAGTATAATTTGGCTTTTTTGACAAGAATTTGCAATGAAGAAAACTCTTTAATATCAAAGTGAAAACAGATTTTTACAAAATAATGTTAATTTATTAAAAATATACACGGAAAAGTAAATTATTGCATAAATATTCACCCCCTTCAGGTCAGTATTTAGTAGATGCACCTTTGGCTGCAATCACAGTACTGAGTCTGTGTGGATATCTCTCAATTTTTCTCCATTCTTCCTTGCAAAACAGCTCAAGCTCTGTCAGGTTGCTCGGGGATCGGGCGTGAACAGCTCTTTTCAAGTCCAGCCACAAATTGTCGATTGGATTGCGATCTGGGCTTTGACTTCCATTCCAGAACATTCACCTTATTGTCTTTGAACCATTTCTGTATTGCCTTTGCTGTATGCTTTGGGTTGTTGTCTTGCTGGCAAATAAATCTTCTCTCAAGTCGTAGTTCTATTGCAGACTGAGTCAGATTATACGTCAAACATAGCGTCTTGTCTGATGGCCAAAAAGATCAATGTTTGTCTCATCAGACCAAAGAACCTTCTTCCAGTTGACCTTGGAGTCTCCCATATGCCTTTGGGCGAATTCCAGGCGAGATTTTATATGAGCTTTTTTCAACAGCGGCTTTCTCTTTGCCACTTTCCCATACAGCTTCGACTGGTGGAGAACCCGGGCAACAGCCTCTCCCATCTGAGCCACTGAAGCTTTGAACTCCTTCAGAGTGGTCGTAGGTGTCTTGGTGATCTCCCTCATCAGTCCTTTTCTTGCCCGGTCACTCAGTTTGTGAGGACGGCCAGCTCCAGGAGATTTAAACAAGTGCCATACTCCTTCCATTTCTTAATGATGGACTGAACTGAACTCTGTGGGATGTCCAGTGAGTTGGAAATCTTTTTGCAGCCATCTCCTGACTTATACTTTTCAATGATCTTTTCTCTGAGTTGCTTGGAGTGTTATTTTGTCTTCATGTTGCAATTGTAGCAGGAATACTGATGAACCAGAGACGGGACCGCCCAGACAGGTGTTTTTATACTACATTCACTTGACACACATCAACTGCACTCAGGTCATCTCAATTTCACTAATTGTGACACTGTTGGCATCAACTAGCTGGACCTTTGTTGAATTAGGTGAGTCACGGGGGTGAATATTTATGCAAATGCTTATTTTACACTTATATAGTTATATAGTTTACACATATATTTTATTAATTGACATTAGTTTGTAAAAATCTGTTTTCACTTTGACATGAAAGAAGCTTTTTTGCAAATTCTTGTCAAAAAAGCCAAATTATTTTGACCATAATTTCATGTAAAGCAACAAAAGGGGAAAACATCCAACATGACTACTTTTTATAGGCATTGTATTCTGATGGTGTGTATGTTTAACCCTTATTCATTCAGCTTGAGAATTTTTGTGAACCGTTACACCCCTAATTATATTCTATATATATTCTCTTATCATACATTCAAATCATATATTCACTCATGTACAGTATGTCAGCGTTACTTTTTTATGCTGTGGGTGATTTTATTGAAGGAAACCTTCTTACCACTTTGAATTATATTTTTATATTATATAGTATGTTTCACACTGCCGGTGTTGCAGCTGAAAGAATAGGAATACATCTAAGCACCACATTACCTTAACAGGAATACACACATGTAATTATAGGCACGAGATGAAGCAGTGATATTATAAATCTGTTAGTTTACACATTCACACAGTCGGCGATTTCTTGCCAGCTGTCCTTCCTGCATTTATCATCTTAAACTGTTTCTTTCAGCCTGATTTATGTGTCTTCTTCGTATATTATAGTTTACTCTTTATTTTTAAAATATGCCACTTTGTGATTGGTCATATGTGAGAAAAACGCCCCTTTGTGTCAAACAGGCTCATAACCAGATTAAAAGTTGATTTACCGTGTTGATAACCAGCTTCGTAGGACAGTTTAGCGAGATCGTGGTTGTTAGGGTTTATTTAGCCAGATAACCAAAGATTTCCTGGGTATGTTGAACTCGCTTCGTGGTACAGTTAAGGAGTTCTAAAGTCTGGTGGTTCATCAGTTTATTTTTCTGTATCTCTCGCCAGACAGCAGCAGATTAACAGGTTTGTGAGTTTTGTCTTTTAATATCCTTCAGCTCTTAGCAGGCTCCTCTTCTCACCAATATCGCTGATGCTTATGGGTATGATGTTTTGATCACCCGCTGTAGAGCCTCCTGTCCTGTCTCGTACACGCCTTCAATGTCAGTTTGTAGTGTTTCCAGTCAGGATGCTTTCTATTGCCCCTCTGTACAAGTTGAGAATAACTTGGCACATTAATTTAGCCTTCCTAAGTTTCCTGAAGAAACACAGCCATTTATGAGTCTTCATCAGGGTGGATTGTGTGGTTATCATGTCAGGTTGTTTGTGATGCTGATTCCAAGAAATTGAATGTTGTTAACTTGCTCCACCTCAGCTCCATTGATGTAGACAGGGATGTGTCTTCGCCTCTCTTTTTCTTAAAATCAACAATCAGCTCCTTGGTTTTACTGAGTAGTAGGTTGTTCTCTGTTGATAGCCTCTCTTGAAGTCTCATTGTCTAATTGTAATCCGGGATAATCCCGATAATTGTAGAGTCATCTGCAAATTTGACAACAAAGTTCTCTTCATGTTTGGGGTAGCAGTCGTCGGTGCACAGCGTTAACAGGATGGGGCTCCAGTGTTCAACACTAAAGTGGAGGAGGTGGGGCTGCCAATCCAAACTGCCTGTGTGTGTTTGTGAGGAGGCCTTGAAGTAATGATAGCCTTAGTACTGTGTTTATCTCATTAGATTCAATTTGGTTCTGAGTACAGAAACCCACTGTCTGTTTTTACCACACCCCTGATCTTGTTCTGGCATAGAAATTGAATATTCTCTTTTCCAGAGAAACAAAACATATTTTATGTGACCATTATTTGATAAGTTTTGAATTCTTACTACTGGACTATAGACGATGTATAAGCTAAAGTTTCTCGAGATGTCTATCCGATAGTGCTGTAGTGGGATTGCTTGTAGCAATTCGAATAAATAATAATGAATCAATATCAAAACATGTAACGATTATTAATAACTAAATTATGAATCATATACTCAAAAATGAGTATAAAAGAATGACTCGGCTTCCGCAATACTACACCATTAGTTTAACTAATAGAATTTCACATAAGATAAAATGTAGGATGCCAACCAATTTGGAAAAATAGCAAACACTTCAAATTTGATGTTAATCAATTAAATCTCAATCTCATTGTTGCTACGGAGTTCGTCACATAAGACCTCCGACACAGGACCGAATTTGGTGGTGACTCAGACCCCAACACAGGAACTGGTGAGACATCTGCCATGGAGCTGGACAGCAGAGACTCTGGGAGCAGGCTGGGGACTATAGCGGGCTGAGGTCTAGCGGGCAAGGAGGCTAGAATGGCTTCAAATCCAGGCAGCCACATCCCTAACCTTGGCTCAGAAGACACTGCCCAGATCTTCAGTGTTAGAGCTGCTTCCTTGTGCAATCCAAAACCTGAAGCACACTGATCACCTCTCCCCTCCTCCATGTCTGGCAGTAAGTACGATAATTGCACATGACGTGAGCCTTCAGATAGCCTTCTTCCTTTGAGCCAATCAAATGCCAGCATGCTAGGTTGTCTTGGGGGTGTAGCTTCAATGAGGGCTTATTGTAAATATCAAATATGACTTCACTCCAAAGATTGAATGAGTTCACTCAAATATTGGGGGGGACAAATTTGTCCTCCCGAAATATTAATGGGGGATAATGTCCCTACTGTCCATATACAGACCTACAGCCTTGGACAGAGCACAGGAATCCAGTGGGATGAGGGGAGGCACAGTATATTGTATTGGTGGTGCTCGGTGCTCAAATAAAAGGGCCCAAAGTTTATGGGCAATGTTTCCCTGATGGCGAAGTTTTAATGTCAAGATACCAGCCATATAATCATCCCAGAATTCACCAGTGATTTTTTTGTTCTTCCTGCTTAGCATGAAGGGACGACAAATGCATTATGTTGCGCAGTCCTGTGTTGTAGCCAATCAATAAACCTTAAACCTTGAAAAAGTAATCAACAGAGTACTCAGTGGTGAAATATTGAGTATTTTACAGAACAAAATGTACACAATAAGCTGAAATTATCACATTTTTAAAAAGCAGCAGCAAGATTTCCAGTTGTTACAGCTCTGGCATGCTTAATATGGATGTGTTATGAATATTCCAGGATGACGTTTTACATCTGCATTGTAAACTGTGACAACAAGGGAAGAAAAACTTCTGCTCACCAGAAACCTTTGTCCAAATATAATGATATCAGTAGCTTAAAGGCTTCTGATTCTGATTCTGCATGTTAGATTCTGGACATAAACGTTTCGGCTTCTAGCGGAAAACAAAGGCCTGGGGACAGGCATCAGGGACAGGGATAAACACTGATAACGTGCAGGCCCTGACCTGAGGTAACTTGATGAGAGGTTACTGCAGGTGAAACCATGACAATCTAAGTCAGCAAGACAATTACTTTTTTTGGAATGGATATGTGTGTAGATATTATCAAACTTCAGCTTTAAATATGTGATATAAGGCTGCTAAAATTGAGTACTTCACTTACCTATTTTAAACAATATACACAAAGGTGCAAAGCTTTTATTTATATTGTTTGAGTCATTATGTGATCCACACCCGAGTCCGAAATATTGTTAGAATATCCTAAATATCATTTCAACAGGTGGATATTGCACATGTAACAGCTTTTTCTCTATAAGTACAAGCTGTGTATTGATAACTTATTATTGTGTCATTAAGGTCAAAGTGTCGATGGGTAAGGAGGAAGTTATGTTTGATAACACATTTTTACACAGCAACAGGTTGACACATGTAATATAACTTTACAACTTTACATTTTTTTTTCAAAACGACCCTAATGATAAGCAGCCCACGGACTTCAGCCACCTCACCCGGACCAGGGAAACCAGGGAACCCTCCCGGAGCCAGACCCAGGAGGGGAGCTCGTCGGCGAGCGTTTGGTGGCCGGGCCTTCGCCCATGGGGCCCGGTCGGGCTCAGCCCGAAGAAACAGCATGGAGCAGCCACCCTGTGGACCCACCACCTACAGAGACAAGCATCGGGTTCAGGTGCAATGCAGACCGGGCAGTGGGTCAGGCGAGAGGCCTGTCGTGGAGTTCGGGGAGGCCATGGAGAAAGACTTTCGGTTGGCCTCAAGGAGGTTCTGGCAAACCATCCGACGGCTCAGGAAGGGAAAGCAGGGCTTACCCCAGGCTGTTCTTAGCAGGGGGGTGGGGGGGGAACTGCTGACCCGGACGACGACATCGTCGGGCATTGGAAAGAGCACTTTGAGGAACTCCTAAACCCGACCAACATGTCCTCTGCAGAGGAGGCAGTGCCTGAAGATCTAGGGGGAGGCTCACCAATATCCCTGGCAGAGGCCGCTGATGTAGTTAAAAAGCTCCTTGTTGGCAATGCGTCGGGGGTGGATGAGATCCGCCCTGAGATGCTGAAAGCACTGGACATGGTTGGGCTGTCCTGGCTGACACGTCTCTTCAATGTCGCATGGGAGTCGGGATCAGTGCCCATGGACTGGCAGACGGGGGTGGTGGTTCCCATCTTCAAAAAGGGGGACCGGAGAGTGTGCTCAAATTACCGGGGTATCACACTACTCAGCCTCCCTGGGAAAGCTTATGCCAGGGTACTGGAAAGGAGGCTCCAACCGTTTGTCGAACCTCAGATTCAAGAGGAGCAATGCGAATTCCGTCCCGGCCGTGGAACAGTGGACCAGCTCTTTACCCTCGCAAGATTACTGGAGGGGTTCTGGGAGTTTTCCCAACCAGTCTACATGTGCTTTGTGGACTTGGAGAAGGCTTTCGACCGGGTCCCTTTCGGGTTCTTGTGGGCGGTGCTGCGGGAGTACGGGGTGCCGGACCCATTACAACGGGCGATCCGGTCTCTGTACGACTGCAGTAGGAGCTGTGTCCGCATTCTCGGCAATAAGTCAGACACGTTCCCGGTGGGTGTTGGCCTCCGCCAGGGCTGCCCTTTGTCACCGGTCCTGTTCGTGACTTTCATGGACAGGATATCTAGGCGCAGCCTGGGGACGGAGAACGTCAGGTTCGGGGGTCTCGGGATCGCCTCTCTGCTGTTTGCAGATGATGTGGTCCTGTTAGCCTCCTCGGATCGTGACCTCCAGCATTCACTGGGGCGGTTTGCAGCAGAGTGTGAAGCGGCGGGGATGAGAGTTAGCACCTCCAAATCTGAGGCCATGGTGCTCTGCCGGAAACCGGTGGATTGCTCCCTCCAGGTGGGGACGGAGTGCCTACCTCAAGCGAAGGAGTTCAGGTATCTCGGGGTCTTGTTCACGAGTGAGGGTAAGATGGAGCGGGAGATCGACAGGCGGATCGGTGCGGCTGCAGCAGTAAAGCAGGCGCTGCACCGGACCGTCTTGGTGAAGAGGGAGCTGAGCCGGAAGGCACAGCTCTCAATTTACCAGTCGGTCTACGTTCCTACCCTCACCTATGGTCACGAACTCTGGGTCGTGACCGAAAGGACAAGGTCGCGGCTACAAGCGGCCGAAATGAGTTCCCTCCTGTTGGGATCAATAGGGGGCGTGTTGGAGTTATCAGCTTTTAAGAAACTGAATTCTTGACATCAATAGAATTATTAATGTGAGTAACAATTATTAATAGTAACGGGGCACCACCCTGCGGACAGGGACCGATAACCAAACGATAAAACTAAGTCTCATAATTAGTGTTCACTCATAATGTCAATGGTACGACTACGCATTCGAGGTGACAGTGAAGGATTGAGTCCGTACACAGGCTACAACATACAGATTATTACATACATATGCACAAGTAATCACAGACGACTGCTCTTTAAAATATAACAGGGTTTATTACATCAGAATAATAAATTATCAGATCAATTAATATTGCAATCAACAAACGCTATCATACCATGTTTATGTACCTAATATCTAAACAAATGAATAAAATGTGTGGGTGTGTGTGTGTGTGTGTGTATGTGTGTCGGTGTGTGTGGGTCTGTGTGAAAAAAGGAAGGGGGGTCTTAACACTACAGTCGGGAACTACAAAGATGGCGGCGTCGAATGACTTAGCCAAAATAGCAGAGGGGGGGTGAGAGGGCTTAAGATGCTACCGCTGAACCACCACCAGATGGCGTAGTCGAGTGACTTAGACCAAATGGCAGGGGGGGGGGGTGAGCGGTGTGTGATCACGTGTCTGTGCAGGCACGTGTATGGCGATCAATGCCACGGGGTTTCCCATGAGGGTTGGAGGCTTTGCAGGCCGCGCGTTCCTCGTGGCCTTCGTCGCCAGCGCGATGCTGGAGATAGGAGGCTGGTGTCTTCTGTAGCCAGGACGGGGAGTCCGAGCGAAGAGAGTTGGTGTGCTCCCTCGCTCGACGGAGGTCGAAGGGAAAAGCAAGGAGGTGTGAGCTGCAGGCAGTTTTGTAAAACAGTGGTTGAACCACAGGGGTCCTGGTGCCGTCTTGGCTCTCGGCCAATGGAGGGTCAAGCCTCAGGGTGAGAGGTGGGGGTTAAGGATCAGAGTCCATTGGGCTTTTGGAAAGGAAGAAGGAGCATGTGAGTAGCTAAGTCAGCCAGCAGGTGGCCGCCATACCCCAACACTCCGTAGGGTGGACGGGCTCAGCCTTAGAGATAGGGTAAGGACCTCGGTCATCAGGAGGGAGCTTGGAGTCGAGCCGCTACTCGTTCGTGTCGAAAGGAGTCAGCTGAGGTGGTTCGGGCATCTAATTAGGATGCCTCCTGGACGCCTCCCATTGGAGGTTTTGCAGGCACGTCCAACTGGGAAGAGACCCCGGGGAAGACCCAGAACACGCTGGAGGGATTACATCTCCCAGCTGGCCTGGGAACACCTCGGGATCCCCCAGAATGAGCTGGAACATGTTGCCGGTGAGAGGGAAGTCTGGGTCAGCCTGCTTGGCCTGCTGCCACCACGACCCGACCCCAGATAAGCGGAGGAAAATGGATGGATATAACTTTTGTCCCCTGCCACAGTCTGTATGTGTCTGTGGGTTTGTGTATGTGACAGATGGACCGCATGGGCTGCAAAAGCTCCCCATATTTCTGATGAACTAGAAAAGCCTCCACAAATGACCCTGAGCACAGTGCCTGAAGCTGAAAACACACTGCCGCTGCAGCGCCGTGTCATATGTAGGAATGGGTATCGTTTGGGTTTTTACCGGTGCTAAGACGATACTGGTGCCTAAATGGTGCCTGAACTATGAGTGAGGAGCGGAGGACCGAGTCCTGCTGCCAGGACGGAGTCATCAGAGTAGTGTCAAAAAAGTATTTCAATCGGCTCAGGCACCGAAAGGAAGCACCGAAATCTGCATTGCATTTCGGTCCGGTAGATCCCGGACATATAGGAACCGGTGCCATATTGGCACTGAGTTTCGGTACCCAACCCTACTCGTATGTCCTAGCCAAGTAGGCATATCTGCAGGTGCACATTACGACAGAACACACCTACTACATGATACGCCCTTGAAACGGATGCAGTTTGGTTAGGTTTAGGCACCAAAACTTAGTGGCGAATCGTGCCTCAGAGCAAGACCTTCTAGACCCCCCCACAAATACAAAAATGACACAAAAAATACGGGTGTCCCTGGCCGCTTTTCTGTTGTAAACAGAATATAATTGTACTGCTCCATTTTTGAAAATTACATTGTTGTAGTCATGCACACACACACGTGTGCGCTATCGGACGTCACAGAGGCAATTTATGAACAACAATCATTCAACAAGTGTGTGGAAACAAATTGCAACCAGTTTTGCAATAAAACTGAAATGTTTTACTCACTGATAACGTTCACTTGAAGGCAAAATCCATCCTCCTGTCCTTTTGGATGAATTTTTCAATAACCCAGTCATAAAGCTGATCCCTGGTTTTCAGATCCATGACAACTTGCTTTTCAATTGCTATGGAAGCTAATCTAGAGTCAGGATTGTCCTGCGTTTCTCACATATGTTTGAGTGCGGAAAAGGACCTTTCCACGGATGCACTGGTGACGGGGATCGTTAAAACTAAACATGTTAGTGCATATAGCTGATGCATGCTGTCACGGAGTCGTTTATGTTGGAGAAAGAGGTCAGATGTGTTCTTTCCCTGAAAATCTGACAGAATACATTCCAGACTACTGCCACGGTTTTCAGCCGTGGCAAGTCAAAGTGCGACTCGTAGCCTGTTGTCTGGCTTTAGAAGGCAGTTTCAGGGAATGTAGTCTTAAAGCTGGTGAACTGTTGGGGGTCCAGAAGGGAAAGGAATGAAAGTTTTTTGGGATATTTAATAAACCCTTGATTTAAAGTATTGTCCAGAATGTCATCGTGCAACTTATTGTAGTGTGAGCGAGTCTCCGTCCAGTTGGCATGCCGGGCATATTTCATCTAGCAGCTGTATTTCGGCAATCTAGAAAACAACGCAGCCAGGCCAGAAAGGTGTGAGATGAACATTTTGCATTCTCTAATTTTTGCTACATCTTTAGATAAAACCAAATTGAGGGCATGTGCATTACAGTGTATGAAGAGAGCCTGTGGGATCTGTTCCTTTGGCTTGGACTCCAGTCAACCCCGAGGCCATGACGGCAGCACAGTCATAGCACTGGGCTACAAGTTTTTCCATGCATCCATGCTCATCCAAGTTTGTTTCCTGTCACATCCTCAAATTTGATGAATCTCTTTTACGCCACTTTATTTTACAATATTGTTTGTTTATGATCGATTGTCCAGTAAATTTGTTTTTGTTTGCAAATCCTATGATGGTGGTTGAGGAGAAGCACTGTAAATAGTGGTGGTGATTCTTTGTTGATGGTGTTATGAGTACATCCTGGCTCACTTTTGGTCTTATAATTGTGTTAAAATGAAGTACAAACACATTGTTATGGCAGCAGTGGGCATTAGCTTTACATTGTATAGATTATAGAATATGGCACGGATGCTTTATCACTTAAACCATAATGAATGCTTTGCCTGTTTACATTAATTTCTATATGGGTATCTTTTCTGGGGTTTTTTTTCTTTTCAAAGGTTTTTCTCCTTAATGGCTTATTGGACAAACTAATCTGCTGAACCTAATAAGAGGAAGAGGAAAAGTTTGTCATTGAGTGAAATCCAGTTAATATCTTTTGGTAGACGCATCAACTCTTTTTAAGTGGGAAAACTGCACGTTTTGGAACATAACTCGACAGATACCATAAGAAAAAAAGTTATTCTTGCAATTTGTGTCCGTTCAAGTTACATTATTACTGGACCACTTTATTGCACAGAATGTAGCCCAACTACCTATTTTCCACAGTATAAGCAAACATAGAAATTGTCATCATTTCAAATGTCCCATCAAAGCAGAAAGAAGAAGACTTTAAAACAATAAATTTGAGAAATTATGTGTCTAGATCCCCCTTAAAAAAACAATAT
Organism: Lycodopsis pacificus; assembly: GCA_028022725.1. Lineage (NCBI taxonomy): Eukaryota > Metazoa > Chordata > Actinopteri > Perciformes > Zoarcidae > Lycodopsis > Lycodopsis pacificus. The sequence continues at coordinate 1,577,371 of CM051700.1, forward strand.
CTCGAACAACAAAGATACATTCTTCACCCTCCATATATAATGTCGTTTTTCTCCTATGTAGCAAAATGGGACAAGAATCAGAATTTTGTTGTGCAACCCTGTTGTACAATGACAAATAATAAAACCTTGTAACATCATATAAATTGTGTAACGTTTGGAAACACCACTACTTTTATGACTTTGACCCTATTCCTTTCAAATAACACAAAAGCTGGGTGGTTGTTTTTTATTAACCTTAATTACTGGGCTCCAGACTAGATTTTCTCAAGAACTGTACTTGAATACAATTTCGATCCTACTTTCTATTCCTCTACATTTCAGAAGGAATGCTTGCGATGCCAGCGTTCAGTCGAGTAGAACGCATTACTGCTTCGGTTTGCTGAAACATACGAGGCCAACATGTCTCTTTTTTATTTATCTCTGACAATGTTATATTATTATTATTGTGATGTTGCTGTTATTACATATTATTATAATTACTTATAATTAAAAAACAAAAAAAAACATGAATTCCTATCCTATCCTGCACTGACAACCTCTCAACCACTTTTTATTTTATTTTTTATTTTGATTAAATTATCATTTTTTTAATAATAATAATAAATAAACAAATGTATTTACTTATATCATTTTGATTAATAGGATGGGTGGTGTCACGTTTGTAAAAACATAGTGAAGGATGATATGTTGGAGGTTAGATTTTCCATTGAAATATATTCTATCATTAAGTTTTTGCCAAACATTTTTTTGCCAACTGGGTTGTGTGGATCCTGCTCTGCAGTTGGCCTCCAATAGACCCATGATAGGGGGGAATATTTAGATAGGCAGGCACCCACCATTTGGCTAAAACTATCTTCCCACTGCTCTGGCATGACAGACTTCGACCCGTCATGTGGCTGGGGTGTAACAGGGTGCGTCATGGGTCCACCACCCTCTTGTGAGGTTACTACCCGGCTCAAAAGGCTATAACATGAGGGAGACAAGACTAGTTAAAATTAATAAATAAGATGATCACAAAAACCGGAATACAAAACATGTAGTTAGCAGGAAACACAAGAAACTAGTTTCCCTCAGTAACGTCAGGAACAGCAACCGCATCAAGCTTAGGACCAACAGAATCCAACTCAAACCTGACACCAACGAACAGCACTCCAAGAAACAGCCTACTCACCAAACTCGTCCATGTCTCCCAAACTACCAGACTGAACCTCTCATCACCAAACGAGGTGCACCTGAATACTACTGATCCTAAAACAGTCTTTGCACATCAAGTCAATTGCAAACAGCAGAACCAACTTCACCATACAAATTTAAATATGTTACCTGATCTATTAAGTTAGGACGAACCCCCATATGTTATGACCTGGCTCAAGAGGCCGTAACATGAGGGAGACAAGACAAGTTAAAAGTAATAAATAGACATTAATTTAAGGAACCAGTAACTAAACTAAACAAACAAATCAACAGCCAGGTCCTCCAAAAAGGGGGAGGGGAGGAGCGGACTGTCCTTGTTGAGCTGTGGATTTATATATCCATCAGGCTCAGGTGTGGCTCATTAGCTGCTGATCAACATCCTGAAAGACAGAAGACAGCAACCAGGACACAGACGCCTAGTGTGAGGGAGGGGTCATCCCACTAGGTCTTCCAGTAGAAATAGAAAGCTTAGTTTGGCTTTTGTTTTACTTGTCGCACCACAAAAGTCTTAAGATGTGTGATGGAAAAAAATCCAGAATGCGTACAAGTCTCAGTGAGGAAGAACCCTGTGTAAAGTGAACACGCATTCTTTATTACATTACATTACATTACAGTCATTTACCAGACGCTTTTATCCAAAGCGACTTACAATAAGTGTATTCAACATCGGTTTTCAAGAGAACAACCAGAAGTGCATCTCCTTTCTTCAAACAAGCATCTAAGAGCATAAACCAGAGCCAACATACAGTGCAGAAACAAACGAATGCAATAAGTGCCACAAACTAATATGAAAACAATAAGTGCAACTAGAAAAAGCATTTCCTGCTGAAAATGCGTTGGAATGCTGAAAACTGAAATTAATCGCAAAAACATTGCTGAAAATAGATATCCAATTCAAAAACAAATTGCAAAAAGCTTAATAATTCAAAAAGTTTAAAGATTACAAATATGAAAAGTCATATCACACCTCTCCTGAAAGAGCTGAACATTTTGATATTTGAGCAGTTTCTGTGGCTTAAAAGAATTCATCAGTGGTGATATTTGTAGCAGTATAAGTTGTAGTAGAAGTATTATTAGTAGAAGTATTAGTAGCATTAGAATAAGTACTAGTAGTAGTAGTAGTGATATTTGTAGTAGTAGAAGTTGTAGTTGTAGAAGTATTATTAGTAGTAGAAGTATTAGTAATTAGAAGAAGTAGTAGAAGACGTAGTATCAGTAGTCATAGTAATAGCTGTAGTATTGGTTGTAGTATTTAATATCACAGTAGTAGTAGTAGTAGTAGTAATAGTAATGGCAGTAGAAGATGTAGCAGCAGTAGTAGTACTAGTAGCAGTCGTACTAATAGCTGTAGTAGTATTACTACTTTTAGCAGCATGAATAGCAGTAGTAGTAGTAGCAGTTGTCGTATAAGTAATAGTAGTAGTGGTAGTAATAGCAGTAGTGGTAGTAAGAATATTGATGGTAGCAGTAGTAGTAATAGTAGCAACAGCAAAAGTCATAGTAGTAGTAGTAATACTATATTAGCAGCAGCAGTAGTAGTTGTCGCAGTATTAGTAAGAGCATTAACTTTTTTAACAAAAAAGCCTAATTTTGAGCTTGTTTAAATACAGTTAATCTATTGGGCTTTTATTTTGAAAGGGTGGGGCTGGGTGGGGGGAGAGGAGACATAATCATAATGTTTGACACACATAAACAGAGGTTATTAAATGCCTGGCTTCATCACAAGCATTTCAGTTCAAATTCACTCTTTCTGGCTTTTATTTTGAAATGGGGGGTGTGTGTGTGGGGGGGGGGGGTTCCTCTAATAGTCTGTAAGACCTGAATGACTGAGACACAGACGGGGGGAGAGAGCGAGAGAAGAAAGAATTAGTGAGAGAGAGAGAGAGAGAGAGACTCTGATATCTCTGGCAAACTCTCATTTGGAGATTGTACTATGTTTTATCTTTTACAGCTTACATGATTATTGTCCTGCTCTGCCATGTCTTTCCTCGTCTCTCCCTCTTGTGTCGCGGTGTGTGTAAATGTCAATCAATTCAGGAAACTCGTCAGAATACTCATATCTGATTGGCTGAGCTGCAACACGTATATCTCTAAATCATGTGTGTGCAGCTTTTATTTTAAAAGGTGTGTGTGTGGGGGGGGGGGGGGGGTCCTCTAAAAGTTTCCAAGACGTGAATGACTATGAGAGACACAGAGAGAGAGAGAGGGACAGAGATAGAGAGAGAGGAGTGTATTTGTGTCTGTGAGTCTGTGTGTTTATCAACATCCCTAATTAGCTTAATCAGAAACACCTGTGTCCTTGCAGCTTTTTCATGGAGATAAAACAGGGAAACACCTCTCAAACAAATCCTCAGAACACCCATAACCGTAGCTCCTATTGCTCCGATATTAATAAATGAGAGGAAGGCTGAGTTGAAGAACAGATCCTGTAAAAATGGTGTCTGTAGTGTAGAAAATGTGCCTTAACTGGCGATCTAGAAATGGGGTACCGTGTTCTGTGGAAGATGTTTTTGAAGCAAAATTTAACATTGGTCTCTATGGAGCAGAAAGTTGGTTTTCCTCTCAATTAACGGCTTCTGTGTCAAATGTGGAAATCTGTGGGATTCCACAGTAATTTTTCTACGACAAGGACAAGATTAGCTACTTTTACATCCAGAAATTATGCATGAAGAGTGAAGATTGTGGACACAGTGGCAAAACACAAATGTTTTTTTCACAAGAATCTCAAGCTGCTCTTCACTCTAGCGGTGACATCACGCACTCTAAGCTGCGCAATACACACCCATTATAAAGTCAGAAAAGGGCTGAAAAATCATAAAAGTTAAATTGCTGCAGTTCAAAAAGTGTAAAATATATCAAAAAGCTGAATAATGCGGCAATAGTTCAGGGTTTTCTCAACATTTGAAAGTTGAAATGGTGTCTTTAGCTGAAAGTATGAGGAAGTTGAAGGATTTTAAAGTTGAAGAAGTTTAAGAGGATTTGAAAATCTTCTCCATAGAAACCCATTCAAAAAAAAGTTGCTAAAAGCTTAATAATTCAAATAGTTTAAAGGTTAGAAATAGAAAAAGTCATAGCAGAGATGAGCTGAAGGAGCTGAACATTTTGATAATTGAACGGTTTCTGTAGCTTACAAAATGAAGAAGAAGAGTTTCAAACTAGAAAAAGCATTTCCTGCTGAAAATGCGTTGGAATGCTGAAAACTGAAATTAAACGCAAAAACTAATCGTAATGGCAGTAGAAGATGTAGCAGTAGTAGTAGTACTAGTAGCAGTCGTACTAATAGATGTAGTAGTATTACTACTTTTAGTAGCATGAATAGCAGTAGTAGTAGTAGCAGTTGTCGTATAAGTAATAGTCGTAGTGGTAGTAATAGCAGTAGTGGTGGTAATAATATTGATGGTAGCAGTAGTAGCAGTAGTAGTAATAGTAGCAACAGCAAAAGTTATAGTAGAAGTAGTAGTAGCAGTAATACTATATTAGCAGCAGCAGTAGTAGTTGTCGCAGTATTAGTAAGAGCATTCATTTTTTTAACAAAAAAGCCTAATTTTGAGCTTGTTTAAATACAGTTAATCCATGGGGCTTTTATTTTGAAAGGGTGGTGCTGGGTGGGGGGGAGAGGGGGAGAGGAGACATAATCATAATGTCTGACACACAAACAGAGGTTATTAAATGCCTGGCTTCATCACAAGAATTTCAATTAGAATTTACTCTTTGGGGCTTTTATTTTGAAATGGGGTGTGTGGGGGTCCTCTAAAAGTCTCTAAGACCTGAATGACCGTGAGAGAGAGAGAGAAGAAAGAATTAGTGAGTGAGAGAGAGGCAGAAAGAGAGAGAGAGGCAGAAAGAGAGAGAGGCTCTGATATCTCTGGCAAACTTTCTCATTTAGAGATTGTACTATGTTTTATCTTTTACCGCTTACATGACTATTGTCCTGCTCTGCCATGTCTTTCCTCGTCTCTCCCTCTTGTGTCGCGGTGTGTGTAAATGTCACTCGAATCAGGAAACTTATCAGAATCCTCATATCTGATTGGCCGAGCTGCAACACGTAACAGCTGCAACAAATCATGTGTGTGCGGCTTTTATTTTAAAATGGGGTGGGTGTAGGTGTGTGTGTGTGTGGGAGAGAGAGAGAGAGAGAGAGAGAGAGAGAGAGAGAGAGAGAGAGAGAGAGAGAGAGAGAGAGAGAGAGAGAGAGAGAGAGAGAGAGAGAGAGAGAGAGAGAGAGAGAGAGAGAGAGAGAGAGAGAGAATGTGTGTCTGTGAGACTGGATGTTTCACTAATTGGCTCAATCGCAAACACCTGTGAAAATATTCTCCATAGAGATCCCATTGAAAATAAAAAGCTTAATAATTCAAAAAGTTTAAAGGTTAGAAATATGAAAAGTCATAGCACCCCTCTGTTGAAAGAGCTCAACATTTTGATAGTTGAATGGTTTCTGTAGCTTAAAAAATGAAGGAGAAGAAGAGGGGCTTTTTGTTGGAATGCTTAACAGCATTCCAACAAAAAGGGGGGATGGAAGAAATAGTGGAATAAAGAAACAGGATAACAATAGTTGGATGCTTAACAGCATTCCAACAAATATATAGTAAAGATTTACCATTACAGATGCCACCAAATTTGAATGCAATAAACAGTGATAGACATTTAATGAATGGATGAGGACCACTGTATTCCAGATAAAGCAGTGAGTTAGATCTTGGCAAGGTGGATTAATTTGAGAGAGCAGCAAGGGCATGAAAACTTTAACATTAACCTGGTAAATTGAATTAATGCACCATTCAGCAGCTGTTTTGTTTGGAGAGTTTACTTCTACCCTGACTTTCCTCAGCACTCACAACACAAAGAGGCCAAAAGGAATTGGCAGTGTCTGATGCCACTGGTGCAAAACTTTACACCTCCCAATCTGTCCTGTCTGATTCCATTATTACGCTTTTTAAAGTTAACCACACATCAAATTCTCCCATGTGTGGCCTTCTTGGCTGCTAAAGGATACCAAACACATTTTATGAGCTAGCACCAGCAACATTGCAGAATCAAACAAAGGGCGTGAAGGCCCCTTACTTGTATTTTTGTCATAAATTAGCGATTTCTGTGGGCATGCACCGCCATTGCCATAACAACAATCACATAACAGCTGCATCAATAAAATTGATGAACACATTAATGCTTCAATACTTATAGTCCAATGATATGATATATATTAGTCTGAAATGTGCCATTCTACATAAGGAGTACAAGTACCTTTGTTCCTTTAAGTATATGTTGATGGTATTCTTTTGTACTTTTACAAGTACAATTTTAACCTTACTTCTTAGGTGTAATTATTTTACGTAATATTTTGTTCCACTGCGGTATTGCTACTTACTTACTAAATCAAGGACCTGAATACTTTTTCCACCACTGTTGGATAGTGTGTGTGTGTGTGTGTGTGTGTGTGTGTGTGTGTGTGTGTGTGTGTGTGTGTGCGCGTGAGTGAGTGCATGAGTGAGTGAGTGAGTGAGTGAGTGAGTGAGTGAGTGAGTGAGTGAGTGAGTGAGTGAGTGAGTGAGAGAGAGAGAGAGAGAGAGTGCACAGACCAAAATCATATTTCAAACTATGTCTATACTATAGGCTACTATACTATGCTATATATTGTTTTTAATTGAAGAAACTCAACTGAGACAAAGACTCAGCTTTTCTGTTGGTCTCCTGCTTTGCAATGCTCGGTCCCACCATTTGCAGAAGATGTTTACAGACAACTATAAACTCCCGTACTGCATCCATCTCTGACATGACTTTCTCATCATGTTCTTCACCCCCAGCTCACCGTCTCCACTCTGACTTCTGCATTCCATGAACTTGAAGTTCCTCTTTCCTCAGAGAAAACCCAGCATGTCCCTGGACTTTCTTGGCATCATCCTTGATGATTTTTTTAGGCAGGTAGGGATGCTTGACGTAAGACTAGAAAATCCACTGGATCATTATATTAATTTCAATTGTCCTCCTGGCCAACAGATGCATCACACGCCAACTCCTTTCACTGCGAACCCCCCCTCAACTATGCTGCCCCCCAAGGTCTCTCCTTGTCACACCTTTCCATTGCTGCCACTGTTCCATCTCTGTCTGCTAAAGGGTAATGGGACCTCATTTTGATCTGATTGATCTGACATTGTCTTGAATTAGAATAATCTTAAAAATATTTGTGCTATATAACACTAATGTTCTGTGTTAAACTATGAATGCTGTGCCAGATACAGGCCAGCTGCCTCATGCTTGGTGATCGTCTGACATGATGTGGAAAGAAATGTTTAGATCACATTAATTAACAATCACATAACAAATACCGGGCTGGGCTGCCAAGACAAGCCTGTAAAAAAGGCAGATTGTGCAGTTCACAATTTGTACATGTGAATAAACCCAGAATTAAAGATAACTCATAGAATATTTGTATTATTCTTTTTTCTTTTTCTGTGTTGAGAAGAACAATGCTACCACCCAGTGGATAAATAGTGCAATTAACCATCCTAGTTAATTAGATACTCAAAGTTAAAACTTAAAGTGTCTACACATACATTTATTCAGTGGCGGGCCGTCAGGGCCCGCAAAGCCTTCTCTGCTGGCCTTAACAGAATCATAAAGTTATAGCTATTTTATAATTTAATACTTTTTCTTCAATACACTACATGTATTATAATTTATAAAAATATTTTTCCCATTATCTTATTTTTTCATTGCACAGCTACTGTCTTCCTCAGTTGCTCTGCTTCCAGTGCAGCTTGTTTTAAGTAGAGCTTTTATCCAATCAGATCTCACCTCTGTGTCTCTAGGTTAGAAGAGAGGCCCGTGGCCTGCACACTCACACGTGCATCCATGTGCAGTTTAAGTGAATGGGGATATTGTTGATTGTCATAGTGTTCAACCAATCAGATCTTTAGTTTGACATGTTGGGCGTATTCTTTGACGTGTCAGAGCTGCTAGCTGGCCTAGCCATACATGATTGGTCAGTGGGCTAGCGTGACATGTTGGGCGGTGACAATCCCAATATCTGCTGCCTCTGTCGAGCAGACATTTTTAGCCCTCAAACGCATTAAAACCTATTCAAGAAATACAACTGGGGAGGCTCGACTGTCTTCGCTGGTGTCCATGAATCGAGAAGGACTTCTTACTGGAACTAAAACACACGGATTCACTGAACAACCGTGAGATTAAACTCTTTACTAACAAAGAAAGGAGGATGCACTTTGTCTTTAAATAGTAAACAGCAGCTCTGGTAAGTTAAATGCGTTTGTTTTTACATCTGCAGTAGCTTTAATATGCTTGTTTATATGTTATTATTTGTACAACTTGTTTTTATGAAGATTTCTGTTTGGTTTTATATGTGATAGGAACCATTGTTACGTCCTATGTTGCTCTGGGGACATATTTAGCAGGTGCCAGTGTTAAATCTGGCGACTTTCCAAACCCTCATGGCGACTTTTTTTTGTCAAAAGCTACAAGTGACAAATCTTAACTTCTTTGTTCTCTTCGCTTTTATTGTAAACTAGTTACCGTTACTGTTTCCAACAGCGAAAATGGCATCACAAAATATAAGTGCACAGGATGTTATGGACGAGGATTTGTAAAGTGTATATTTCACAGTGTTTTGGCTTGACTTATTGGCCGATTTATTCGAGCCAGAGATTAAGGCCGAAGAAATGCAGCGTGGAGCACGTGGTTGGAGACTTTTGTGGTGTTTTGACTCGTGAAAGCACGGACCGTTCTACACTGTCGTGAACGAGCAGCGGGAGCTGCCGTGAGCCCCTCCGCCGCCCTAAAGCACACACAGGCACACAGCAGTCCCAGCTGCCGTCAGAGCAGAGACGAGACACTCTATCTGTAGGTGTTGGCTTCATTTTGACACGAAACAAATAATAACCGTAGCTGTGTTTCAGCTGCAGGACAGCAGTGAAGGCCAGTGTTTCAGAATCCTTAACGTCTGGGTGGCCATGTAACCCGAAAAAATGGATGGACCCAGTCAGTAACAGGTTTCACTTAAAATGACAGATTTGGCAAAGTAGAGTGACAAATGTTTGTCTGATGTTTTAAATAATGGGACTACATATAACACCTGTATTTTAGTATTTGTTATAATATTAAGTACAGTGATCATGTGAACAGACACAAACTTCTCAAAAGTCTCTCCAGCTGTTAAAGCCGACCGACAGCTGATCCAGCTGTGATCAGCTGATCCTCCGTCATCAGAAACAGACGTCGCTTCACATGACGCAACTGAGGAAAGGACGTCTCATGTCTCTTAAAACATATTTCCTCGTTCTTCTCTCCTCGCAGGGTTTCCTCCATACATCCCTGGTGGGAGGGACTACGACGCTAGGAAAGGACCCAAGTGAGGGAAACGGGGATGCAATTAAGAGACTTGGGATGTACCCATTGACTCAGACAGAGACGAGAAACTTCCATGGAGGAGAGATATGAGAGCTCAAAATGCTGCCAAACTGCTGTATTAGGATAGATTGAATACTAGTAGCCTAGTGATAAAACAAGTGAAATATATAGTTATATAGTATATAAAAGTACAATGGAACAGGTTCCAAAATGACAAATGTGCTTTCTGACCTCGCGACCTCTCTGACACAATAAACTTTATAACTTTTGTTTGCTTCACTTTATCAAAGCCAAATATTTTTATCCAACCCTGTGACATGTTTTACCATGATCTGGGAGTATTTTTAGGCTTTCAGCTGCATTATTTCAAAGACATCATTTCAATAAAAGTGGGTTTTTTTCAGGCGAACCGGAAACTTTTCAATTTGAGCTCTGTGCCATCTTCATTCACTATTAACCAGTAACATATTCACAATAGTTTTACATATTAACACATTTCAAGTGTTACCTGTATTATACCATCAAAGTTATTCAAATAGGCCTAGTTACAGATTTGGGGTCTTTTAGGTATGGTAATGCAATTTTCGAGCAGAGGCCTAAAAATAGGGCTAAAGAGGTTCAAATAAACACTATTTCTATGGGGAAAAGTAAAAACACATATGTGCACATTGGAATATAGTTATAAATACAGAACACATACTGCACTGTGTCAAATATATTGAAGAAAGAGTAAGTTTACCCCTAAAGGTTGAGAGAGGCTTGAATGGGATTTGGAAGGGATAGGAACAAATGGAGGTATGGTGTGGGAAACTCAGAGAGGGGTAATATATTAATTATTATTAATCAAGGATGGATGGAATGTCGTTTTTGTTTTGTTTTTGAAATCATATTAAATTTTGACAACGGTAAACTAGATCCCGTTCTACACGATCAGCTACGGTAGGTGACGCTGCGCCCCTAAGAAGTGGTATTGCGATCCGCCAAAACACGCGAAGAAGAAGAAGAAGAAGCAGAAGCAGACGAAAGAAAAGAATAAGAAAAAGAAAAAGAAGTAGGCGCGTGAGTGGGGACCCAAAGGAGGACAGGAGAGAGGACGTCATCAGTGTGCGACGAGACCAGAGAAAGAAAGTTTGTTGGAAAAGTGGTGGAGTACGAGAAGAGAACAGAATTGTGTGGTTGAGCAACAACTGTACCGTGAATGCAGATATCATGGGTGATAGTTCAGATGGTGAGAATGATAATATGCCATGGCAAGAAGCTAACAGAAAGAGAAGGAAGGGGAGCGGCAGTCCAGGCCTTTCCGGAAGTGATTTTGGCGAGGAGAGTAAAAAAGTGAAGGCTACTAGATCAAGTGTGGGGAAGGAGGATGACTCAACTGAATGGAAAGTTGTGATTGCGTTTAAGAATGAAGGGGCCCATTATTACCTGTTAAAACTGACAAAGGCAATAGAGAAGGAAATAGGAAAGATTAAGTTTGCCAAGTTTTTAAGCAACAGGCGTCTTTTGATCTTTGCTACAGATCAAAGGCAACGAGAGAAGATCCTCGGAGCTGAAACTTTGAATGGAGAAAGGATCAGCTGTCATATTCCTGGGAGCGTTTCAAAGCTGAGAGGTGTTATACAGGATGTGCCATTGTCAGTGTCCATAGATGAGATAATTAAGGAAGTGAAAGGAGGAAAGGTAGTGAAAGCTTCCAGACTGCAAATAAATCGAAATGGAATGAAAGCTGATAGCCTATCAGTGCTGCTGGAGTTTGAAAATATCTTGTCTAAGAAAATAAGAATAGGATATATGAGCTATGATGTAAAATAGTTTATTCCAGCTCCTTTAAGATGCTTCAAGTGTCAAAGAATGGGACATACCGCAGGGCAATGTAAGGGGAAGCAGAGATATGCAAGATGTGGAGGCGAGCATGAATACGGAAAATGTGGTCAAGATGTAAAAATTTAATGTTGTAACTGCGGCGGGGAATACAGCGCTGCTTTTGGAGGATGTCCAGTTCAAATACAAACAAAGGAAGTGCAGAAATATAAAATACTTAATCAAGTGTCTTATGCGGAAGCAGTTAAAAAAGTGAAGGAAAATTATAAAGTTACACCCAGGGAAAGCCACAGGAATGATATAAGAGAATCTGGGATTAGACAACCTCCGGTGGACCTTCCCCCTGTCCTAGATCAGAGTCAAACTGAGTTAAATCCATGCATAAAAGAGATAAATGAGGACACGCTAATTGTAGATAAAATCTGTTTCGTCGCCTTCATCTGCAAAACTATGAATTTGGCAATTCAACAAAAAAGAAAAAGTGACAGAATAAAGACAATCGTAGAGGCAGCCATAGAGATTCTGGGGATTAAAGAAGTTAGGGCTGATCTGATTCACAAGATGTTGAACCCTCCCAACTATGATGTACAGGCTCAGGGTGATTAACCTCATAATTGTTGGAATGCTCTTCCAACATTCAACTTTCAAATCCTTCAACTTCCTCATACTTTCAGCTAAAGACACCATTTCAACTTTCAAATGTTGAGAAAACCCTGAACTATTGCCGCATAATTCAGCTTTCCGATATCTTTTAAACTTTTTGAACTGCAGCAATTTAACTTTTATGATTTTTCAGCCCTTTTCTGACTTTATAATGGGTGTGTATTGCGCAGCTTAGAGTGCGTGATGTCACCGCTAGAGTGAAGAGCAGTTTGAGATTCTTGTGAAAAAAACATTTGTGTTTTGCCACTGTGTCCACAATCTTCACTCTTCATGCATAATTTCTGGATGTAAAAGTAGCTAATATTGTCCTTGTCGTAGAAGCATTACTGTGGAATCCCACAGATTTCCACATTTGACACAGAAGCCATTAATTGACAGGAAAACCAACTTTCTGCTCCATAGAGACCAATGTTAAATTTTGCTTCAAAAACATCTTCCACAGAACACGGTACCCCATTTCTAGATCGCCAGTTAAGCCACATTTTTTAAACTACAGACACAATTTTTACAGGATCTGTTCGTCAACTCAGCCTCCCTCTCAGTTATTAATATCGGAGCAATAGGAACTACGGTTATGGGAGTTTTGATGATTTGTTTGAGAGGCGTCTCCCTGTGTTATCTCCATGAAATGGCTTCAGGCACACAGGTGTTCACGATTGAGCCAGTAATTAGTGATGTTGACAAACACACAGACCTCTCTCTCTCTCTCTCTCTCTCTCTCTCTCTCAGATCTTAGGACTCTTTAGAGGTCTTTCCACCCTCCTCCACCGCCCCCCCCCCCCCACACACACACGCCATTTTAAAATAAAAGCCCCACAGAATGAATCCTAACTGAAATGCTTGTGATGAGCCTGTCATTTAATAACCAGTTTGTGTTTATCTAACATTATGATTCTGTCTCCTCTCCCCTTCTCCCCCACACCCCATTTCAAAATAAAAGCCCCAGAGAGTGAATTCTAACTGAACTGCTTGTGATGAAGCCTGTCATTTAATAACCTCTGTTTATGTGTGTCAAACATTATGATTATGTCTCCTCTCCCCCTCCCTCCCCCACCCAGTCCCACCCTTTCAAAATAAAAGCCTCATGGATTAACTGTATTTAAACATTAAACTCAAAATTAGGCTTTTTTGTTGAAAAAATGAATGCTCTTACTAATACTGCGACAACTACTACTGCTGCTAATATTTCTAGTATTACTACTACTGCTACTACTTCTACTACAACTTTTGCTGTTGCTACTATTACTAGTGCTATTACTGCTACCATCAATATTATTACTACCACTACTGCTATTACTTATACTACAACTGCTACTACTGCTATTCATGCTACTACCAGCACCAATACTACTACAGCTATTAGTACGACTGCTACTAGTACTACTACTACTGCTACTTCAAATACTGCCATTACTTTTACTACTACTACTACTACTGTTATATTAAATACTACGACCACTACTACAGCTATTACTACTACTACTGATACTAGGCTACTACTTCTTCTGAATACTAATACTTCTTCTAAATACTAATACTTCTACTACTAATGATACTTCTACTACAACTACGACTTCTACTATTACAAATATCACTACTACTACTACTTATTCTAATGCTACTAATACTTCTACTACTAATAATACTTCTACTTCAACTACAACTTCTACTACTATTACTACAAATATCACTACTTCTGAAATGTGTTTAAGCTACAGAAATTGTTCAAATATCAAAATGTTCAGCTCTTTCAGGAGAGGGGTGCTTTGACTTTTCATTTTTGTAATCTTTAAACTTTTTGAATGAAGCTTTTTGCAATTTTCTTTTGAATGGGATCTCTGTGGAGAAAATCTTCAAATCCTGTTATACTTCAACTTTCAAAGCCTTCTTCTTCCTCATACTTTCAGCTGCAGACACCATAGTTAGACATTTGAACTAGAAGGTTTTTCAGCAGTGCAGTTTAAATGCTTTCGGGCTTCAACATTTTTCAGACAGATAGTCTCCCATTTCTTAATTTTCAGCAATTTTTTCACAATTAATTTCAGCTTTCAGCATTCCAACGCATTTTCAGCAGGAAATGCATTTTCTAGTGGTGTTTCATATCCTACAATGGAATGCCAGAAGTCTAATTGCAAATGGGCAAGAATTCAAGAAGGTTGTAGCTGATCTGACAGTTACACCAGATGTTATTTGCATTCAAGAAACTTGGTTAAAACCTCAATTGGACTTTGTCATTTCAGGATACAGCTCTGTCAGATGTGATAGAATTGGAAAACAAGGTGGAGGGTGTGTAACATTTATCAAGGATAACTTAGCATATAGAAAGATTAATGTTCCAGAACAGTATGAATGTATTATGATAGAAGTATGTAGTCCAAGAGGAGATATAAAGTTAGTGAACTTCTATAATCCTTGTAAAAAGCTATCTATGGAAATGTTTCACGAGATATCAGGAAATATTGGAAAAACAGAAATTTGGTGTGGAGATTTTAATGCTCACAATACATTATGGGGAAGTGAGGTCACTGATACCAATGGAGGGGTAGTTGAAGAATTTATAGAGGAGAGATCATTAATTTGTGTTAATGATGGAAGCAGTACCAGGGTAGATGTTACTCGAAACTCAGTATCCCGCTTAGATCTTACATTAGTCTCAGGAAATATGAGTAATTTGTGTGAATGGAATACAATGAATGAATCTAATATAGGGAGTGATCACTATCCTATATGGTGCTCATTAAATTGTGGTATCTTTACTCAGAAGGGTAATATAATAGAAAGATGGTGTTTTCCTAAAGCTAACTGGGGAAAATTTAAAGAATGTTGTAGGAAGTCATGTGAAGAAATATCTATTGAGAGTAATGTGGACAGCTGTTCGAGAGCAGTGACCGCTATGATTATTGGTGCTGCATCAATATGCATTCCTAAGAGTAAGGTGAATGGGAAAAAGAAAATGGTTCCATGGTGGAATGATGAATGTAAAAATGCCATTAAAGAAAGAAATCGTGCCTACAGAAAGTTAAGAAGCCTTTTGACCCAAGATAATCTGATTGATTATCAAAGAAAGAGGGCGGTAGGTAAAGTTATTAAGTCATCAAAAATGAATGCATGGAGGCAATTCTGTTCAGCTATTGGAAGAGAAATAGAGTTACGTGATGTTTGGGCGATGATCAAAAAGATGAGCGGGAAAAGAAAATCAATTAAAATCCCAGTTTTGATAGACGGAGAATATCGGGCAATTACAAATGAGGAGAAAGCTGCGTTATTGGGGAAGACGTTTGCAAATGTTCATAGCGGAAGTCATTTACATGATAGGCACAGACAGAGAAAAGAAGAAATTTTAGCAGCACATACAGAAGTTAGAAAGAAAAAGGTGAATGAAGGAACACCCCTTGATATGGAGTTTTCAATACAGGAGCTGAAAACAGCGTTGGAGGGAAGTGGGTATACTGCTCCAGGTCAAGACCAACTATGCTACGCTATGTTTAGACAATTACCAGAAGAAGCCTTGGAAATTATTTGTAAATTGTTTAATATGATTTGGCGGGAAGGTGTAATGCCAAGCAGCTGCAAGAGTGCTTTGATTCTACCTTTTGGTAAACCTGGTAAAGACCTAGCTAATGCTGGCAATTATAGACCAATAGCACTGACATCTCATTTGTGCAAGTGGATGGAAAAGATCATCACGAGCAGATTAACTTATTTTATAGAGCAAAGGGCTTTCGTAAAGGTAGATCGACACTTGACGCATTGATAAAAGTTAGCAACGAGGCAGAGAAAGCAATAAGTATGAAGGCGATTATGGCTATAGTCTATTTTGATATAGAGAAAGCATATGACTCCATGTGGAGAGAGGGCCTATTGATTAAAATGTATAAAATAGGTATTAGTGGAAGGATGTATAACTGGATATTGGATTTTTTGTCTGGGCGATCATTCAAGATAAAAGTTGGAGATGCCGTGTCTGAAGAATTTACTATAGTAAATGGGATCCCCCAAGGTAGTGTTATTAGCCCCATATTATTTAATATTATGATAAATGACGTCTTTATGGACATTGACAGAGATATTGGCTCCTTGCTATATGCCGATGATGGAGCAATTTGGAAAAGGGGAAGAAATATTAGACATGTGATCAGTAAAATTCAAAAGGCTATAATCAATGTTGAAAAGTGGTCGTATGACTGGGGGTTTAAGATGTCTGTTGACAAGTCTTGCTACATGCTATTTACCAGAATGAGAAATATAAGCAATACTCATCTAAAAGTATATGGACAAAGTATGGAGAGGGTGACAGAGTTTAAATATTTAGGCTTATTGTTTGATGAAAAATGTTTGTGGAGAACTCACATTAAGCATATTGAAACTAAATGTAAAAAGGTGCTCAATGTTATGAGAGCGGTTTCTGGACATCAATGGGGAGCAGATAAACGGTCACTAATGGATATCTATAGGGCTATTATACGAGCATGTATAGATTATGGAGGCATGGTTTATGGAACAGCTGCCAAGAGTACATTACAAGCATTAGATATAATTCAGTTCAGAGCTCTAAGACTTAGTATAGGTGCAATTAAATCTACCCCAAACAACGCACTTCTGGTAGAAGCTGACGAACTGCCATTAAGCCTAAGACGAGCAAAACTAGCTCTGGCATATTGGGTGAAGTTAAAGGGATCTGCAGAGGAATTTCCCGTAACAAATGTGCTGTATGAATGCTGGGAATACACCCAAAGTAAAGGCAAAGAGTTTGGTTGGACAATCAGTGCAATAGCAAAAGAATACGGTTTAACTGGGTTAGAGTATGGGCCCAATGTAATATGGGGAAATGTTCCTCCGTGGATACTACCAGTGCACAATGTGGATTTAACACTCATAGAAGAGAGGAAAAAATGGATGGAAAGAAAATTGTATGACATGGGACATCAGACTCAAGTATACATCAATAATAATTATTATAACTATATGCAGATTTATACAGATGGATCTAAAGATAACGGGAATGGACACGTGGGATCAGGGGTATTCATACCAGAATTTGGTGTGACAATATGCAAACGAATTAATGACAGATTGTCTGTCTATACAGCTGAAATGATTGCAATAATCTTGGGACTGCAATGGGTAGAAGAGGTCAGGCCTGAGAGACCGGTCATCTGTTCAGATTCTGCTGCAGCTTTAAACAGCCTGAAGACAAAACAAACAATTAGAGAGGATTTAGTGATGGAAATATCTCTGATAATGTTGAGACTTCAAAGACTGGGAATTAATGTTCAATTTTGCTGGGTTCCTGCTCATGTAGGTGTGGAGGGTAATGAGAGAGCAGATATAATTGCAAAGAGAGCACTAAAACTAAAAGAAGAGGAGATATTGAAAATTCCTTTTGGAAAGGGGGAAGCTAAAGCATTAATAAGAGAGGCAGGACGGGAGTTATGGCAGAAGAAGTGGGACAACGATAACAAAGGAAGACATTATTATAACATTCAGAAATCCATAAATGTGAAGACATACAAAGGGAAGTATAGAAGAGAGGAGGTCATAATATCAAGGTTAAGGTTCGGACATACAGGACTCAACTCTGTATTTAATGGCAAAAATGGACTCAGATAAGATAAGATAAGATAAGATAAGATAAAATAAGATAATCCTTTATTAGTCCCTCAGTGGGGAAATTACAGGATTACAGCAGCATCGCTCACAAGTAATAAATGAAGATAAAAAAAAAAAATCAAGTAGTATAAATAGACTAAACGGTAAACAGTAGTAAAAAATATGACAGTAAAGAAGAATACAAAATATACCAGTATGTACAGACGGAGTAAAAATGTGAAATGTAAGATAATACTTAAACGTATTGGATATTGCACGGGATTGACAGTAAGAAGAATATTAAATATACCAGTATATACAGGCGGAGGCAGAGTAAAATGTAAAATGTAAGATAATACTTAAACGTATTTGATAATACGTTTGATAGTGCACTATTTGTAATGTTACTGAAGACGTGGAGCATGTTATCCTGAAATGTCAAAGATACAATTCAGACAGGAACATCTTGAAACAAAAAATATGTCAGTTGGGACGGAAGTGGAGTTTGGAGGGAGTTCTGGCAGTGGACGGAGAATGGCGAGAGTGCTGCAGAGCACTGTTGCGATTTCTTAAAGAACCGGGATTAGACCGTAGGAGTAACACACTTGACATCACAACGACATAACCACCATCGTTACTCACGACATCCTCATGGTCAGTTTTTCTAATATTTATACACCCCATATAAGGTCAAGATGAATTTTATTGTCAGGACCAAAGTACACACTTGGCATGTAAGCGGAAGCAAAATAACGTTCTCATCAACAACGTATACAACGGGCGAGACACCGTTAAATCAAGTCACGAAGGAACTAGCTAAAAAGAGACAGGTATACAACACGACAGAGTAATCCCAGGTAATAAATAGAAAGTATAGAAGTACAGTGTATCAATGGCGGTGCTTATTGATATACATTGCTATTGATATGGAGTTTGGGTTAACATGAACTTGATTTTCTGCAGATGTCCAGCTTCATTTGCTGATTAAAGAAGAGCAGCAGGATTTGAGGCCCAGCCTGGACCAGGAGGACCCAGTGCGCCCACACATTAAAGAGGAACAGGAGGATTTCTGGACCAGTCAGGAGGTTAAAAGCCAGCTACCAGCACTGCAGGAGGATACCTCAGAACTCCCATTCACTCCTGTCCCTGTGAAGAGTGAGGATGACCAAGAGAAACCTCAGTCCGTACCGCCTCATCAAAGACAAACTGACGAAGACAGAGAGGCAGAGCCTTCAGCCAGCAGCTCAGCTGAACACATGGAAACAGATGCTGATGGAGAGGATGGTGGAGGATCAGAACCAGATAGGGGGTCAGTCCCTGCTTTTAAATGTCTCTCTGGACCTGCTGAAAAGACTTCACGGTTTTCTGGTGCTGTGACTAAAGACCGTGATGATGATCGGAAGGAGATCAGGAAACCTCAGACAGATTTAAGTGTTGTGACAATATAGTTCCTGTAAGTGATGTAGGACATTATACTGGCAATAAATTGTTTAGCTGCTCAAAATGTGGCAAAAGATTTGGCCAGAAGCACCATCTTCAGACACACATGAGATGTCATACTGGACAGAAACCCTTTCGTTGTTCTCTTTGTGGTAAACGATTCTCTCAGAAGGGAAATCTGACACAACACATGACGATCCACACAAGGGACAAACCAATTAGTTGTTCTGTTTGTGGTGAAAGATTTACACAAAAGGGAAATCTGACACAACACATGACAGTCCACAGAAGAGAGAACTTTGTTGGTGAGAGATTGACAAAGGGATTCTGAGAGAACTCGATAGCATTCAGTTTACAGTCGCACATCAAAACTCCAAAGTGACAGCAGCAGTAGTGAAGCAATGATCTTCTCACTTTATTACCATCCATCGGGTCATTCAAATAGTAGTAACAATCAATTTTCAATGTTCAGATGTCGGCCTGTTATCTGCCCAGACAATTGTTGTTCTTGCTGCTGTTTACGTTCCATTTTTATGCAAATTTCAAGAAAATGCACCTCAGGAATGCACTGCTGTTTTTGTTTTGTTTTTCATGTACAAATGAGTGTTAATGACAATAAATGATCTTTGAATCCTTTAATGATGATCCGAGTCATTTGGTTTTCATACTCTTAGCAATGTTGATTGGAATGAACATGGTGCTGTCTCCAATGCTACATCCAGTTCTCCTTAAACATTTTTTTGAGTAGTATCAACATAGACATTCTCAACAACATGCAACTGTCGCTCAGCAGGTGATAAGAATATTAAATACTAGGAGTGTAACGGTACGCGTATTTGTATTGAACCGTTCGGTACGAGGCTCACGGTTCGGTACGCATGACGAACCGAATACGTTTGAATAAAAAAAGAAATATATATATATATATATTTTTTTTTTTTTTATTATTATTTTTTTAAACCTTTATTTAACCAGGTAGTCCCATTGAGATTAAAAATCTCTTTTGCAAGATGTAAGTAACAATACTAAGATACTAAGATGTAAGTAACAATACTAAAATACTTAATACATTAAGGAGCAGTTTTAGTTTTTTATGCTTATGTGTTACTAAGAAGACACCCCAGAAGATGCGTCACTCAGGTATAGTTCCATCATTGTTCAAAGTCAAAGAATAACTTTGTTAGTTGTAATGAATAAATATATTTTAAAATCAAGTACATTTCTCTGGCATTTATAGTTTTCTACTGTACCGAACCGTGGCTCCACTGTATCGTACCGAACCCAACCGTGAGTTTTGTGAACCGTTACACCCCTATTAAATACACTTAATTAATTTGTCACTTTTCTTAACAAGGTTACGAAGTGTTTTACAGAAAACAAAAATGGCAAATCTAAACCGCAGCTGTAGCCTTCAGTGTACTAACCACACGTTTTACATTGCTGACTCCAGTCCTTTTTAAATTGTAATGAAGTTTATGTTTTTTAATCCCACATGTTGAAGTGTCTTTGGCAAAGACATAGTACCCCAAACTGCTCCTCATGGTCAGCACCTTGCATGGTAGCTCGCTGCCATCTGTGCTGCGAATGGGTTTTTGGATCAAAATACTAAATGAATGCAGTCCATTTACAAAGACAAATTCTAAAGACAGAGTTATTGTTGGAATGCTGTTAAGCATTCCAACAATGAATCTTTATCTTTATGAACAATGAATCTTCATTCAACTTCTTCTATTTCTTCCGTCGCCCCTCTTCTTCTCCTTCATATTTTAAGCTACAGAAACCGTTCAACTATCAAAATGTTCAGCTCTTTCACCAGAGGGGTGCTATGACTTTTCATATTTCTAACCTTTAAACTTTTTGAATTATTAAGCTTTTTATTTTCAATGGGATCTCTATGGAGAATATTTTCAAATGGCTTCAGGCACACAGGTATTCGCGATTGAGCCAATTAGTGGCTCTCCCTCTATCTCTCTCTGTGTGTCTCTCTCTCATACAGTCATTCAGGTCTTAGGGATCTTTAGAGGTCTTTCCCCCCTCCTCCACCCCCCACACACACGCCATTTTAAAATAAAAGCCCCACAGAATGAATCCTAACTGAAATGCTTGTGATGAGCCTGTCATTTAATAACCGGTTTGTGTTTATCTAACATTATGATTCTGTCTCCTCTCCCCTTCTCCCCCACACCCCACACCCCATTTCAAAATAAAAGCCCCAGAGAGTGAATTCTAACTGAACTGCTTGTGATGAAGCCTGTAATTTAATAACCTCTGTTTATGTGTGTCAAACATTATGATTATGTCTCCGCTCCCCCTCCCTCCCCCACCCAGCCCCACCCTTTCAAAATAAAAGCCCCATGGATTAAATGTATTTAAACAAACTCAAAATTAGGCTTTTTTGTTAAAAAAAGGAATGCTCTAACTACTACTGCTGCTAATTTAGTATTACTACTACTGCTACTACTACTTCTACTATAACTTTTGCTGTTGCTACTATTACTACTACTGCTACTGCTATTACTGCTACCATCAATATTAATAATACCACTACTGCTATTACTACCACTACTACTATTACTTATACGACAACTGCTACTACTACTGCTATTCATGCTACTAAAAGTAGTAATACTACTACAGCTATTAGTATGACTGCTACTAGTACTACTACTACTGCTACATCTTCTACTGCCATTACTATTACTATTACTACTACTACTACTGTGATATTAAATACTACGACCAATACTACAGCTATTACTATGACTACTGATAGTACGTCTTCGACTACTTCTTCTAATTACTAATGCTTCTACTACAACTTCTACTACTACTGCTACTACAAATATCACTACCGCTGGAATTCTTTTAAGCTACAGAAACCGTTCGAATATCAAAATGTTCAGCTCTTTCAGGAGAGGGGTGATATAACTTCATATTTGTAATCTTTCAACTTTTTGAATTATTAAGCTTTTTGCAATTTTTTTTAAATTGGATATCTATTTTCAGCAATGTTTTTGAGATTCATTTCAGCTTTCAGCATTCCAACGCATTTTCAGCAGGAAATGCATTTTCTAGTTAGTGTTCACAGCCTGTACTAACAATGTGAAAGTGAGATGAGCAGCATAATCTGAATCACCTGAATTGGCCAAGTATGTGTGAAAATACAAGGATTTTTTGCAATTTCTTGCATTTCTCTCAATATACTTAACACAGAAAACGAAATAACAGCTAGGAACATGAACAAAGCGGAAGAAATAAAGGTAAAGAATAGACAAGTATTCTGTATGTTGTAATGTATATTAACACTTAGCCACCTGCCCATAAGGACTATCCATTCAAAATATATTAGATCGGGAATGTAATGGTCATGAATCAAGTTCAAGGTTACTTTTTTATCTTAAAGTTACAACAAGGAACTTTCATTTAGGTGGCCCGAATGGACAAAAGTGGTAGTGTTTCCGAACACCAGATAGCCTTTAGAAAACCTCATTTTACTGCACTGTGACAGGGTTAAAGTTTTAAAACGGAAAAAGATGGACAACTCCCAGACCGGACAATGGCAGCGACCTGTCAGTCACACGGTAGCCCCGCCCTAAAGCATACCCTGCTTTATGGTCTATTTAAATGGACCATAATTTACGAAATGAACATCATGCTGTATTGAAGAAGACTTGAAACTAGAGATTGAGACCATAAACTCATGTTTACAATGTTTACTGAGGGAATAAATTAAGAGAGAAGTAGAGTCATTTTCTCATAGACTTTATACAACCAGAGGAGTCGCCCCCATATATTGAAGCATATATGGGCAAGATACTGAACCCCAAATATCTCCCGGAAGCAATGCCAACAGTGTGTGAATGTGCATTAGTTTAGATCCTGAGGGGCAGGTGGTATTATATGCTGAAATGTTTATGTGGCTTCATACATAGGCCAAACTAAGCATAATCTGAAACTGAGATAAAATGAACATAAAGCAGCAATAAGGAATGAAAACTTTGATTACGCTATGACGAGGCACTTCAAGAAACCGTGGTTCTGCTGCCTCTCTTAAATTCACCACTATTGAGATTCCCAACTCTAGGGGTGACAATATCAGAGATCAGTTATTGAAGAAGGAAGCATCATGGATATTCAACACATCGGTTGAATGAGCCATTAGACTTGAGTCCCTTTTTGAGTCCATGAGTAACCTACGTTGTGCCTACGGGTAAAGTCGAGCCACCACAACCCCTCTTGGCACAATCGCTTACGCCACCTTTCCTTATTAAGACATGAATATTAAATATCTACTCTGTATTGTGTTTTTTGTATTTTCTTCTTGTATATATTTTGTCTATACCTATATTGTAGTTTTTCGTATGTGTGTTATGAGGATATTCATGTTCTTTGTACTTATAGAGTAAAGAATAAAGAAGGTATGCTGTGTTGCATTCTGGGTCTACTCATCCTCATGTACTTTGACATTAATTGTATCTCATGGAAGGCTTATATATATATCTAATTGTATACGGTATGATAATAGTACTGTTGACTTTTTGTGTTGCATTTGTATTGGGAAATGTTGGATTCTCTGCTAATCCGCATCTGACTATTTAAAGGCAACATGTAAAACGCATTGTTCGTCCTTATTGTTATTGATTGCGTATTATCCTGCATCAGCTGCACCCAGGAGAGATCACAGCTGTGCAGTGTTTTTTGGTGTAGGGCCCTGATGAGGGTGACATAGATACAGTTTTGTGTATAGTACGGCAGGCAAGACGCACTTAAACAAAATTGATAGAGTACAAAATGAAGTGCTGAAAATTCATCCAGTGCAAGTTGGTCAACGTGGATTTAGAGAATCCAGGCAACATTAGGAGAGGTACCCTTAGATCAAAGAAGAGCCGTCTGCAGGGGCGTGGGAATAAAAAGACCAGACAGAGTGTATGCTGCGTTAATTCGTTTTTTTCCAGCATACAAACTATAAAATCCAATAGGAAGATTTAATGTTGGGGATCCAGCAAAGTTTATTCAGAATTCATAGGGGTGGAAGTACATTTATGCTTGGTCTCTGCTTTTATTGGATCATATTCCTATTTGTAGAGGGGTGGCTGAGGAGATGCTCAAGAAAGAACGACAGAAATATTTAAGACAATGGTAAGACAGATGGGACAGGGATAACTGGGGTAGTATATATTAGCGCATGCAGAAAACCATTAATGCGTCGGGTGTGTTTAGAGGAAATAGAAGGGAGGAGAAAGTTCTAATTAGATGAAGGGAACAGTACAAGAGATGACTGCTCTAACGGAGAATGCGGAACATGTGCTCATGCACTGTGGAAAGCATGTGGAAGAAAGCTTTATTAAAAGGGAATGGTACCTTGTGGTTATCCTGGAAACAACAGGAGATGTGTACGGGACACACAAAGTGGTTGTGGAATATTTAAAGAAGATGGGATGGATCGGCATTTAGTGAGGTTTTTTTTTCTTGAATTATTGATATCACGATTTAGTTATTACTTGTTTTACCTAATGGTGTAAATAGTAGCCCTGGGACACTATCTTATCTAGATAATATATTGTCTCCGCACGGTAGGTGGCGCATGCACATTACAAGCAGCGGTTGCAACCCGCCTTAAAAGCAAACGAAGAAGAAGCAGTCCGCTTCAAGCAGAATATCACTACCACGTTTTTCACAGCCGCTTTTCTGCTAAAAATGGCCACACTCCAGACGCTGAAAACTTTTATCAACCACCGGCTCGCTGTGGCTGTGGAGGAGATATCCGGGCTGCTGGAAACAACCATATCAAACTACGAAGAAGAGATTAGCCGCCAGCGCAAACTGCTGGAAGATGAGAGGTCTGAGTTCCTGATCAACAAAGCAGGTTTGAAGAAGTTTCTTTCAGAGTGTGTTGACTCTGCTCGTCTCATTACATTCACATCTCGGTTCTTTGTTATTTTCAAGGTTGGGCTCTATATTAAAGCGAACTGACTGAAGCTAGAACGGCGGTTCTGCAGTATTTGCGAAACGATAGTTTAGCTTCCCGCGGCTGCTTCAAGCCAACCCACGGAAGTTGAGCATTTACAGCCTTCAGAGTAAAAGCGTTAAAAATAAAACTGAGACTAACAGAGTCGCTGTCGTCGGTAATTCACCAAGAGCTCAGTAACATCAATCGAAAATGATTTTTATTGGAGTGCTAGTATCCTACACGGCGAACTGAGGCCAAGCGACACCGGAAGTAATTCTAAAGCTGACAAAAAACTAAACTAGTCCGCACGAAGTTTGTCTCTGCTAACATTACAGGAGAGATACATTATTCGGACCCTGGACATGTCTATGTTTACAGAAGCCAACAGTTGGGGATTTATGAGTTCCTCAATGTGGGATGGAGAGGTGACAATATTTTAGCAGATGAGCATTTTGGGTAAAGGAATATGTGCCTCGGGTTCCGCCCATAGACTGGATTGTGTTGTAGGAATATACTTTACATTAGACGTGGACATATCATCGTGATGTCACCCACCGCTTTGTGATCTGCCGATCGGAAACTTCGTGTTCGCCGATTTCACCGTCGCCATTTTCTTCGCAACCAATGAACAGAAGTTACCACAGTTGAAATGCCCGCCCTAAAGCATACACTGCTTTATGGTCTATTTGACTCTAAATGGACCATAATTTACTAATTGTTGGAATCCTTCAGCTCATCCCTGCTATATCTCTTCATATTTCTAACTTTTTGAATTATTAAGCTTTTAGCAACTTTTTTTTGAATGGGTTTCTATGGAGAAGATTTTCAAATCCTCTTAAACTTCTTCAACTTTCAAATCCTTCAACTTCCTCATACTTTCAGCTAAAGACACCATTTCAACTTTCAAATGTTGAGAAAACCCTGAACTATTGCCGCATAATTCAGCTTTCCGATATCTTTTAAACTTTTTGAACTGCAGCAATTTAACTTTTATGATTTTTCAGCCCTTTTCTGACTTTATAATGGGTGTGTATTGCGCAGCTTAGAGTGCGTGATGTCACCGCTAGAGTGAAGAGCAGCTTGAGATTCTTGTGAAAAAAACATTTGTGTTTTGCCACTGTGTCCACAATCTTCACTCTTCATGCATCATTTCTGGATGTAGAACTAGCTAATCTTGTCCTTGTCGTAGAAAGATTACTGTAGAATCCCACAGCGTTCCACATTTGACACCGAAGCTGTTAATTGAGAGGAAAACCAACTTTCTGCTCCATAGAGACCTATGTTAAATTTTGCTTCAAAAACATCTTCCACAGAACACGGTACCCCATTTCTAGATTAAGCCACATTTTTTACACTACACACAATTTTTACAGGATCTGTTCTTCAACTCATCATTCCTCTCAATTATTAATATCAGAGCAATAGGAGCTACGGTTATGGGAGTTTTGATGATTTGTTTGAGAGGTGTTTTATCTCCATGAAATGGCTTCAGGCACACAGGTGTTCGCGATTGAGCCAGTAAATAGTGATGTTGATAAACACACACTCAGACACACGCGCACATACACTCCTCTCTCGCTCTCGCTCTCTGTGTGTGTGTGTCTCTCATACAGTCATTCAGGTCTTAGGGATCTTTAGAGGTCTCCCCCCCCCCCCCACACACACACACACACACGCCATTTTAAAATAAAAGCCCCACAGAATGAATCCTAACTGAAATGCTTGTGATGAGCCTGTCATTTAATAACCGGTTTGTGTTTATCTAACATTATGATTCTGTCTCCTCTCCCCTTCTCCCCCACACCCCATTTCAAAATAAAAGCCCCAGAGAGTGAATTCTAACTGAAGTGCTTGTGATGAAGCCTGTCATTTAATAACCTCTGTTTATGTGTGTCAAACATTATGATTATGTCTCCTCTCCCCCTCCCTCCCCCACCCAGTCCCACCCTTTCAAAATAAAAGCCCCATGGATTAACTGTATGTAAACATTAAACTCAAAATTTGGCTTTTTTTGTTGAAATAATGAATGCTCTTACAAATACTGCGACAACTACTACTGCTAATATTTCTAGTATTACTACTACTACTGCTGCTACTACTTCTACTACAACTTTTGCTACTATTACTAGTGCTATTACTGCTACCATCAATATTATTACTACCACTACTGCTATTACTACCACTACTACTATTACTTATACTACAACTGCTACTACTGCTATTCATGCTACTACTGCTATTCATGCTACTACCAGTACTAATACTACTACAGCTATTAGTACGACTGCTACTAGTACTACTACTACTGCTACTTCAAATTACGTCTACTACTACTACTACTACTACTACTACTACTGTTATATTAAATACTACGACCACTACTACAGCTATTACTACTACTACTGATACTAGGCTACTACTTCTTCTGAATACTAATACTTCTTCTAAATACTAATACTTCTACTACTAATGATACTTCTACTACAACTACGACTTCTACTATTACTACAAATATCACTACTTCTGAAATTTGTTTAAGCTACAGAAATTGTTCAAATATCAAAATGTTCAGCTCTTTCAGGAGAGGGGTGCTTTGACTTTTCATATTTGTAATCTTTAAACTTTTTGAATTAAGCTTTTTGCAATTTTCTTTGAATGGGATCTCTATGGAGAAAATCTTCAAATCCTGTTATACTTCAACTTTCAAAACCTTCTTCTTCCTCATACTTTCAGCTACAGACACCATAGTTAGACATTTCAACTAGAAGGTTTTTCAGCAGTGCAGTTTAAATGCTTTCGGGCTTCAACGTTTTTCAGACAGTCTCCCATTTCTTAATTTTCAGCAATTCTTTCACAATTAATTTCAGCTTTCAGCATTCCAACGCATTTTCAGCAGGAAGTGCATTTTCTAGTTGAACATCATGCTGTATTGAAGAAGACTTGAACTAGAGATTGAGACCATAAACTCATGTTTACAATGTTTACTGAGGTAATAAATCAAGAGAGAAGTAGAGTCATTTTCTCATAGACTTCTACACAACCAATCGCCCCTGATGGACAGTAGAGAGAATGCAGCTTTAAGACTCTTTCACATCAGCTTCACTGCCCGGGTTGTATAGAGTCCACTATGGTGCCTGCTTGTAGATTTCTACAGGGCCAGGCCTGGGTCTTTAATAAAAGTGATAGTAAAAAAACTACGGTAGTCAAACAAGTAGGCAGTCCGATCCATTGTTTTTAGTGTTGCACTTTCTTTAATAAGGAACAGTATGTGAGATCTAGTGGCGAGGTTGCAGATTTGATGCAAAAACCACTAAGATGACAGTAAGAGGATAACATTAAGAACTTTTGTTTGTTTTACAGAGGATTGAAACCCAGAATGTTATATGCATAGGGTTGGGTATCGTTTGGGTTTTTTCCGATACCGGTGCTAAAACGATACTTTTAAAACGATACTGGTGCCTGAACAGATACTTTTTTCTTCAAATTGAACAATATATTAACTGTTCAAAGTATACTATGAATAAATACAAAACACTTGGCTTCAAACTACAGCTTCAAACTTTTTAACTTCAAACTATGAACAATATATTAACTGTTAACAGTTTACTTAAATAAATATAAATAAATACAAAACACACACACTACAGCTTCAAACTTCAGCAATTCTTTTGCAGAAATATGAGCATATTTGCCTTCTCTGGCAAAATACGACAGCTATTAATTTTACCAGTTGGTGGCGGTAATGTGCCAATTCATCGTTTGCCAACCGCCACTACACCTCGAAGAAGGTTTCGCGTGCCTGATGTTGTGCTTGTTATGAGCGGCAGTCCTAAGTACCCGGATGTCGATGGAGTTGGTAGCCTGCGAGCCGTTTGATATATCGTTTTTTTTTTTTTTTTAAATAAATCATGGCCGAAGCTTCGCCAGAATGATGATGGGGTTTGTTTCTAAGCGCGCACGGCTCGTCCGGTTGTAATAATACTATGAGTGAGGAGCGGAGGACCGAGGCTATCGTTAGCTGCTGCCAGGACGGAGTCATCAGAGTAGTGTAAAAAAAGTGTTTCAATCGGCTCAGGCACCGAAATCTGCGTTGCGTTTCGGTCCGGTAGATACCGGTCGTATAGGTACCGGTGCCATACCGGCACCGGGTTTCGGTACCCAACCCTACATATGCATTAAATGGATTTAGTTTTGACAGATATTATTGTATGTAATATTTCCGAAAAGGAAACCCAATTAGTTTTTTGATCTAATTTTCTATTGTATATTCAATGTTGCTCCATAATAAAGCAAAAACAATCAATAGCTGCAGCCCTACCAGATATTTGAAGCTCTGAGAGAATGAATATTGGAATTGTGTTTTTCTGGTGCCCAGAAACACAACAAATATACCAACTTTATAAGTCAACGTGGTTGTTTTCAAAAGGCCAAAAATACAGTTTGTGGTTACAGCGATAAATCCTGTTTTTCTGACAAAGAGGGATATAATATTGGGAAGCAATTAAAATAAACTCATTCAACTCTGTCACTGTATAACACTTTCTGTGTTTCTTTTACAGATATGCAACAAGCAATGAGATTTCGAGTCATCATCGATCATGATATCAAGAAGATAACTTTCCAAAATGGCCTCCCCTCATCTGTGGAGGACTTCATTACAGTGTTAAAACAAGCTTTTTCCATCACCACAGAAATAGGTCTTCAGTACAAAGATGCTGACTTTGATGACTTCTTCACACTAACCTCTACAAGGGACCTGAAGGATAAAGACACGCTCAAAGTAGTGCACGTGCCTTCAGGCATAATAATCACCACGGCCCCTCAGGAACGCAAGCCTGAAACATCCGACGTGTCCTCTGTGGATGATATGCTCTCTGTGGATTCACAGGACGCTCTGCTGCTCAGTCCCCCTGCGACTGACCGGCAGAACCTGTGGCCTGCTGTCTTTCCCATTCCAACCTTCTCCTACAACACTGAGATGGCACTGAGGCAAGGCAACGAAAAGTTTCTAAAAGATGGAATCCCGCTGACGACACCAAGGGACAAATCGGACATCCTGGAGCGTCTGGCGGAGGCCATGTTTTCCTACACAGCTTATCCCAATGATCATCAGAGGACTGCAGTAGCACAGGCACTGATAGAGAAGCATCCCTGCTTGAGGGAGCCCGGCTCCTATAACGGATGTTACGGGTGGCAGCAAAGCCTAAAATACAAATGTGCAAACTACCGGAGCAAACTTAAAGCACACGGAAACCCTGAACTTCTAATAAATTCATTGAAACACAAGCAGGAGGGCGACAGGAAACCTAACAAAAACCTCAAGAAACCAAGGAAGTCTGAGGTGAACTACCTCCCCCCACATCCAGCAGGGGAAACGGATGACAGCCTGGAGAACCTGAGACTTGGGCTCATTGCAGCACGCAAGACAAAAGACAATGGTCCGATGATAAATGACATGATGTGGAGGACATACAGCTTTAGGAGAAGGGAGGTGGTCTGCCAGGCCTTGCAGGTGTCAGATCTAAAAGAGAGATGGCCTGTCCTCTTTGATCCAGTACAAGTAAGTAAACTAACTCGAATCACACATTACTGAATGTATGTGTTGTTGTTTAGAACAGTGGCTCCTTGTTCATGAAGTGGGAAAATGGAGAAATGCACACATATTAGGGGTGTCACGGATCACAAACCTCACGGTTCGGTTCGGATCACAGTTCAGGAGTCACGGTTCGGATAATTTTTCGGATCAACAAAGAAAAGGGGAGGAAAAAAATATAACTTTGCTTTCCATTTATTAATTAAAGAACTTCAAGAACACTTAAAGCAAAGAACTTTGGGCTATAGTCTTACATGAAAACAAAAATATTGAAGATGTCCAATTTGAAACAAAATGAATAAATAAAAATAAAACATTCAAGAATACTCAATTCTGATATCGTCATCCTTTCATCAATACTGAAAGAAAGAAACAGCCAGTGAGCTAGCTTCCACTGTTTACACTGAACTGAACTGCTCGGCAACAACTTGGGTCTATGTTTACTTCCTGTCAGGTTATGTCATTCAAATACACAATAATGTTACATTACTGTGACATTATTTTCAAAAAGATGAGAATATCTCCATTGTCTGGGGAGAGGGTCGACCTTTCTGTGGTGACAGGAATATTATTGGGCCTGTCTAGCTTCACTCTGATGCTTCTGTCAGCACCTGAACCAGGTGTGTGTGTCTGTGTGACTCTCACAGAGGGGGCGTGTCTACAGCGCCGGACTAAGAATCACGCCGGCGTGGTGAAAGCAGTCTCTACAGTCTTTTCCTTCTCATAGAGGCCTGGAACAGCTTCACACTGAAGTGGGTGCGTGAGTGGATTTCGTAGCGTGGCTCAAGCATTTTAACCAGATTTAGAAATCCTTTGTTTTCTACACCGGAGTGTCCCCCGTCGCTGACAGACGGGATGGTGGCTCTTCATGTGTGTGGACATGCCGATGTTTTGCTGTTGTCATGTGTCTCTCTTTAAATAACGCCTACATAACGTAACTGTTTCGTCCACCACCCTCATCAGTCATTATACGTTACAGGGAAGACAAAATGCTCCCAAACTTGCGACTTAACTGACGCTGCGGCTTCTCAAGTTCCTCCGCTCGCCATGACTTCACCGTTAAATGCTTCTAAGCTGCTCCGTTCACGTGAACACACTACTGCTTTATATCTGTTCACTGACACTCTGCATTGATATTCGGGGACTTGTTACTTCAAATTGAACAGCAGCAGTAGAACTTTATTACACACTATGATGATTACACTGTAAAAAAAAAGAAAAAAAATACTCTATTGATCCGCGGTTCACAAGTGATCCGAACCGTGATTCGTGAGACCGTGTGTGTGTGTGTGTGTGTGTATATGTGCCGATTGAGTCCAAACAATGTCTCTATCACAAATTTATCTCACCACTGTTACATTTCTAATTTGTTTGTTTTTTACCACAACTACAACTTTTAATTTCAAGTCCAAAATTGGAGTGTATCGAAAAACTGTCCAAAACAAACTAATCCCCAATAGTTACTCTGTTGTGTCTGTTTGCAGTGTGTTGAGCCTTCAGGGCCACCGTAAGCTGCCAGTCAGAAGTGTTAATCCATAAAGTCCAAAATAAGTGTGACAGTGAAGCTGTGCAGTAGCAGAATGCTGTCGATCAGTCCTTCCTAAAGACTGGGTAGGACGCACAGGAGATTTATACGGGTTGCAAAAACATATAGCAGAAAACATAGAATACATCCCACACACTGTCCATGTGTATATATTTTCAATAACGCATGCATAACACTAAATTATGATTTATCAAACGTATATCAGTTTGAAATGGCTGGTTTACCTATTTAAGATGATTGAAGGTGATGTGAAAATGGTCAGTAAATTATTCACAAATTCTTCTCCTGATTTATAGATGAGGCCTATTTTGAATTACGGTAGGTTGTGATGTTTATTTTTAAAAGTGGGTCTACAAGAGGAATGGGGATATGGGAGGAGCGATGTATTAACCAAAGGAAGATGGAAACAGGAAAAAAACCATAACTCCAACGCTCTGGTTGGGCTCTAAGGACAAAGAGGCACATTATTTACGAATTTATTCTGTTTACTTGGTACTTACTAGGAGGGTGCTGGCCTGTTGTAGGTCAGATCCCCTTTAGAACAACCCCACCCCTCCAGGAGGGTTCTCTTCAACTGGGCACGAGGAGCAGCTTTCTATTAGATGGGCCTAGCGGGGATCAGGTCCTCTGACTCTCAAGCTGTCCCAACAAACATCTCAATGAAACGTAGAGCTCAACAAAGTTTGTTCCTACTGCAGGAGAAGTGCTACATTAGATGGGAATGTGCCTGTGTAACTTTGTATGACTTCTGTACAAAATCCTGTGTTCCAGATAAATGAGGAGTTCCGGAGGTGCACCACTATACCCCTGGAGTCGACCTTTATCTCGCAGCTGGACAGCTACACGCCAAAGTTCCTGAAGTTATTCAACTCAAAGGGAGGAGCTGCTGGACTGCGCGTGAGGAACGTGTTGATCGACCTGATAAAGGTGAGGTTAAAGTGGTAGAAAGGGACCACGGTCACATAATGTCAATCTAGATTTGTTTTGATAGATAGAATACGTAGATCTAAAATGCCATATTATGACACAGATCTTGAGGAGAAGCGTGAAAATTATCAAAAGCTTTTGACATTTGGACAATTTGGCAAGTGTTGCATTTTCATCAGTTGGATGGTGAGTACTTCTGTTCTGGAACGTGCTCAGAACCCCCCTTAAGGTCAATATAGCTAGGGGAGCCATAAATCCTCTGCACAGGGTCTGTAGTTTGTAGTTATTAAGTTTCATGAGGCTGTGATTATCCTAAATCATACTAGTATGAATGAACACTAGTGGGCCCCTTGGATCCACAAGCTCTACAGACAACTTGTACAATTCAGTTGCTGACGTTTTAGGAACCCAGTTATGCTGAAACCCTTTTTAGAACAGGCAACAAATATATTAACATTCTTTTAGCATTCATGGTTATGATGCCAGTACCTTCACTCTAAAACTGAGCCTATGGTTTGAAATGCAAAAAACAACCTGTTCAAGACATACTGTTCCATGTCACTTTCAGCTTATAGACATCTTATGAAATATTATTGTGATGAATAACTGTAGGACCCACATGCCTCAGTGGTGAAGAAGAGGGACGTGACTCTGAGATGCCTCATTGAGTACTTGGGGGAGACCGTGCAGGAGCTAGTCTCTGACTACTTTGTAAGTACTGTCCTAATTACTGTGTAGTGCTTGTAGTTTTGGTTCACTAAACATTACCGTTAGTACTGGACTATGATAATACTGCATGCACTTAAAAACATCACAGCACTGAGAATGCGCGCACATTGCACAATCTAAAATAAAACAAAAAACTAAAATAAAACCATAACTCCCATGCACTTCAACAGGTAATACTCCTCTCTGATATCTGTGTTATGTATTTCAATGTTCAATATTAAAGACATTTGAAATCGTATGTCGACTGTGGCGAAGTGGATAGCAGGGCCGTCCTTCAATCAGAGGATCGGCTCAGGCTCCGGCTTGTTGAAGTGTCCTTGAGCAAGACACTTAACCGCAAAATTGCTCATCTGTAATGTAATATGAAGAAAGTGACATTTTGTAATAAAAGACTTATCTTTTATGAAATAACCTAAGTGCAAAAAACGTATTAAAGAAATAACTACTCATTATTACAAAATGTAACTTCTTAAAGTTTTAATAATTTCTTCAATTATTTTACAAATCATTATTACATTTTTATATTTTTTGCAATCCATTCATGTGATTATTTATCTAAATTCACACTTTCTGTGGCCTCTGGATGGAAGTTGTAGTTTGTTTGAGTGCCATACTTCCTTTAGAAAACCTGGCTTGCTGCAGCCGGGTCCGACAGTCTACCCGGCTCAGTCCTGGTTCGTTGAGTCTAATGTACACATACAGTGCAGCATGGACACTGGAACAAAGTGGAACCATTTGAATAGTTTGGAGTCTTTACTCTCAACACTGAAATACATGGATTATTTTGAGTATCCATGTTTGCATGTTTTCTAGAGAACAGACGAGGATAAAGTGCACCAGGACCTTCAAACGCAGAGCATGAGGATCTATGTGTGTCAGCAGCCGGACGCAGTGGGCATCATCATCAATGGAACTCCGGTGCTGACGGGTCTGGATAGCATGTCCAGAGCCTGCTGCCTCCTCCTGGGCCTGACCTATGCCTTAAATCTGGATTATCCTCCCAAACTTGCAAAAACTTTTGAAGTCTTCCAAAGACTGTTTGTGGGACTTGATATGATGCAGCCAAAACCAACA
Organism: Lycodopsis pacificus; assembly: GCA_028022725.1. NCBI lineage: Eukaryota > Metazoa > Chordata > Actinopteri > Perciformes > Zoarcidae > Lycodopsis > Lycodopsis pacificus. The sequence continues at coordinate 1,612,258 of CM051700.1, forward strand.
TCAAAGTACATCAGCCTGAAAAACAAACTCCTCACGTAAGCAATCGCTGTGCTTTAGGTCGGACTACTTATTCAAGGCGGTTTGTTAGTGTTATATTCAGGAGCTGTAGAGGTGCATTCATTAAGGATTGTAATGCATATTCATCGTTTGTAATAAGTGTTATTGAGTGAGTTCAAACATTGAGCAGTACTTCAGAATTGTAGGAACTTAAAACTAGCATCTTGCTAAGGACACATTTTCAAATATCCACAGCAGTTCCAGCTGTGACACCTCTGTAATGTGGTTCCCTTTGTTGGTCAGTTCACCCAAAAGACCCCAAACACACAGATTTCATTATAGTGCAGCTGTTCTTGCTGACAAAGCGTGTTGTATAAGCTCTGAAGAGTTTCAAGTGAGCTGCATTTCCACCAGACAAAGGTTACGGTAGTTCAAAGCTTTACATTTAGATGTTGCTGCCTTTTATTTGCGGTCAAATAATACTGAAACTTTTTAAAGTTATAAAACAATGACTGCTTTTATAAGCAGATGTTTGTTGAGGGGTGTACTGGGGGGGGAATGTCCACTTCTGTAAACACACTTTGTCCAGTTTCAGTATTACTCCTTGTGCATGGCTGATAAAGCGTTCACTCAGTCAGTCACAGATCACTCGTCACTCAACTGGGACTAATCTAAAGAACATTCTGAAAAATGTTGTAGGTTGTGAAGACATTTTTATTTTTTCACTTTGATGGATTGATGATTGACATAAAATGAATTTGCTAGATCATTGAGGACATTGTGATGCTTCTGTGCATCAGCCACATGGAAGCGCTGAGTGTCACACTCCAGCTCAATTATTCACACATGGAGAGTTCAACTGTTTACTTTCACTGTGGCCATGTTGAATGTCTTTAATGTTTGTAGTGACCGTTGCGTCCCAATAAAGTCACTAGGTTGCTGTAATGCCTGTTCTGACGCGTGCCATAAATCACATAGTCCAGGTTCGAATATTGGTACTTTTATTCCTCACATACAAAGAGTTCACAACTTTCTCCTCCACTTATGCATTTCTCCATTTGCCAATACATCACAACCCTTGCCGTTGTTACCTGCACGTTGTTACCTGCACGGTCAAAAACTGTTTGCTTCCTACCTATGCGCAACACCTGTTCCCAATGACCCCACTGATTATATTATGTGTGGCCTGACTCACAGCGCCACTACCGCCCCATGTGGTGGGAGGTTGTACCACAACAAAAACAACAAAATGGCTCTTACAATGTTCCTCCTCTTAAAAGGGAACCTTTTTGGTTTGTCATTGAACCACAAATGACTTGTAGAATGCATTAATGCCAAAACATTGTTAATAAATTGGAACAGTTTGATTCCATCCTCCTACTGGTGTGTGAGAGTAAATGTACGCTGCTGGATTCTAGAGAACTGTTTGTGTGATGTTTCCAGTCGTTCGCTCAGGCACCCATGTGGAAATATGTGCGGATCATGTCAAAGTGTTCAATTACTTTGCTTGCAACCAGAATTAATTATTTTTTAAGGAAATAATATGAAGTAATACTTTGAACATTTGTACAACGTACAATGCAAAAACATGAAGATAAGCGCTTCAACTAAAGTTTTAGGATTATTTCATGGAGACACATTTAACTAAGCAAACTTCTCGTATCCTCTCTGCTAATTGCAAACAGTGGAGCACCCTGGTTCCTTCTCTCTGGAGCTCCTCTGCACTCACTTGGCCCACCAGCTTGGCAGAGAAGTGGATCAGGTCCTGCATGAAGAGGCCCACACTCCCTCTAGGTGCTGGTGGGATCTGGGTCAGAGTGCAGCAGTCAAAGTGGAAGTTGATTTTCTGGGCCCTGGGGAGGCCCGGCCCCCGCTCCTCAATCCATGTCAGAGGTCTAGAAGGACACCGATTAAATGACTGATTAAACCCGTCTCCACAGCCGGCAAATGAGTGGCACATAACACCCACAATGCAATACAGTAACGCTGCTTGAAAAACTAAAAGTCAGAGCAGAGACTGGAAGACGTTCCCTCTGACATGTTCCTAATATGACCGGTCCACAGTGAATGATTGGAGGGTTATGATGTAACCGACGAAACCGTTATTGACAGCAATCACAATACAAGCACATTCAACACTGGCATCTGAAGAGCAGCTCAAAACGTTCTGGTTTCTGAAAAAGCTGTCGGTCTGAAACCTCAAGGCCATTCTGACCACGAGAAACTGCTTTTGAAAACAAGTTGTTCAAAGAAGTCCACAACACTGTTATTGCTTTTTTAAATTTATTTATTTTAGAAAACATCCACATGAAAACCAGATGTGCAGTTATCTACTTTATGTATATATACACACCGGTAGCTGGAGCACCAAGTATGGATTAATCTCCCGCTGACAATGGTCCACAAACAATTCCCCCTTTGAGTAGAATTTGTTAAAAACTACAGAGTCTCTAAACAAAAATGTAACTATACACGTCTTCAGTGGGAGCCCATTGACAGAGTAGGGAAGTCAGTATTAAGGGGCGGAGCAAGACATTGTTGCTTTAAGTCTTTTCATGACTATTTATTACCACTGTGGTAGACATACAAGGACACACACATCCTCTCACCTGTTGTCAGAAGTTAGCAGCGTTGCAGTCATCTTGCTGCAGTTGTTACCAGAGTCTTCCTCCATGGTTGCTACAGAGACCGACAGCTCACCAAACAACTCGACCAACCACGTGAGGCGAGCAATGCCACTGAATGCTGGGAAACAAAATCCAGGCTTCAGAGCTCCACCTTCAACAAATGACACAATGCACACAATTACATTTCCTTATTGAGGTTTAGCCGGAGTTCCAACCCTAAAATGCAGTCTCTTTGGACAACTGTCACATTCGACTGGTGTGACCGTCAGGCAGGAGTGTTTTCAGCACAGTGTCCAGCATGACATATGATAAACTAAAACAATATATTACTCTCAATTCCCATTTTAAAACAGATGAAGGGTTTGGTCAAAGCTGTGTCAAAGAGATGAACCGTCCTGTCTCTTACCTGTAAAGTGAAGAGTACCTTCCTGCAGGATTTTACCCTCTACCTCTTTCTTCAGTTCTTTGTAGTCTTCTGTCAGCAGCTCAATGTGCTCCTCGTGGAGAATCACTCCTGACACACACACCCACACACACACAAATGTTGACTGAGATAGAATGAGATGCTTTAACTCTTAGTTGGGTGTGTGTATTTGCAAAAATGTCATTGAACCCAAGCACTGATCTGAGGATGTAGTCATTGATGAAGTGCAATCAGGACTCGGAATCTTAACCCCAATTTCTTTCTCATAATGCAAGATGTTCAGTACCCCACAAACATGTCATCAATAGTACTGTCAATGATACAGAGTCTGAAACAAATCGATGGACTGAGCTCATCCAGCCTAGCTGGTCCTCTGAAGCTCCTCTTCACACTGCACTGGTTCCTTGTGGCTGCTGAAGTCCTATCCAAGACACTGGTGCTGAGAATGGCCCTGGTCAAATTACACCCCCCAGCAGACCCGCTAGGCTCTGCTACTGCCAGTCAGCATGGATCCCTATCGCTCTACAAAGTCTCAACTGTTCGCTGGCTCCACAATGAGGGAACCAAGCACCCACTAACATAAGAGCAGCATAACCACTACACATCTTCAGACTGCACCCAGAAAATGAGAAACAATAAGACTATTTCTTATTGTAGCACTGGACATAGATCAGCATGAGTACATGCGAGTTCCATACTGTTAGAAATTAGCATCACCTTTTTTCTGGGCTAAATCCCAGAGCTCCACAGCAGCCTTGTAGTTCATGGTCATGGGATACTCGACACAGACGTGTTTTCCTGCCTGCAGAAAAGTTCTGATGAGACAGGAGGGAGTGTTATTTATCACAATTGGTATGAAAAAACAAACAACTGAATTTTGATTAGAAACTAAGTTGTGCATTTTGTTTCTCAATAGGATTGTAAATAAGTGTAGAGAACAGATCAGCTCCACAACATGTGACATTGCCTATTTACACATTGAGCAGACTCAGCACATTTAAGCACATTTGGCCATCACTAAAAGTGTGGTGATCATGTGGTGGATGGACTAAATGTCAACAATTCATAAGAAATTCTAGAAAATCTAAAATTGAATTAATGTCAATGAATGCGATGCAACACTATTTTTCTTTATCAAAGAAAGTCATTCAGTAGTTAAAAAACAAACATTCCATCCTCCCCTAAATAAAGTGCTCTAAATCAGTGATGAATTCCTCTGTTTTCTGGATGATTGACACCTAACAGGCGACCCCTCCCCCAAGTAGCCCCCCGACAGGTCAGATATTTAACCTGATGCATTGACCTGTTTACTTTCTGTCTCCACCAAAGCATGATATGTTAGGATTATCAACACATGGAACATGTTTCTGTTAGTAGTGGTCACTTACAATAGATTTTCTAAATGTTTCTTCATCGTCACCATATTAAAAGTTATTTCAGCACTGCTGCTGTTAAACATCTAATGTTTTATGTTTTCTATTTACTTACAGCTATATATGAGTGAGAAAATGGTTTGAACTAACTTTACAGACGGTTGTTATAGTACGTGACTGACCTTTCAATGATTTCCCTAACCCCACACTGATACAAAAATACATTTCCAGTGATCATCTGAACCGCACATTACTCCATGATGAAATGAATCCATGTCGTAGCCATTTTACATTTTAAGTCAAGTACTTAGGTAAAAATACAGATTCTCCAGTTCTGGGAAAGGCTTGCTGTGACCTACAGTGATTCAATGAATCTAGTGCTTTTCTGATCAGGCATCTGACAAATAAGGTCCACCATCTTATTACATTTGGTTTGTTTTTAAGAGAAGATCATTGAATGACATTCAAATCGGAATCGTGTTTTGATAAATATTTTGGGTAAATACATTTTTTTAATAATCTGGAATGAAAAAAATATTCGTAAGAATATTTAATACATTAGTCATCAGAATAATCGAATCGCAAAAATAATCGTGTGAGATTTATTTATAAAAGAATGATGGTTAAGGGCAAGCCTTACGCATGAGGAAAACCAGGGCTCAAGTCGTCTGGTGTGAACTACGCTACACGTCTCAGAGCGTTGTCTGTAGCGGTCTCCATTCTTGTTATTAGTACTCCTTGGACAACAGCTTGACATTGGCGTGGAATTTTTTTTTTCTAAACATGAATCTGTCCATTATTTTAATAGTTCTGTATTGTATGAAAGATAACAGGTATATTTATGCATGACAGTGGCACTAATAGGCCATCACTCATTTTCGTTTCCACATTTATGTTTAAAATGAAAACATCAGTTTGAACAGCTTGTATGCATGATTATCATGCAATTGAAAGACAATGTTGATATTGGCAATGGTATCAGCTGACAAGGTATGTTTATAAATGGCAGTGGCACAGCCACCCTACTCACTGTACCTTGCACTTTAAAAATAAAACCATGAATATATGAACCTGTGTGTTATTTGAATAGCTTAGTATTGAATGCACAATAAAGAGGTATACATGGTACTAGGCCTAGTTTAATATAAAACACAATTTTATACAATATATATATAGTCGGGGGTCCCTGCTCCATCTCTCTATCAGTTTGGGGGTCCTTGGCCTGAATAACATTGAAGACCCCTGATATAGACTGTATGTAAGAAGTGGACGTAGTCATTGTGAAGTGCCCCATTGGTTCGCCATTATGAAGCCTCGAGTTCGTCGATTTCGCTGTCGCCATCGTGGGAATACGGCCGTCGCCATCTTGTATTTTTTTGCAACCGATGAACGGAAGTTACTATATTTGGAATATGGAGGAGTGACGCCGGATGCATCTCAGGTAGCGTCAGCAACCTGTCAATCACAGTAGCCCCTCCCTAAAGCACACTCTGCTTTATGGTCTGTTTGACTCTAAATGGACCATCATTTACTAAATGAACATCATGCTGTATTGAAGAAAACTTGAAACTAGAGATTGAGACCATAAACTCATGTTTACAATTTACTGAGGTAATAAATCAAGAGAGAAGTAGAGTCATTTTCTCATAGACTTCTATACAACCAGAGGAGTCGCCCCCTGATGGACAGTAGAGAGAATGCAGGTTTAACACACTTCCGCATCTGCTTCACTCAGCGAGGTTGCCGTCTGGTTCATACAACGATGCCAGACAAATGAGTCGACTTGAATGACTGATAAATCGTTCCGGCTCTAATAAGCATACCTCGATCCAAAGGGCACAACTAAGGCTTGGGTTGATTATTATGAGAATGATGTATATCATATACTCCATAGCTGAACACCAGAGATTCTGGAACGTCGAGTGGTTAACTGAACAGAACTATTTAATGTGACAGATCAAGTGTCGAGACTTTTTGCAGACTTGCACATTACCTGATGCTGTCCTCGTGCGACGCATTCTCAGTGCAGACGAACGCCACATGAATGTCTTCTCTACCCACAGCTTCTTCTACTGAGATCTGACTCACACCCTGCTGAGGGTCCAAGCTTCTCCTGTTGACAAAAACAGCTTGATAATGACAGGAATACTACTTCGATCAAAGACATTGGCGCCTTTCAAGATGATACAGATAAAATTGCTCCTATCCATTTCACAAACGGTATCTGGTGAAATAGCTCCATTTTGAAAAAGCCAGATAGGGTTTGTTGTTTTTGTATCTTAACAATAAAGCCATGAGTCTCTGTAATGCGTGTGTCCTTCTCATATCTACTGTTCAGTCACTCTATTTCACACTTGGCTGGTGTATTGCTGGACACACAAGGACGTGCAGTTTGGACACAGGACACGTTCAATATAAACTTTTAAAAAAACAAGCGACAGCGCTCCGTGCCACATCAGGGCTTCAGGTCTCAGCTCACTGACTGCAGCTCCCCCTTGCTGCCGGATGAACTAACGATAAAACCGCCTCCGCATGGCCAGGACAGTAATGCTTGTGTTTATCTGTGCATGCTGACAGTCGTGTGTGGGTTACCTGGATATGAACCCTCTGACATTGAGTTCTGCTGCAGGACTGCCAAGTAGAGGAGCCAACATGTCTCTGATCCTAACCCAGCCTGCTGTGCCAATGCCGACAACCACCGCCCCCAACATTCTGACTGAAAAGCAAAGAAAGAGAAGAGATGGAGAGTAAAGTGGGTTAAATCTGGTGTCCCGGATATCCAAAATATAATTATGGATAGCCAAGTGAACCCTTTTATGTGTTCAAACCATTTTATCTCATAACTTTCCCATTTGGTAAATCATATGTGGGTAAAACTAGCAGATAAATGAAAACAAGTATAGCAGAGCATCATAGCAACATCAGGCTCAACAATATGAATTTCTCAGTAGCTGACCATTATTATTATATTATTATTATTATTATGTGGACCTCTTACCCTCTTCTGTAAAGTTAAATACATCAACCTGGTGCACTTTGAGAGCTAAATTAAATCATATATATACAGTGACGTGCGGTGAGGTTTGTGGCTGGTGAGGCAATGACTCTTTCAGAGTCAGATTTACAAATATATTAACCCAATATAGAGTATCTTAAATCACCATTCAATTGGCAGCCTGCACATTGACTACTGGTTGTTTTTCATATTTCGTATCAGCATTCTTTACACACACATAGGTAAGGTACATATTTGAATGCACCAGGAACGTGTGTGCCGCGATCTGCGACCTGTCCCACCAACCTGTTTCAGAAGCGGAGCGCTCACGGGCACCACCCGCGAAAATCTGTGTAACAACCATGGATTTATAAAGAGAACAACAAACACATAAAAGGTTACTTTACCCGTCCGACGTTGGATTTCTGTTGATTTGGTCATATTTTCCTGTTTTTTGAGAATTGTTAAAGCTTAGATATTTAATCTTCAATGTTTGCGGATAAAGCAAAATAGAAGAAGAAGAGAAGTAACGGAACTACAAGCATGAACCCGACCCGTGGGCTCTCTTACCCTTCATTGAGGCAGAGGTAATGGTTGCCTCACCTCTGTGCTTTTTCACTGCGGTTTCTGTCAGATCAGCAAGACTAAATATGTTCTACACATACGTGAAATACATGACCTATTCTATGGAAAGAAAGGACATATAATACAAGTGTCAACCAGGGACATGCGTTCAGGGGAGGTATGATTGTATGATTCCCATAATTTCAAGCATTTTTGTCATCAAAACCGCTGAATTTGCGCATTTCCTGTTCAAACAGAGGAGGAGACGCGAGGTGAGGCAGCGACGAGCTTTGCCTCACCTCACATTGCGCAATCCCTCACAAACTGGGTTGAGCACAAACTAAGGCACACGTTCAACCCAGTTTGTGAGGGATTGCGCAATGTTTAACAGCGAGTCAAGGCTTGACTGCAGCCGTTACTTCCGCAATCTACGATAAGAATGTATGATATCATAATGTGGATAATAATAATGGCATATATTGGAGCACAGCTGGTACCCTCTCTTTTTTACTGCTGAGTCCGACTTTAAATCAGAAAGACAAACCAGCCAGCAGTGTCCACGCGGACCCCGTGAGGACTAACGTAACGATGGCCTGCCTCAGACGACGCTAGCTGCTATTGGCCTGTCTCGAACGATTCCGTCGTGACGCCCTTTCCGGTCATTACGCTGTAATTTTCTTCGGCGACTCGCCAACCAAACGTAAGTAATATTAGTTCATACATATCAAATAATCTGCGTGTCAAATTTCATGAATACAAATGGACGTGTATGTCTAAATACCATAGGAAAGTGACTTTGATGAGAGGAAGCAGAAAGAACGCTCGGGCGACGCTCGGGCGAAATGTTGTGTCTGAAAAAAACAGTTGTGGCCGCGGGGAAAAACGATCAAAGAATCATAGCGCGAGTTAAAGGTAGGCTGCTGTTTGTTTGGTCTTAGCTCTGAAACAACAGACATGTAAAATAAAATGTTTTTCTTGTTTATCATAAGCCAGGCTACATCAAGTATAATAATGCACAATGATCTGATCAATTATGCAAATAATGTTGGTGTGTGTGTGTGTGTGTGTTTGAGAGTGAGAGAGACTGTACATTTATTGAAAGCCAGCAGTGGCTCTTATGATTAGAACTATTGTTTATGTAGATAAGCCTCCAATATAATACAGTGCTGTGTTATACAGTATATAAGGTTAACCAAAATGTAATGTTTTTGACTTAAATGTCTCTCTTGTGGTTTATGTTCCTGCCTGAAAAGATAGAGAACAGAGAGAAGGAAGAGAAGAGAGGCAAAGGGAGACCGCAATAAGCAGAAAAACTGTAGAAAGCAGACTTAAAGAAGCAGAAAATACCAGAAAGAAGACATCAGGAGGCAGAAAAGAACAGAAGGCAGACTTAAAGAAGCAGAAAAGAACAGGAAGCAGACGAAAAGAACAGAAAGAAGACAGCAATAAGCAGAAAAACAGTAGAAAGCAGACTCAAAGAAGCAGAAAAGAACAGAAAGAGATATGTGTACATAATTGTTAAATTCCATAAATCAGCTGGTGTTTTGCCAGTGATTGACATGAGAAGAGTTTAACAAAACATATACAGCAGGTGGTGGTATACGCTCAAATGGAAATTAAGGAGCTTTTATTGCATCATTTGGAGTTGTTGAAGCGTGATATCTTATTGTGAAGGACAGAGCTACGGTCCCGGATGTGTTGACAGCATTGATGGTCATTTTTGCGACCCTGTAACAAGCGAATATCCCCGAAAAACCAACAGCAGCCAGTGTTTACAACGAGGATAGAAGTCCGTACGGATTAGGCCAATAGCAGTGCACGGCTAATTCACCGGTGTTAGCATCGTTTTAACGACTCTGGTAAAGGCAAAGCTAACTGTAATAATTACAACAATATTTCGTTTGAAAGGTACGAAGTTTAACTTCAGTTTAACACCATTAAATCAACTGAAAACATTACACGATCATTTGTATCAACATTTTAAGTGAATTGTATTGAAACATTAGCTAAAAACTGTCCGGTTTGGGATACAACTCCGTTATGAACCAACGTGAACGGGGACAGTTTTTCCAACTGTGACTTGCAGCGAGTGGAGAAAGCTTAAAGGTGCTTTTTGTTCATCGACGTTCAACAGGACACGTCGCTGTTTGCTTACCTGGTTTTCACGGAACTCGTTCGCAACTCACAAGAAGAAGAGTTCTAGCTGTTACTGTTGTCCTTCTGTAGATGTTTCCTCGCTGGAGATGACATAACAGGTAGCTCTCGCTTGCCTAACAACCAGCCGGGCGCGAGCAGTGGTTCACGCGCACGCGCGCCTCGCGCCGCCTTTCGCAACGGCGAAAAGTGAAGTTTGAGGCGCGCTCGCTGTGCTGCAGCGGTGAGACCGGCCTACTGCTGGGAAAGGGGCGGAGCTGGGGTCTTAGGTCCCTCTTCATTAATAGGCCTAACTGAATAATCAGTTCAATTTATGAATTCAATAATGGGTGTAAGAGCCATTTTGTTAGTTTTGTACAACCTCCCACCAATTGGGGGCGTACTGCCGGTGTGAATTAGGGCACAGGTTATTATAATCAGTTGAGGGTCATTGGATTTGTATCCAATGACCCTTCAGCAACACTTGTGTGTTGCTGAACAGAGGGGAGCAAACTGTTTTTGGCCGTGCAACAGTTAATGAAGATAAAGGTTATGATTTATTTTGTATATGTGGAGGAAATGGATTCATATCGAGAAAGTGGTTGCCCTCTGTTTATGTTCCTGTTCCTAAAATAAAATATATACGTTGGAAACTGGACTTAGTTATTTGGCAACAAATCAGTAACCGTGGTGACTTCTTTGACAAGTGACGGTCACTACAATGGGTGGTACCAAAAGAACCATGGTAGTTGTAATGTTTCCGTTATTATACTAACTACTCTCATTATATATATGAATAATTTCTGTCATATGCATTGAATGTGTTGTTACTCTGGTATGTTGTTCATTCTGTTCACATGACATCTATCACACTTCTGTCCATCCCGAGTGCAGGGCCGAGATCCTTCTTGTGGCACTGGCACGTCTGTGGCACTCAGCGGTAGTCAGTGGCACTTCAGCGGCAAGCGTCAGTCAGGTGCCACAACTGTGGCAGGCGAGCGGCACTAGTTCGGCACCCGTCAAGAAGCTGCCGAGCTGAGCGGGCGGAGCCACATTTCCTGAGAACACCCATTGTTGTTACCACAGTTCAGCTTCCGTAAATCAGTTTTATGATTTTAGTTGAGTCACCGGAGCCTCCCATTCTCTGTATACATCCTTAGAGTAACCACATTGTACTTTTTTGTTTCTCATTCATTTAATTTAAGTATGATTTTGCTGGTTTTGCAACAAAAGGGAACATAATACACTCTTTCCAAATTATTACTTTTATAGTCATTTACAACAATCGGCTAAAATAATGAAAATAAATTATCCGTTTTATTATCATATCAAAAGTATATATATAAAAACGTTTTAAAATTAAAACCCATGAAATGTCCAATCCAAAAATACATGTCTGAAAATATCTTCACTCTTCCTCTGCTTATATGTCAGTAGGTGCCACAAGCTGCCAGTGCCAATAGTTGTCACAGGAGTGCCACCACTAGTCAGAGGGGTGCAGTCAGAGGGTGCCGCCAGCAGTCGGAGGGTGCCAGAGGGTGCCAGAGGGTCCCTATACTAAACACCCATGTGCTGACCTCTTTGTCCACCTTATTCTGGCTTTCCCCTGGCAACCCAGTGTTACAACGCTATGAATTGTGGGTAATTCCCTCAGGTAAAGGCCAAATCCCAATGTCCCCCCTAATCCCTCAAACCCTGAACCCTCAAGGACTTACTGACGTCACCTGGTAAGTGGTTGAGTGTGAGAGACTGTGAGGGCTTGAAATGGTGTAAATAGGAATGGGACAGCACTTTGCTGCAACATATCACGTTACCATGAAAACGACAAAAAATATGATGAATTGTGGGTATTTATTTTATACTTTGTACTCCCTGATTTGAAAGTCTTCCAGGCTCTTTTCTCACTATATGAGAGGTAATTCATATAATCTATTTACTCGTTTTTGTCAAAACAGCTTCAATGACAGAATCAAATATTTGATGAATAAATAAATAAATATCTTCTGATTTCATGTCTATTTTTTGTTTCATCTTTAACCCTTAATGTTTCTCAGTCAATTTAATATGAGAGGCTGAACACACGTGAGCCGTCCTCTTTATTTACCTTTTTTTTAAGTCTCCATGCGTCCACTGGTTACCCCGTGTTTAACGTCACATTGCAATGATTTGTGGGTAATTCCCTTAGGCTAAGTCAGCATACTGATTTACGGAAAGGGTTCATAAAGGGCTCAAAATGTCTGCGAGAGAGCCCTCAAACACTTGACGATTTGACAGTGGGACATCCCTAAACCCTCACGGACTTCGCGGGAGCGCGCCTCAAAGTCCGTGAGTCCGTAAGGGGGGACATTGGGATTTGGCCAAAGTCGACAGAAATGTGGACTTACAGAAAGTGTGCATAAATGAGGCCTTCATTTAGGAAGAAAGCTCTTTGTCTGCCTCCACACAGTCCTTACACTGCGCCATTGACTTGCTCCCCGGGGCCCCTGCCATCCAGTGGTCTATGCATCATGTCCTGTCTTGAGAGAGGTAGTGGGGAGACCGTTGGTGTAGGGTTTTTTCTTTGTTGCCAAGAAAGACCTTTCCCCACGTCCCCGTATTGACTACCGAGATCTCAATAACATCAGAGTGAGAAATATATACCCTCTTCCTCATATCAACTCCACCTTTGAACCCCTCCAAGGAGCCACAGTCTGACTACCACCTGATCAGAATCAGAGCTCAAGACGATATTCAGATTTTCTGCTGCATCACGAACTTGTTTTGCATGTAAGACAGGTGCTTTAAAGACTATTGGAGAACAAACTGCATCAAAACAGAGACGTGTGAAGATTAATTCAGTCTTTTTCCATCGCCGAAAGCAGGCGGGGGCTGACGGATCCTGAAAAGTTGAGGCAGTGGCCCAAACCAACTACAGTTAAGCTTTAAGCTGCGGGTGGTGGGGGTGAACGCGTCCACCGTCTCCTGGATCACTGACTACCTCATGGCCAGACCACAGTTTGTCCGACTGGGCCGTGTGCTGTCTGATACGGTGGTCAGTGATATTGGAGCCCCACAGGGAACTGTTCTGTCTCCCTTCCTGTTCACCTTGTACACCACTGACTTCCAGTACAACTCGGGGTCATGCCATCTGCAGAAGTTCTCTGATGACTCTGCAGTGGTCGGGTGTATAAGGGACGGACGGGAGGAGGAGTACAGGGCAGTAGTGGATGACTTTGTGGAGTGGGCCGGTAGAAATCACCTGCTTCTGAACGTGGCCAAGACCAGAGAGATGGTGGTCGACTTCAGGAGGAAGACGACGGCTCCACAACCGCTGAGAGTTCTGGGAGAGGATGTGGACATGGTGGAGGAGTATAAGTACCTGGGTGTCTCCATCAACAGCAGACTGAACTGGAAGACCAACATCAACGCTGTGTACAAGAAGGGGATGAGTCGACTCTTCTTCTTGAGGAAACTTCGATCCTTCAACGTGTGCAGCAGGATGCTGGAGATGTTCTACCAGTCTGTTGTGGCCAGTGCACTGTACTTCGCCGTAGTCTGCTGGGGGAGCAGCATTGGAGCCGGAGACACCAACAGACTTAACAAACTAGTTAAGAAGGCCGGCTCCATCATTGGCTGCAAACAAGACAGTCTGGAAGAGGTGGTGGAGAGGAGGACACTGAAGAAACTATTATCCATATTGGATAACCCGGACCACCCTCTCCATCACCTCCTGCAGGGACAGCGGAGCACTTTCTCCAACAGATTGATGCAGCTCCGCTGTCACAAGGACAGATTCAGAAAAACATTCCTGCCCACTGCCATTAGACTTTATAATAAAACACCTCGGGCCAGATCGTCGTCCTTCACATGACTCCAACGCTACACGATTGTTGCTTGTTGTTGGTGATCCTGGCTCTACTGTCCTGGTTGTTTAGTTTAGTTTACTAGTTGCTAATTTTATTTAATTAATACCACTATATTCATGGTAGATACTGTGCATTTCTATTTTCTATTCTAGCTTATATTTTATTTTTTATGAATCTATTCCTTCAATTCAATATCTGCTCTGTTATTTTATTATACTGTAGATATTGTGCATTCCATACGTTATATTTTACTCTGTAAATTGCTGCTGCTACAAACGAATTTCCCCCTGGGGATAAATAAAGTTTACATCTATCTATCTTAAACAGCTTCAGCTTCCTTGGCTTCGCCAATTCTACTGCCGCTTCATGAGAGACTTCAGCAGAATGGCTGCCCTCACCTTTCTGTGATGTTTCATAACCAGTTGAAAGTAACTTCAACTTGACCTAAAACCAGCCCTAAGGCTAGGAAATGAAAAGTGATCTTTCTGGTACTATTGTTGAAGCCTTAGTAGTACTAGCTGACACTTAATACATTTGTTGTTGTTCACTGGTTGCATTATAGCCTACGAGCAGGTATTGTATTCTCTTCAAATGATTGTGTGTGTAGCCTCTACTCAATGATAGATGATGATAAATGATAAAAGTAGAGATAGGGTGGGATTAGGTCTTAGGCTATAAAATAAAATGCAAATAAAAGTTATTCAAAATATTGATTCCCTTGTGATTGTGTCTGACGTTTCGGTAAAGGAGACTTGTATATATTTTGTATCATGTTTTTCATTTATTTAGCTGTTTCTTATTATGAGTATAAACGGATTTATTGTTCTCTTGCATGTGCAATAGCATTTATAATATTCATGTAACGTGAAACTTTCTATATATATAGTAGTAGTATAGACACCGCCTGCCGGAACATGAGCGGCACACGCCTGTGTATTAAGGGAGCGCACCCACATCCAATTGGATACGATCCGTGTGACGTTTACGGATGTAAACAGAGCCGCGTCCTCTCTCCGCTGTAAAAGAAGGTGAGAATGTTTTCAGATTCCATTTTTAGGTGAGCAACAACATTTGTTGGAAACGTGCGCGTTAAGAAACCCAAACTCGATAAAAGGCGTGTAGCAGGTAGACCACAGCTGCAGACACTAGCACAGCTTTGTGTCACATCAGAGATGACACTTTTCATCAGTGAACTTGAGTGAGATTCAGCGAGATGACATGCCTCTTCAATAGCGTGTGTCAAATACAATGTTCTCTGATTGTAAACATGTTGATTCCAGCTGCTGTTCTGAACCGGTTTAGTGAAAGCTCTGATGACCCTCAGGGTGACTCTGGGAACCTAACGTGCTTTTCTCAATAAACCCTGACTTTCTGTCATCCAGAACCATACGCTGTTATTTCCTCTTTGAGTCAGTCCCTATCAAAGGTCAGAATCGAAATCCTGGTTGGATATTAGTTTGTTGCTCAGAGAAATCTAAAGGTACCTCTTTTATGAGCTGTCAGTCATTTCTATAAACAGCATTTTGTCCTCAATTCAGTGTAGCAGACCTATATAGAATATAATAATCCAATAATATGATTCCAATATACTAATAATTCGAACTTTATTCAAATCCACATTTTGTACCATACTGGCCAACATTTCAGAGCTTTCTTCAAGTTGTTTCTTCCCAGAATCTTTCACTTTGAAATCCAGACGTATTATGGACTGCATGCCCCAGGCCATGATGGGGAACGCCTGGCTGTCGCCTGATCAAAGAGCTGATTGGCTCTTAGATTTGACAACAAACACCACGTTTTGTAGCAAATCTATTTTTCTGTGTAGTTGTAATATTTAAAGCTAGCTTGTTGGCTATTAGTCGCATGTTATGCAACAAAGGTTTAATCTAAAAACATTTTTTATGATTGATAATAATAACGCTTATTTATAGAACATATATCAAAACGAGCATCAAAGTGTTTCACTGACAGACATAAAAAAAAAGATAACATACAATGCAGATACACGCACATTTCCACATGAATCTATATTTAATTGAATTGTTTGACGTGACTTCCACTGAGCTTTGAGTTGCTTTTTTAATGTCACAAACTCAATATGTATCAAAGAACTACAATTCCCTCTCCACTGATAAATAACTTATTCTCAGTTACCTTTAGTTTGAGAACCGTTTCATTGCTAATGATTCAGTTCTTTGTTAAGTGAAACAGCTGTTCTGTGTCGTATGCATTGTTCCCATTAAAGCAGTATTTCTCAGTATTTCTGTGGGGCGCAGTGGGAAATGCAGAATTATTTTATTTCAAGAACTTTATTGAGAACTTCACATATTACAAAAGTACAAAGTACACGTACATAACACTAAGTAATTGATAAATACATGGCGTAATGCCTGTACTTTCGTGTAAATGTTTACGTTACTCCGTTAACAGGTTACGTTTGCGCATGCGCGACGGCCAAGATTCTTGGCGACTCACATGTGTAGCTCAGTGTGCTTCCCTTCGCCACATCCTACCTCTGTGAGATCAGCTTTTCTGCGTATGCCTCTCTCAAAACAAAATACAGATCTAAACTCAACATTGTGCATGAATTGAGAGTGGCCGTATCAAGTCTGCAACCCCATTTTAAAAAGGTCTGTAGTGGAAATAATAATAACTAATACTGATAAAACTTGATGGCTCACACATATCTGCACTCATTTTCTTTTCTTTTGCACAGGTTGCACTTTATTGCTATTATCTTGAAAAGATATTCAGTGCAAAACAGGTTAATTGCAGCCACAATAAGCTATTTATTGCCAAATAATAGTTATTTTTTTGCACAGATAGAACTTTATTTGCATTGTTCCAAGTGATTGCACATTGTATTTGTTTTTTGTCTGATGGAGTAATCTGGTTGACTTCAAAGTGATTGCAATTTTCTTTATTCTATTATTTGAAAAAGCACAGATGGAGGAGTCACAAAATGTTGTTATTTCAATAAAAGTTCAACATGGATCATTTTGTTACAATTTTGTTGGGGCGGTGGGCATGAACATTTTTCTTCCTCCAAAGTGGGGCGTGACAGAAAGAGTTTGAGAACCTCTGCATTAAAGTGACCAGCCCAGGAAGAAGAGATGAGGGTTTCCACCAGTCAGCTGCAGCAGCTCACCATCTTCACCACCGTGCTGACCGGGGCCGGGATCGGCACCATGTACTATCTGCTGCAGAGTGAGTACAAATGAGCTGTGTGTATGTGTGTGTACTTAGTAGAAGTTGGACAAAATATTGATATGGTAATATATTTTATTATTTGCAAACTGCCAAATACTGCTATTTTTATGAAAACATGCAGCGGCTCTAACCTGCTGTATTGGGACGGTTGAAAAGAAAAGACTTACCTAGGCTACCGTCTTTAGCATAGAGGTTGAGTGGCTCTCTGAGCCCAGGACCTCACGGCTCGAGGAGGGTCCGACTGGAGGTCCCATAAGCATAAACACAATACTACGGTTTGTATTTTCACAGCATTGGCCCTCTGCCTTTCAACTGGGTAAATACAGCCTGAATGTAGAAACATGTTGTGTATGAAATGCCCTCACTATGCTGCATTTTTATAATGAATACCATTTTTATAATGAATACAATTTATAACACAGACATAGTCTACCTTTATTTATTCACTAACTACATAGCTCACCTTTCGTGTGATTAATCCTCGTATCAGTGCGTATCATCTCCAATTAACAAACAACCAGTTCCAAACCGGCATTCTAAGGAAATGACTGGTAGATTATTTATGCACTGCTTCTGCAAGACGTGAACATTGTGGCACTAAATTGGGCATGGCGCGAAAACGCATGAACTGTATAATCGCAGGAAAACCCTGTTTCTTACAGAATAATAAACAGATTACAAAAAGCAAAGCAAAGCTACTTTCCCACTTACTCAGATTTGCAGCTGGATATTAGTTTTTTTTTCTTGAGATGACATTACATAACTAATAATGTTTTCAGGAGAAGTAAGTCGACATTTTGTCATGTTGGTTGTTTCTTACCGTAGTTTATTCTGTTTATTCAGTAGGTAGTCCTTTTATGCTGAATGTGTTTGTAGAATAAAGGTTGAATAAGTGCACAATTTATGAATGTTGGCAAAACTTTCAAACTCATAGCAGTTTGTTTAGTTTGAATTAGAAGAAAATCACAACTAAAGAAGTTGTTCCTCCATTGCAGAGTGTTCATGAGCTTAAATTGTAATGTGGAAACATCGGTAGAGCGGGTCGTCCATCAATCAGAGGATCGGCGGATCGATCCCCGGCTCCGCTAGTCCGTGTCAATGTGTCCTTGGGCAAGACACTTAAGCCCAAATTGCTCCCGTAGCTGCAGTGTATGAATGTTGTATGAATGTTAATTAGTCCTGATGGGCAGGTGGCACCTTGCATGGTAGCGCCTGCCATCAGTGAATAAATTGGTGTGTTTTGGCGAATGATGACGTGTAGTGTTAAAGTGCTCTGAGTGGTCGAGAGACTAGAAAAGCGCTACACAACTAGAAAATGCATTTCCTGCTGAAAATGCGTTGGAATGCTGAAAGCTGAAATTAATTTTGAAAAAATTGCTGAAAATTAAGAAATGGGAGACTATCTGTCTGAAAAATGTTGAAGCCCGAAAGCATTTAAACTGCACTGCTGAAAAACCTTCTAGTTCAAATGTCTAACTATGGTGTCTGTAGCTGAATGTATGAGGAAGAAGAAGGCTTTGAAAGTTGAAGTACAACAGGATTTGAAGATTTTCTCCATA
Organism: Lycodopsis pacificus; assembly: GCA_028022725.1. NCBI lineage: Eukaryota > Metazoa > Chordata > Actinopteri > Perciformes > Zoarcidae > Lycodopsis > Lycodopsis pacificus. The sequence continues at coordinate 1,630,985 of CM051700.1, forward strand.
GAGATCCCATTCAAAAGAAAATTGCAAAAAGCTTAATTCAAAAAGTTTAAAGATTACAAATATGAAAAGTCAAAGCACCCCTCTCCCGAAAGAGCTGAACATTTTGATATTTGAACAATTTCTGTAGCTTAAACAAATTTCAGAAGTAGTGATATTTGTTGTAGTTGAAGTAGAAGTATTATTAGTATAAGTATTAGTAGCATTAGAATAAGTAGTAGTAGTAGCAGTAGTGATATTTGTAATAGTAGTAGTAGAAGTCGTAGTTGTAGTAGAAGTATCATTAGTAGTAGAAGTATTAGTATTTAGAAGAAGTATTAGTATTCAGAAGAAGTAGTAGCCTAGTATCAGTAGTAGTAGTAATAGCTGTAGTAGTGGTTGTAGTATTTAAGTTCAGTTAGAATTCACTCTCTGGGGCTTTTATTTTGAAATGGGGTGTGTGTGTGGGGGGGGGGGGTGGAAAGACCTCTAAAGAGTCCTAAGACCTGAATGACTGTATGAGACACACACACAGAGATAGAGGGAGAGGAGTGTATGTGCGCGTGTGTCTGTGTGTTTATAAACATCACTAATTACTGGCTCAATCGCGAACACCTGTGTGCCTGAAGCCATTTCATGGAGATAAAACAGGGAGACACCTCTCAAACAAATCATCAAAACTCCCATAACCGTAGCTCCTATTGCTCCGATATTAATAATTGAGAGGAAGGCTGAGTTGACGAACAGATCCTGTAAAAATTGTGTCTGTAGTTTAAAAAATGTGGCTTAACTGGCGATCTAGAAATGGGGTACCGTGTTCTGTGGAAGATGTTTTTGAAGCAAAATTTAACATTGGTCTCTATGGAGCAGAAAGTTGGTTTTCCTGTCAATTAATGGCTTCTGTGTCAAATGTGTAAATCTGTGGGATTCCACAGTAATGTTTCTACGACAAGGACAATATTAGCTACTTTTACATCCAGAAATTATGCATGAAGAGTGAAGATTGTGGACACAGTGGCAAAACACAAATGTTTTTTTCACAAGAATCTCAAGCTGATCTTCACTCTAGCGGTGACATCACGCACTCTAAGCTGCGCAATACACACCCATTATAAAGTCAGAAAAGGGCTAAAAAATCATAAAAGTTAAATTGCTGCAGTTCAAAAAGTTTAAAAGATATCGGAAAGCTGAATTATGCGGCAATAGTTAAGGGTTTTCTCAACATTTGAAAGTTGAAATGGTGTCTTTAGCTGAAAGTATGAGGAAGTTGAAGGATTTGAAAGTTGAAGAAGTTTAAGAGGATTTGAAAATATTCTCCATAGACATCCCATTCAAAAATAAAGTTGCTAAAAGCTTAATAATTCAAAAAGTTTAAAGATTACAAATATGAAAAGTCATATCACACCTCTCCTGAAAGAGCTGAACATTTTGATATTTGAACAGTTTCTGTGGCGTAAAAAAATTCATCAGTGGTGATATTTGTAGTAGTATAAGTTGTAGTCGAAGTATTATTAGTATAAGTATTAGTAGCATTAGAATAACTACTAGTAGTAGTATTAGTGATATTTGTAGTAATAGTTGAAGTTGTAGTAGAAGCATTAGTAATTAGAAGAAGTAGTCGAAGACGTACTATCAGTAGTCATAGTAATAGCTGTAGTATTGGTCGTAGTATTTAATATCACAGTAGTAGTAGTAATGGCAGTAGACGATGTAGTAGTACTAGTAGCAGTCGTACTAATAGCTGTAGTAGTATTACTACTTTTAGTAGCATGAATAGCAGTAGTAGTAGCAGTTGTCGTATAAGTAATAGTAGTAGTGGTAGTAATAGCAGTAGTGGTAGTAATAATATTGATGGTAGCAGTAATAGTAGCAACAGCAAAAGTTAGAGTAGTAGTAGCAGTAGTAGTAATACTATATTAGCAGCAGTAGTAGTTAGAGCATTCATTTTTTTAACAAAAAAGCCTAATTTTGAGCTTGTTTAAATACAGTTAATCCATGGGGCTTTTATTTTGAAAGGGTGGGGCTGGGTGGGGGAGGGAGGGGGAGCGGAGACATAATCATAATGTTTGACACACATAAACAGAGGTTATTAAATTACAGGCTTCATCACAAGCAGTTCAGTTAGAATTCTCTCTCTGGGGCTTTTATTTTGAAATGGGGTGTGGGGTGTGGGGGAGAAGGGGAGAGGAGACAGAATCATAATGTTAGATAAACACAAACCGGTTATTAAATGACAGGCTCATCACAAGCATTTCAGTGAGGATTCATTCTGTGGGGCTTTTATTTTAAAATGGTGTGTGTGTGTGGTGGAGGAGGGGGGAAAGACCTCTAAAGATCCCTAAGACCTGAATGACTGTATGAGAGAGAGACACACAGAGAGATAGAGCGAGAGGAGTGTATGTGCGCGTGTGTCTGTGAGTCTGTGTGTTTATAAACATCACTAATTGGCTCAATCGCGAACACCTGTGTGCCTGAAGCCATTTGAAAATATTCTCCATAGAGATCCCATTGAAAATAAAAAGCCTAATCATTCAAAAAGTTTAAAGGTTAGAAATATGAAAAGTCATAGCAGACCTCTGGTGAAAGAGCTGAACATTTTAATAGTTGAACGGTTTCTGTAGCTTAAAAAATGAAGGACAAGAAGAGGTGCGACGGAAGAAATAGAAGTTGAATAAAGATTCGAAGAACAATTGTTGGAATGCTTAACAGCATTCCAACAATAAAGAAACAGGATAACAATAGTTGGAATGCTTAACAGCATTCCAACAAATACAAGTTTTGAGTTGTTGCTCCGACTTGAGGTCGCGCTCGCTTAACTTTTTTCAGTCCGGAACACATTCAGAAAATTAATAAATGCAGCTCAAATGCCCTATCCCGTTGTTCTGTTAAATGCTCATGAGAGAATTGAAACATGGCTGTCTGGGTTTCTGGTGCTTACACATCATTGGACACTTAAGGCAGGATTGGTAATAATCTGTAATTTGGCCCAGATGTAATGATTGGACGGGTTACCTGCCTGCCTGTGTGTATTCTGCCCGTGCACTCATTGCTCATCACCGGAGACTTCCACAGGCTGCTATCTTAACAAGTGTGAGTACTGAGGGGGGGCGAACGTGGCGCACTGGGTTAAGAGGTCGTCTGGGAACTGGAAGGTCAACGGTTCAATCCCCGACTGGGACGTGTCACGTGTCGAAGTGTACCTGAGCAATACACTGAACCCCCGGCTCCCCGGGCGCCTGTCATTGGCAGCCCACTGCTCCCTATATACAGGGATGGGTCAAATGCAGAGAAAAATTTCCCCCTTAAAGGGATGAAGAATAGTATATATTCTATTCTACTAACAACGGCCATGTTTGTTATTTACATTCATGATGATATGTTTATGTTCATTCTGATCATTTTGGGGGAGTTGCTTTTGAGGGAGGCCTGAAGGGACGAGCTGTCAGTGTTGCCGACTTGGCAACTTTCTTGCTAGATTAAGCTACTTTTACTGGTAAAAAGTTGGCCACATGGATGCTTTTATGTTGGATAATTTTTTTTAAGTATAGCGGCCTCTTGCTAGTTTCTGAAGTTTACCAACCCGGCCTTTAACTACATTTGTTGCTTTTACTTCAAATAAAACGTCAACTGCTTTAACCTCCGGTTCGCACATACTGAACTAGCAGGCGCTCTTATACACTTGTGTTGCGAGCAGCTGTGCTTCTGTTTCCCGGGGTAAACACAGGAGTGTAACCACTCCTCTCCAGGTTATAATAAATAATACAAATTGTCAATATTTGTGTTATTTAAATATGGAATGCACCCAGTAATATGTGTAAAATATGATATCAGCGCAAAATATATGCTTTTCCTGCACGTCCTCTCCGCCTGTCTGCATGTCTCAGCAGCTCTGGGGCTCTGGAAGAATCGCCCACAGGAGGCGGGTCTATGAAGCGGTTTAGCCAATTTCTGATTAAAGATATGAATGTATGACATACAATTTAGCCAATCAGCGTCCTCAAATACATTCAGCCATGGGCAACATTTGTATTGCGTGTCCTCGTCAGGACTAGTCTCTACAGGTGAGCACGAGCACTACTCCTCCAAGACCCGTTTGAGAGGAGAACTTTGGCGGAAAAACTTGAGGCCAAAGACACACAATCAGACTCACAATCAGACAGCAGACTAGCGGGAAAGGGAAGCAGTACATGCAAAGCTTCTCTACTAGCTGTACACCAGACAGGTTTGGCTAGTTGGATGCAGTCATGCTAATAACGTATTTAGCTTTTTAAAACAACGGGGTCCAGCACGGACAGTTACCGGAGTGAGGGATGAGGAAGTAAGGAAACATGATGGCAAAGTGAACATCTGTTCTTGTACATAGTTGTCCTCCGCCTCATCTGCTTAACTTGGTCATGGAGGCATCAACATATAATTGAGATGGTAAATTAACAGTGAAAACTCATCATAGCTTAATTTAACATCAGTATTCCGAATTACACTTCATGTTTACTTATCCTGATCTTTACCAACAAGGTCCATAGGGGCATCTCAATACATAAATGTGTTCTATTATATATATATACACATATATGTGTGTGTGTGTTTTATATTATACTGAATATTATTATATTCCCTGTGAGGGTGACAAAAATAAATGTCCTGACGTGTTTGTCAAAGTGTTATTTACTGCTTTTTTTCATGTTGGAATAAATGTTAAATATTTAACCGCAAAGTAGTAATGCGTGTTTGATACCTTCATTTTTTGCATTAAATCATTCTGGGATGTTTGCTGAAATTGATTGGATGTGGCACAGCCCATCTAGAACATATTCCGACAGCCACCACTGTATACAGAATGTTGTGCCTCTGGTGTTTGAGTCTGGATAAAAATGGGGTTACTCTTCAACTTCTGTCAGAGTTGCTATATGTCAACACACTTTTCAACTACTGTTCAAAGAGTACTAGTGGAAAGCAGTTAAACTACTCTGTCAGTACACTTCAACATTTCAGCTGTTTTCAGCACTTTTACGTATTTTATTTCACTTACTTCATTTCCGTCCACTTTTTTGTACCTTTCTGTCTACTATCCAATCAGAGAAATTTGTTGAGTCGGACTACCACCGACTGGCTCTTCAGAAGTTGGAAGCATGTCCAGTCGCCATGGAAAGCCTGGGTGCTCCACCTTTAAAAGTCCACAACATCCATCTGACTGACAGAAACAACCGCATAGATCAACACACTGCACAGGTACACAGGTGTTTAGTAAGTCATCAGAATGATGTGGGCGATGCTGTCTCCGGTGCGTGTTTGTTTGGTAATCTTGTTCTTGTAATTGTCCTAAACTTCCAAGTTGGATGGTTATTACATAGGAACACAGGTCATGATGTTTGGACTAAGTAGCTCCTTCTATTGCTTTTTAATGTAGTGGCTAGGCAGGCCCCTCATTGTTGGAATGCTGTTAAGCATTCCAAGTATTCCAGGCATTTTTTAAGCTACAGAAACCGTTCAACTAGCAAAATGTTCAGCTCGTTAAGGACACGTGTGCTATGTCTCTTCATATTTCTAACCTTTAAACTTTTTGAATTATTAAGCTTTTTGCAATTTTGTTTTGAATGGGATGTCTATGGAGAAAAATTTCAAATCCTCTTAAACTTTTTCAACTTTCAAATCCTTCTACTTCCTTATACTTTAAGCTACAGACACCATTTCAACTTTAAAATGTTGAGAAAACCCTTAACTAATATTGTATGTTATAATCTTTTTGATATCTTTTACAGTTTTTGAACTGCAGCAATTTAACTTTTATGATTTTTTCAGTCCTTTTCTGACTTTATAAAATGGGTGTGTATTGCGCAGCTTAAGGTGCGTTCACACCGGACGCGTCGATTTTTTGACGCGCGTCGAGATTACATACAAAGTCTATGCACAGACGCGATGAGACTGGCCCGTCGCGATTTTGCGATGGCTCGGCGCGTTGGACGCTGCAAAATCGCCAACGTGCGAGTTTAAATTTTTCAACTTCTGCGAAATAATCGCGTGACGCTGTGGCGCGATAGCCTATCAGCGTTGAGTTGCTCCCCCTGTCATCACTGACTTCCTGCCGTTGTTAAATCAGGAAATAAATACTGTAGCCGTCTGTGTTCACCCAGAGCTCTACGATACCTCATATCAATAGAGACCGGACCAAACTATGTGTATACATGTGTGTGTGTTCTAGTTTACACTAATATCCTCTTGGAATATGTGTTTGTGTTCCTACTATTGTGGGAGTATGTCTTTCATCTGTAAGCTTTTGGACCTGTGTATCTTTTGTTATTGTGCTTGGCTGACCAAACTAGTTTCCACTCTCGAGATTGATAAAGTTATCCATCTATCTGGCAGTCAAACATGTGATTGGTGTGGGATTCAGATGATGGGCAGCTGTACCACACAATCATTATGTGAGGAGCTCTGGTACCTGTCTACACATGTGCAGATTCATTTGAATTTGCATTGTGTTGCAGATAAAGATCCCTGTGACTGGTTCACAAACTGGAGGTTATCTGTATACTTCTTCAATTCAAGACCCTGACACGAACAGGTGAGTACATTCTGTTCTATTCGGATTTTCATGAAAATCACAATTAAAGCGCATGCAAAATTCACTTTTTCATGGCTTTTAAACATAAATATGTGTCTACAGACCCCCAGAGTGTCATAAAGAACACCCTAAAAGGAGCTGATCAAAATATGGTCCTATTTCTATGTACAAAGAGGTCCCAAAGCATTGATGTGTTTCCTGATGGTTCTGTAGAACAGTCAGTAATAAATGCTGACTGTGAGCACATAACACATTTATCTTTGAGTCAAAGTTTATTTGAGTACAATATGAATTATACTATAGACTGTATATATTATTCTTTACAGTAATGTGAAATAGTTTAAAATGTGATCTGCAGCTTTGAAACATTTCACATCATATTTGGCAATAACTGTCTGACAAGTAAAACTGTCACGTTTATATGAGATCAGTGATTCCACCTTCAGTTCAGTTGACATGCTGCCGCACTTCATGTGTCGTCATGTGTAATGTAACCAGGTAGAGAATTTGAGCCCCGCGGGCCGGATTCGGCCCGCGTGCCTTGAGTTTGACACCCCTGGTTTAAACTGGCAGAGTCGCAGCACTTTGTGAGACTGTACTCATGCAACGTGAGAGGTGATTCAGAGACCTTTGTGGCACGAGTTTACAACTTTTGGCAGCGTCTTGGCTTGGTTTTTGATGTTCCCTGGATACCTTTGATACTGGATATTGAACTCTTCCTGACGAGGAAGATGGCGAGCCACCACTGAACTGATCATCTCCTTACGTCAAGGAGTAGGATCAAGATTTTCTTTGTTGCTGAGGAGAAAACAAGCGTTTCTTCATTTCTCATCACCTGAGTGCACCAGTGTGGTAGGATTAAGAAAGCAACACATCTTACTACTTGACTTATTCCTTTTGACTATGGAACTGAAACTGACTGTTGAATATTTAAACTGACTGAATAAGGAAATGAAGGAACTTGAACGCGAATGGAACAAACTGAAGGAACACTGCATTTCACAGACACTTTTACACATTTCAATGGAGATATGCGTAGTTATCTGATTGAGAAGAGCATTGTAAATATTGTATAAGATGTCAATTTTATTTTTGTACCTGTAAAGTCAAAGGTGAAGCAGAGAGTATGTCCACTGAGTTTATGCATAACATAAATATCAAGTTAATGAGAAAGAGAGATATAACAATAGCATTATTTACCGGGGAAAAATATCAGGGAACGCTTGGCACAGAAGCGCTGACCAATCAGAACAGACTGGGCTTTTTTTATTGAAGAGGGCTAAAGAGAGAGACGCTAAACCAGAACTTTTCTGGCAGAGGGTAAATACAGGCTGTGATGTCTTGAGGCCGGGATCAGCTTGTGAGGCGTGGGTGCATAAATGAAGACAACAAGCGGTTGTGTTCTAACTCAAAATAATATATTTAGCATCTTTGAACAAAAGGTAAACATAAGTATCTTCCGTTTTCTTCGGGTTCTTTGTCTTTAATGTAAAATAAAACTCTCTTCCTCCTCGTGCGCTCCTGTCCTCCTCCTCTCTCCAAACATTTCCTTCCTCCTCTCCACACCCACCTCTCCCGGGTAATCAGTTCCCTCTCTGTCAGCTGGGCCGCCGCCTTGGCCCCGGCTGCCCTGCTGACTATGGGAATTGTAGTTTTTACCCAGATGCCATGATGGGTTGTAGTCCTTGCTGCAACCACCGGGAGGGGATGTATCTCCCGTTGATGACCCTCCCTCTCGTGCCTGCATACAGTATGCAGGCACGCCAACAATTTGTTAAATAGGACCCAGTTTAAAAATGTGCATTGATACTTGCTGATGCTTAATATGGCTGCCAGGTGCAAGGTTCATTCAAGCAGTGCGAAGCAAGTCGCTGATGGAAATTGGTACAAAGTCACATTATTTTAGTGATCAAGAGCAAATTAAATGCTTTGCTTCAATTATTGAATAATACCTACAATGTAGTAAATATACAATTTTAATAAAAAATGCTCTATTTGCAAATGACACCAGGATGCACCAAGAAACCGCGCACACACATCTACACACACAGACGGGTCGGTTATAACTTGTTACTCTGCCTGTTTCTCATTGGCTCATTAATCATGTGCATCACTGCATATTTTCCAACCTCTAAGCAAAAGTGGCGTTTCATGTTTTATTCTATCCAGAAATATAGAATAATGCAAAAACTACTGTATCACATAATTTATGATATATTGTGACCAATTACACATGAGCATTGGCTCAGGTGTTTCAGAGCTAGAAGACCTGTGATGCGACTAGCTGAGAGTGTATTTAGGAATCGCTACATCCTCTGATCTATATTCCACTTTTTTTTCCATTTAAATTGTATTAATTTAAACAACAAGAACTTGTATGGTGACATAAGGGGAAACATGCAAACTGTGATGATGCTTGTAAAGTGACATACAGATTTGAGTGACACTTATATGTGACATTGGGAGTTTTATGCAAAGCATGTGTGCATATTTGATTCCACAAAACCTTTAGGTCGTATGAAACAAAAAATAATCTATCCAGCAATCCAGATATGTGGAAATCTAACAGATTCAGATTCATGCTTTGTAGCCACCATTCCTGACCTGTGTTTTTCCCTCCCTGCAGGTGGAATCTAAAGCAGGCAGTTCTGAAGCTCCGGGAAGGACAGACCATCGACCTGCTGAATCCTCCTCCAGCTTCAACAGAGCTCACAGAGGGGCTCGACAGCGGTCGCTGGCACTGACCAACTCCATGTAATGACAGCAATGTTCCAACAGGTGTTGACGAGTAACCAACATATTAGTATATGTACCAAATGGCAAATCCTCAAGTCTAGCGTCAGGCAGCAGTTACCCATGATGCACAGCTCTGTGAGTGTCACTGTGCTTCTAACCAGCTGCTCTGGATTGTTCTGTTTTCTCCAGGATTGGTTTTGATTAAATAACATGATGCAGGAATGTTGTTGCACTGACTTATGTCGAGACTTTTCTTTTTTGATTAACCTCTTAGTGACGAGGGTCCCCTTATAAGGGGACATAGTCACGTGGTCATTTGTGTCATATTGAACACCAGTGAACACATTAATTAATAATGATGTTGCATACCCCGTGAAACGTCAGAAACCTGGGATAAAATCGTATAAAAGACATTTGAACATACTCCAAACACAACTCAGTAGTCAAACTTAGCATAACTACAACACCATATTCATATTTCGCCAGGAGTGTACACACTCGGGACATTTCCGGACTTAGCAATCATAGCTTGATGCTAACAAACAAACCGAAATAGCAGAAATCACGCCAACACCACAACGATTACGGACATATCCGTAACATTTCTCTCCATCATACTATCGCTGAGATATGAGGCCAACAGACACCAGCAACACAAATCATATTATCGCTTTATGATCATAAATATCACTTACTATTGTCGTTTTGAAGCCGAACAGCTATAAATCCCCACATTTTTTCGCTGGTAAACAGTCAATGTACTTCCTGCCTTGCAGCAGGGACACGCCTTTCCTTCGGAGGGGGTCATTTCACCCCACAGGGCAAGCCGTAACATGTTTTGGGTCCCAGAGACTGCAAGTCACTATTTTCGGAGACTTGATGATTTTGACTGGCTAACAGTGCTGTCACTCATTTTCAAGTGATTAGCTCAATTCTATTGGAGCTAACGAATACAGAGAGGTATGTACCATGGAGGTCGGCCAATGGGAGCCAGAGCTATTGTTCTGCGTAAGTATAAAAACTAGGAGCAAGCTGCCAGCTGGCATTACGCACAGCTGAACACACTCAGTTGATTACAGCTGGAGCTTGCTTAGACAGATGACAGATGAGATTTCGGCTGCCTTTTCACCGTTCGTTCATTTTTAGGATTACCGGTAATTAGTAAGTTGTCGAAACAGAAGACTTACAAATATAATATAAAATAATATAATATTAAATATAATATTAAAAAAAATATATATATATTTTTTTTCCAAAAAAAGCCAGAAATTGCTGCATTTGGATGTGTTTAACACCATTAGTAATTTATAAGTGAAATATGTAGTTTAGTACATGAGGAAATTCAAATGGCACACATGGTGCCCAAATGCACATTTTGGAAATCTCGCCTAAACTTTCTGTACTAACACTTCTCTCATTTTGTTCTGCTTCACTTTGTCAAAGTAAAACTTTGCAGAGACTGTTCACATATATGTGCTATGATTTGGGAGATGTTTTAGGCTGGGGGCTGCATCATTTCAATGAAATAATAACAATGAAGGGGCTTTTTTTTCAGGCGAACCTGAAATTTTTCAATTTAAGCTGTGTGCCATGTTCATTTACTCTTAACCAGTAACTTATACACTGATATTTACACATCTGAACAAATCTCACAAGTGTTCCTTTATTACAACACACCAAATTATTCAAATATACCTTGTGCTTGCAAAGATGCACTCTTTTGAGTTTGGGTATGCAATTTTCGAGCAGAGGCCTAAAAATAGGGCTAGGGCTTAAGAGGTTTTAATGTCCTTTCAAGGTATGATGTGCCATGGGTCCAGACATGCAAACCAGGTGAATAAAAGTCAGATCACAGTTGAACATGCATGTATCAAGGAGTATTTCACCTTCTTAGATTATGAATTACCCTCTAGCCATCTATCAGTACATTTTTTAAACAGATTGCCCTTACATGCAGCATGACACAAACATGTAAATTCACTGACTTAATTTACCCCTTGCTTTTTTTAAATTAGGATATTTTCTGAGAAAACGAAATTGAGTGATCTCTTATATTAAAGGCCCAAATTTAGGAAGAAACTCGGGATCCGTAAGGTGTGGCACTTCGAGAAGCGCAGCTTCAGGACAACACTAAAGGGCCCATGCTCTTTGGCACAAGGACTCTTCTGACGAATTGACGCCATATGGTACACGGGTTAATGGATACATCAATGGTTTCAGTTTTGTTGTATGTATGGAAGCTTACACAACAAACAACGGCCATGGTTGTAGTTGACCATTGTATTCAATGCGTTCGTGGTCTAGAGAGGTTACGGACAGGGGCACTGAAAACAAAATGTGTTTGAGAGGAGACAAAGACAGCAGTTTTATTTATGAATGCATCAATGCATTAAATCCTGGTGGGGAATCCTAAGAAAATGAAGCATCTATTTCTGGATGAACATGTTCGAACATGCACTTCTCCAGAGACTTTTTGGATAATCCAGTTTTGCTTCTTTAACCTCGATTAGCTAACACATAATATGAAAATGAATATCACAATAGAACCCTTTAGATTACTGCCAGCAAGGTACAGCTTGATTACCACAGAGTTGAGGTGTAATATTTAGTACCAGTACATTACGTACCAATACTTATTACTGACAAGATGTGAAGTTATGGAATAAGAGGGAAACAATTTGGAAAGAACTAATTTCTTAACTGCATACCTATTCTATTATTATGGGTATGTATGTATTACTCAGCAATAATGTGAACATTTGGGAGGAATTTAGAAATAATTGATACTGTAGTTATTATTCAACTAACTATTCTGTTAGGCTACTATCAGTACATTATGACCATAAAGCTAAAAAAGAAATCTGGACGTTTCAGAGAAGACGGGCTTTTAAATGTGATTTTATTGACCTCAACAGGCAAACTGCATTGTCAAAGACACTTTGAAGTGACTGCATTCGTTATTCATGTTAAGTCCCTCATGTTAGTGTGACCACGGGAACATTTAATCACCAGGTTTCTCTCGTCTCAGAACCTCCATGTTACATGTAACATGTGTTGTGGAATATTTCTATGTAGAAGTTCAGGAGTGAAGTTGGTTTTGTTCAATGTGTTTAAAATAAACAGTCTTGATGAATGATCAAAGTTTCAAAGAGTCAATTTAATGTTTGCAAACAGAGAACACAACCACAGTCACGTATTGCAGTGAACTGTGAACATGCTCTGGAGACACAGTTTCAAACATTTATACATTCCAAAACTGAAAGGAGACAGACAGGACAGTAGAATGAGACAGAAGGCGGGGGCCTGTGTTTCACTCCTTATCTGAGTCCAAGGGCAGAGAAGCGCTTATCTCTGCAGATGGTTTGTGGTCAAAGCAGTCATTGTTCTATGCTATGAATTCTGTCTTTGCAGCATATCACAAAGAATATATGATGAGGACATGTTAAAACATTTTTTATCATTACAATCCACTCTTTTGGTTACAACATAACCACAATTAAACATAGTAAAAATACTAACTAGAGAGCAAAGGGTAGACTGCCTTTGTCTCAACAGACCCCAGAGGATTATTCTGCCTCTGTCTTGAGAGGTCTGTTCCTGGCTAGATCATGAAAGAAACATAAAACAAATCAAACCAAAAAACATGAGTCAATTACACAGTTGATATTGCAAAAATCTGTTTTTGTGAGACAAAGTCTCAAATATATGAGCAACACGTTGAGATGTTGGCAAGAAGAGGGTTGTTCTCCTCTTCGTTTCTCTCAAGGCCTGGAAGATAAGTTGTAGACAGTTAGCACAGATCACGCAAGTGTCTGTCGGCCACTGCCCATTGTGATCCCGTCCGCGAATCACTGCTTGTCCTCCTGCGATGGCACCGTTGGTTCTTTCGGTGGTGCCGGTTGGCTGACACTTGATGTAGGTGCTCGCTCACCTGAAGCTTCTCCTGGGTCTGGAACCTTTTTGCAGTGTGACGCGTGGACCCAAGTTGCTCTCTCAGCTACCTTTACTGCCGTGTCGGTGATGAGGAGGATCTGGAACGGCCCAGCCAGCGTTGTGCTCTCCAGTTCTTTCGTCTGAAGTCTTTCACCACTACGAAGTCACCGGGTTTCAGCTTGTGGAGCGGTCCCTCAGCTGGCCTCGGGAGGGCAGCAGCCACCTGTTGTCTTATGTTAGATAGAGCAGAGGACAGTTGTGTACAATATGTTAACATTTCATGTTCGCATAAGGTGGTTGATGGGAGCGGTGCCTTGGGTGCTTCTGTGCCTACATGAGGAGGAAAACCAAACAATATCTCAAAAGGACTCAGATTGGTGCGTGTTCGTTTTCTCATGCGCATGTACATCAGCACTAGAGGCAGGGCTTTTGTCCATGGTAACCCAGTGTCAGCACAACATTTTGCTAACTTTGTTTTGAGGGTACCGTTCTCTCGTTCAACAGCGCCACCACTGGCAGGATGGTAAGCACAGTGTGTTCTTAAGTCGATACCCAAGTATGGGCTTAGTTCTGTAATGGCCTGGTTTACAAATGAGAACCGTTGTCACTTGATATTTTAGTAGGAATGCCCGAACGAGGAATGATTTCAGAAATCAATGCCTTTGCCACTGTTGCAGCGGTCTGTTTGCTTGATGGAAAAACTTCAACCCACTTTGACCACATGTCCACGATCATCAGACAGTGTTTCTTACCTTCAGATGGAGAGAGCTCAACAAAGTCCATCATAATGTGTTCAAAAGGCCGTGTTGGAGGCGGATGTGCAGCTTTGCTGGACACCGTTACAGGCCTGCCTACATTGTGAGTAGAACAGGTTACACATGCAGAACAAAATTTTTGTGCATATGAGGTGAAACCCTTTGTGAACCATGTTTCATTTAATGCGCTCAACATTCTTCCTTTTGACACGTGGTCAAACCCATGTGTCAACTTAGCATAATGATTGAAATAGTGCTTAGGCAGACATGGCTTAGCATCAGGTCCCACCCAAAGTCCATCTGTGTAAGTACAACCTGAACTAGACCACAGCCGTCGCTCTTCCGGAGTGGAGAGAGTTTGCATTGCTGTAAGAGAAGAAGGAACTGACACGCATGAAAACACGAGAGCAGTGGAAGTGGGGACAGGAAGTCGAGCAGCAGCTTTGGCAGCCGTGTCTGCGCGTGCATTTCCTGTTGAAATGTCATCAGTCTGATTAGTGTGTGCTGCACACTTACATACTGCAATGGCTGAAGGCAAAATAATGGCCTCTAACAGCTCAGCAATGAGAGTGTGATGAAGGACAGGCTTACCGTCAGACTTCAGGAATTTGTGATGTTTCCACAAAGCGGCAAAATCGTGCACGACGCCGAAGGCATAACGAGTCAGTGTGGATAGTAACGGTTTTACCTTTAAGTTTACATGCTTCAGTGAGTGCAATGAGCTCAGCTGCCTGGGCTGAGAGGTGACATGGCAGGGAACCTGAACACAGCACATCAGAGTCAGAAACAACAGCAAAACTCACAAGATTAGTACCAGTCTGAGGATCGCGAGAGGCAGATCCGTCTACATACATTACCATCTCGCTGTTGGGCAGCGGAGTGTCCAACAGGTCAGGACAAGGAATGCACTGAGCTTGGAGCTCAGCCAAACAGTTGTGCTCCTCACCATCCCCAGGAATAGGAAGTAACGATGCAGGGTTAAGATTAGTACAGCGTTTGACAGTTACGTTCGGCATGTCTAGGAGACATGTGTGATAACGCAAGTATCGCGCTGCAGAGAGATGAGAGGACTTTTGTTCGAGGAGGATCAAAGGGACTGAGTGAGGTACGAGCAGTGTCAGTGGCGCGTAACCGACAATGTCACGTGATGCAGCGAGTGCTCTTTCGCACGCGGCCACAGCACGCAAACATTGTGGCAGGCCAGCAGCTACTGGATCGAGTTTTGCGGAGAAATACGCAACTGGTCTGAGTTTGTCGCCATGAGATTGTAGCAACACAGAAGTCATGCAGCTCTGTCTTTCACCTACTGTTTGAGTGAACGGTTTATGCGGATCTGGCAAACCTAGAGTAGGAGGAGTTTGCAAAGCACATTTCATTTGTGTGAAAGCGTCATGGCCTTCTTTTGTCCAAATTATTTTGTCATGTGCTGTGAGATTCTTACCATGGATCAAAGATGACAATGGCTGTTCCATTTGTGAGTAGTTAGGTATGAAAGACCGACAGTATGAACGCATTCCTAGAAAGGACATCATCTGTTTTTTAGTGTTAGGTTGAGGCAACGAAACAATTGAAGCGATTCTTTTGGGGGAGAGAGTCTTACCTTCTCCTGAAATGTCATGGCCAAGAAAATGAACGTTTTGTGTTACAAACTGTAACTTTGAGAGACTGGTCTTGTGGCCTTCCTGTGCTAGGTGTTGTAGCAGCTTTAATGTATCTTTCTGACACTGTGCCTGAGTAGGAGCTGCGATAAGGCAGTCGTCGACATACTGAAGTAGTGCAGAGCCTGGTGAGAGAGTTAGACTTTCTAAACTTTCCCAAAGAGCGTCATTGTAGATTGTTGGTGATTCTGTATACCCCACACAGCGGTGTGAAGGTGTAAGGTTTCCCATTGAAGTTAAAGGCGAACCAAAATTGAGAATCTTTGTCGACTGGGACACTGAAAAAAGCATTTGACAGGTCAACAACAGAAAACCATTTAGCGTCAGGTGGAATCTGAGCTAGAATAGTATATGGATTAGGCACATTCGGGGCGCGTGCGTGGACTGAAGCGTTTACTGCACAAAACGCCACTCAGTGGGTTTGTCTTTGTCTCTGATCTTTTTCACAGGAAAAATCGGTGTTCGCACTGGCGAATCCGGACATGGAACGATCACTCCTGCTTTCAGGAGTGAATCAAACACTGGTGTAATACCGTCAATGGCCTCCTGTCGCAGAGAATATTGGTATTTGTGGGGTCGGAAGTCAGAGCGTGGAGTAATGACGACCGGTTGGCAGTTCTTGATCAAACCCACGTCATACTTGTGCGCCGCCCAGAGTGTCTGTGGAACAGAGGCAAGAGCGGGAGAAATAGAGACAGCGTTAGAGATGAACGTTTTAGTATTGTTGTTATGTTCATGAAAAACATAGACAGAACGTGAAGCTGCCGTCAGAAGAACACAAAAACAATGATGGAACCCAGTCGACTTTGAGCGTAACACGAGTGGATCATTTGTTGATTCCCAGTCAGTGAGCGCTTCGCATTGTGCCACGAACGGTCCCAGATCTCGCCATTGGTCAGTTCAACCCTTGGACAGCGAGATGTGAGGAGACGAGTCTGCCACTTGAAACAGTTCTTTCTGTGTGGGAGAGAGAGACACAGAAACAGCAGATTTGTATGTTGACCAAAACAAGGTAGAACAAACAATCGCATCATTGATGCCTTCAAAAAACGCATCCTCGTAGGATTCATCTGCACCCTCAGAGACATAGGAGGTGCAGTGGAGATGTTCTGGATTCATGCGTTCTGCATGAGGCGAGACACGAGTATCAACTGCTTGAACAAGTCGTGTGGCTTCTTCAACAGGAATCCACCACTGATAAACATGAAGTGGAACAGGAGCAGCCATCTGCATCATGTGCTGTATGGCTCTGTGTCTAATCACTTTCAGTCCGTCAGGAGATGATGTCAAACAGATGCCATAAGCGCACATCAGGTCTCTGCCCATCAGATTAATGGGACAGAGTGGCGAAAGTAAAAACGAATGTTTCACTTTAATGTCAGGTTTTCCGTCAGTCAGGTCAGTGTGTACACTCGTCATAGGACAACAAAATTTTTCAGTTACTGTGAAACCAGAAGCCCCTTGTGAATAAACATACCGCCCGCTCATCTTCTGATGAGGAAAATGTTTCTGTTGGATTACTGAGTGAGTGGCACCTGAGTCTACCAAAAACTCTAATTCTTTCCCTTCAACAACAACTAAAGTAGTCGGCATGTTTTTGAATGATTGTGATGAAAACATTGCATATGTGTGTTTCGTGTGTCGTTGTGATGAGAATAGTTGCTTGTGCTCTAAATGTGAAATGGCACAGAGGAGAGCAGCCTGTTGTTCTGGAGCATGTGTGTGTGTGTGTGTTGTTTCACTGGATGTGTGTGTGAGTGGTGTGTGCGTGGGAGGAAGCAGTTCTTCATTGCGAGCAAATGTGTGTTTGAGTGTGTCGTGCATGTGTGTGTGTGTTTCACTTCCCTGCATCAGAGGCTTGGGGCAGGAAGCCGCTCCCCTCGTCCGTGCGTCGTCTCCCTCCCCCGCATCACGTCAGTCTGAGGTGCCGAATGAGTCACGTCCCCCCTCCCCTCCTGTGTTTCAATGCCGAGGACCTCCCTGGTTGGAATGGTGAGGACAGTCGTTGTACCAATGACCAGTTTCGCCACAGTTGAAACATTCGTTGGGTTGAGTCTCGCGAGAAACTCCACCTTGGCGGCCATTTTGGAAATGCCCTCTACCACGGTTCATACCCCTTCCTCTGCCCCTCTGTCGGCCCCACCCATAGTTATTACGTGGCTGGAAAAGAGGATTTGGTTTCCCTCCCTCTGCGCCTAGCGTCATCTGCTGGACAGCTTGAAGCATGGCAAGTTGAGCCTTTTCACCAGTTTGTTTACTGTGCTTGTCCTGGCGTGTCTGATTGTCATTAAATATTTTGTAATTGTGGCGTGCATGTTTTACCACCTCGTCGAGTCGGGCGTCTTCTAGGCCGATCACAGAGCGTTCAGTGGCGGCTTTGATGTCGGGCAGCAGTCCATTGACAAAGGCGTTTTTGAGATGTGTCTCCCACACAGTCATGATGGTTTTGTCACCTGGCTCCTCAAGACCGCTGTGCGTTTGGAATGCAGACATTAAACGTTGATGATAGGAAGTAACATCTTCGGTTTTACCTTGTCTGGTGGAATTGATGAGAGCCATGTTGACTTTGGATGGAAATCTGAGGGCGATCTCAGGGCAGACAGCCTCGATGAAGGTTCTGTAGGGCCCGTTCGTGTTGTCGCCCCAGTCGAGTTTTATCAATCTGGAATCGCAGCCATTTCCGGTGACAACAGTTCTGATTTTGCTGAAGTCAGTCGGGCCGACATGTTTAACCAGCAGTCTATGGACCTCTGGACCTGTGGGCATAAATTCTTTACAGAATATCAGGAAGTCTTTTGCAAACGCTGTACCGTTGTGGATGCTTGGCAGATGTGATGAGGCTTGCAGAATGTCAGCTTGTGTCCAGGCTCTGAACACGAGACCTGGGGCACCATCAACTCCTGGTACTTGAATCATCGGGGCTGTGAAAATGGATTCACCATCAGGGTTCACGTTCAGGGAGGTGTTTGGGCTGAGGACGTTAGCGAGGCGTCCTGCAAAGCCGCTCCATGTGGATGGGTCGAGCACCGATGAGCCGCTCGGAGTGCTGTGCTGTGGGTGATCTGAGAATGGGTTAGAGGCTGAGGGTGGAGAGGATGGGTGTTGTTGGTAGGCCGCGTTACTGTCTAGAGCCACACGTTGTCGTTCGCGGAGCTGGCGTGTGTCTGGCTGGGCGGCTGTGGGTCCTTGTTCTGGGTGAGGAGGAGGAGGAGGAGGAGGCGCTCTGGGGTCGGGTTGGACGATGGGTTGTGGGGAAGGTCGAGGACACACGTCGAGAAGCGGACCGCCCGCACCCGTGAGGCTCGGATACATGGAAGAAGGAAACAGAAATGGGTTATTTGAGTGTGTGTCAACGCTTTTCTTTTCTTCTTTCAAACATGTCATTTGTTTCATCATTGCTTATCTGTCCCTACATCCGCATTCTTTTTCCCATATATTCAGACAAGTCAGATTTTTCTCAATCATATCCAAGTCTTTAACTCGAACCTTTTTGCCACTTTTCATTTCTTTCAGTCTACCTTCTAAATCCCCTCGTAACATTTTAAGTTTAGCGGCACTTAATGAGCCATTTTCTGGAAACCCAAACTCTTTTGACCAGTATGGAAGACATTCCAAACATGACTCTCCGTGTTTCTGTCGCATTAATTCAACAATCGGACCTTCCGGTTCCGCTGATTTTGAACTTTTGCCACCCATGTGCATCTGGTGTGGACGTCGACGTTATCTTAGTACAATGCAATCGTCACTGCAAAGTTGAGTTTCTTTATACATAGGAAAAAACTTGGTTTTACAAAAAGTTTAGAAAAAGGTTACAAAAATGAATAATAATAAATTAAATAAAAGATCATGCAAAATGTCAAAAGCACTAAGTTCACAAGGAACCAAGTTTTCCCAAAGACCCCAAAGCCCTTAAGACCTTTCAGCCTCGATCCTTTGTTGTCTCCCCATTATTTGTACCCTTCTCCTTCGCGCTTTCTGCAACCTCCGGGTCCAGATAATATAACAGATCATTCTTAAATCATTGGACAAGACAGTTCTCATAGTCTTATCACCTCTGACCAACCTACTTTTGAAGTTTAACACTTTCCTGCCAGCCCCCCCTTTTGTGTAAGGTTTCTAGCCCTCACTGAACTCACTAACTAACACAATAGTTCATTTCTGAATTTACAATCTTTGCTCTCTGCTGGCTGTCATTAAATCATGTCAGAGTGAGTTTAACTCAAAGTTCACTTATTACATTACAATCACGTATGATAACATTTTGATAAATGATAGAAAGTCACACATTAATGCACTTTTATAATTGTCTCTAAGCAATATAGGATTATATGTAGCGAATATATTGATATCTGAAAATACATTATTTGCTTGATAATAAACAATAGATCGTAACTCATAGACAATGGAAAATAAGAAGAGAATAAACAACTTGTATGAAACATAATGCACCTCGAGGACTTCATTGTAAGAGTCAGCCAGGTGCTCAAACCACAGGATGCTGCCTTAATGATTTTTGGTGTCTGGCCTCTCGCTCCTAATGCCATGTCCACACTACTCCGTTTCCATTTGGAAACGCTTATGTTTTGCTGTGTTTACACTGAGCGTCCACACTACGCCGGTGTTTTCGAGCACCGAAAACGGAGAAGATTGAAAATGCTCCCAAGGACAGATACCTTTACCAGAAACTCCGGGTAGTGTTTTCGTGTCGAAAACGGATACATTGAGAAACGATGATGCCCACACCCGCGTTCGTTACTTGATTGGTTCTTAGCAGTCACGACGTGTCCTTCCCTGATTCGTCACACTCATATCACCTGACCCTTACCCGGAAGCTCACAAACAACAACATTGAATACCAATCGACTACCAGGTTAATTCAACATGGACAACTGATTACAGGAGTTGCTGACCTTGTTGTCTTTACTGGCAGCTGTTGTTCAGTTAAAGTCTGCATTATTACAGAGGAAGCAGCTGTTATTGGAGTGATTAGTGAGTGGCGTGACCAGCGGTGTTATCAGACTTACAGAGCGGCCGTCTGAAGTCACGGTTAGCGGCTTTAGGGAGGGTGATGGACACAAAATGGAAGACTTTCCTGTCCTTATTAATGTTTATTTTGTTCTGCACATCTATTGTGAAGTCCGCAGATAAAGTGTAAAGGAACAAAAGCAGTAAATGCTCTCCAGTAGGACAGATAGTTAATTAAGCCACCAGCAGAGCTATGAGTGAGAACAGACATCAACGAAACCGAGGGAACGAGTGCAGACGTGTGTTGACCACATTTATGGACCCATAATCTAGTAAACCTTTAACTGTAAGTATCAAACACTACCTTTCATTATCAAAGACTATATTACTCTGTTGTATTTTTTTTAACTAAGCAACCAATGTACTTCCTGTTTACATCGACACCCACACGCATAGTGTACGTGAAGAGTCACGTGATATTCGCTTTCAGGTGTTTTAGTGTGGACGGAGATCATCTCGAAAAAGATGCTGAAACGCCGTGTGAACGGAGATCGTTTTTGTTATAAAACTCAGTTTTTTGTTTAAAAATGGAGTAGTGTGGATGTAGCCTAAAGCAGAGGTGTTAGATAGTGTAAGACTGAACTCCTGTGATGATCAGATATGACCACTAGGCGGCGCTGTTTAGGGGGCTTGATGTGATGGCGATAGTGTGACGGGAGAAGGAGAGTAGCGAGAGGGTGTGATTTGACTTGGTGCGGTTCTGTGGAAACTTGACTAAATTTCTGAGGAAAACCCAAAACGTGTTGGACTGATTAATTCCCTTTCATACACCCACGATGCTTAGGGTTGGGTACCGAAAACCGGTGCCGGTATGGTACCGGTTCCTATACGACCGGTATCTACCGGACCGAAATGCAACGCAGATTTCGATGCTTCCTTTCGGTGCCTGAGCCGATTGAAATACTTTTTTTACACTACTCTGATGACTCCGTCCTAGGTTAGCTCGTCCTAGGACCGATCCTAACGATAGCATCGGTCCTCCGCTCCTCACTCATAATATTATTACAACCGGACAAGCCGTGCGCGCTTAGAAAAAACCCCTCCATCATTCTGATGAAGCTTCAGCCATGATTTATTGAAAACACAAAGAACGGGATCTGTCAAACGGCTGGCAGCCTACTGACTTCCTCCATCGACATCCGGGTATTTAGCGCTGCCGCTCATAAGCACAACAACACAGGCACGCGAAACCTTCTTCTTCTTCTTCTTCTTCTTCTTCTTCGAGGTGTAGTGGCGGTTGGCAAATGACGAATTGGCGCATTAGCGCCACTAACTGGTTAAATAAAATATAATAAGTCAGGAGAGGTCTTATTTTACAAGAAAAGGCAAATATGCTCATATTTCTGCAAAATAATTACTGAAGTTTGAAGCTGTAGTGTGTGTACAGAGTGTCTGTGTGTTTTGTATTTATTTTATCTATATTTATTTAAGTATACTGTAAACTGTTAACAGTTAATATATTGTTCATAGTTTGAAGTTAAAAAGTTTGAAGCTGTAGTTTGAAGCCAAGTGTTTTGTATTTATTTATATTTATAGTATACTTTAACAGTTAATATATTGTTCAATTTGAAGAAAATGGTATCGGTTCAGGCACCGTTTGTAATGTTTCTGTATTGTAATTATGACCCAGACGAACAACGACTTGATGCACTGCAACAGGCTTTTATTCCCGAGCTTCGTATACACGCTGTTCATGCGGTCTTGCTGACTGCCTGTGTATATATCTTGTTCCGCCCACCAGGTGGCGGGGTTCTACTGTGAACATCACATTGCCCTTTTTTTATTTTTAAAGAAATACCTAAAACTTTACATTCTTAAACTAGGCTTGCACTTACATATGACTCAAACTTCAACAACTATATTTACTGTACTGCACATTGTACTCATCTAGAGGTATGGCAGCTCTGTATTAACTGTATCCCTTAAAACATAAATTTTACACTGTCTTATAGAAATGTTTAACAAACACTGAACTTCACAAACTTGGCTAAATCAGTACTGTTTAAGTTCACAACAGATCAAATTAGTGTCCATGTCCTTGAGCATATTTATTGTATGCAGCCAAAAGATTGTCCACGTTTAACAGTCCATAATCTACCCATAGTCCTGTAGGTAGGCGGGAGGACGTCTGTTGTGCCTTGAGGGGTATCTCGGTGTTGTTGAGGTATTGGAGGCATCACTGTAATCACAATCCTCATCATCGGGATCTGGTGAGATGTCCATTACTTCTGGAGTGATCTTCTTGAAGAATGAAGAATTCCTGACAATGAAGTGTCCACTTCTGGCTGCTGTGATCATGGAGCCTTTGACTTTGGTCACCGTGTATGGCTTACTGTTATACGGTGCAGTGAGCTTGTTGTGCTTGGGCTGACGATGAAGCACAGCGTCACCTGGAGTGAGAGTGTGTGGTGTAGCATTACGATGAGAGTCTGCATGAGATTTCATCTTGGCTTTAGCCTTGTTGTCCCTTGCTCTCACTTCAGAGTCTGAACAGTTCCTTGCAGTGTGAGTGATTGAAGGAATCTTTGTGTACATTGTTGGGGTCTGGCGCCACCTCCTGGCTGGCTGAGCTCAACACATGCCACCTCCTGACCCAAAACTCTGATCCCTGCCCCTTTCGGCTTAACCTCCACCTCTCACAGCTGAGGCGGACACTTCATTGGCCGACAAGCAGCCTCCCGCTGTGCAGACAGACTCGTTTATAAACCAGAGCACAGACGAAAATCGCCGTTCTTCACCCTGGACATCCGTCCCTGGGATGCAAGGAGACGCATCAGCTTTCCCCCTCCCCCCAGCATCGCGTTGGCGACGAAAGCTGTGAGGAACACGCGGCCTGAAAAGCCTCCAACCCTCATCAAACCCTGTCAGGTCTTATGCCACTTCGCTGGTCGAAGCAGCAGCTGTGTTTTTCTTTTTTTTTCTGAGTCTGGCCTCCTCACAACACAACGGACGAATTCCACGATTCCTCCCCGTGTTTTCTTTTGTGTGCACATTCCGGCAGAAAGAAGCTGAAACCTCCCTTCTTCCCCGATGACTTCCCGGCAAGACCACGCCGTCTTAAGCCGAAGTAAGATCATCCTCCCTGCAGCGAGGATTGATCACGTCCCGCGCCCGCTCCAGAACGAGCCGCGCCAACGGACCGAAACAGCCGCCGCTTATCAGCCGCGCTGAACTGCAAAGCACCCCCCACTTTTTCCTCCGGGGCAAAGGAGCCACAATTCGCAGCGGACACTCTCCCCGCCGCAAAGAAGCGTCTCCAAAGTAAGGTCATTTGTATCTGGGCTAGCTTAGCTTAAATTAACTTAAGTTTAATTCAGGTTAATTTCATTTATATGTTGATATTCCCGTGTTTTGTGTGTTTCGTTACTATTGCGTAATATCTTGATATTACGCAATAGTGCGCAACACCCAGCGGACCTCAGCGCTGCTCCACTGTGCATTCCCGTATTCTGTTCGTGTCAAAGACACCGGCGCATTATACGGAGGTTAAATACACCATCATCACGGACCAGAGAAGCTCCGTTTGTATTGTGTATTAACTGCATTAACTGTTTTCTTTGGGATTATTTTCATTAATTTGTATTCAACTTTGTGTGATATTTCTCTCTTCATTAACTCGACTCTGTGAGTGAGCTGAGGGCCGTGTTCATCACTGCGTAAGCTGCCGACAGTTCAGGACGACAACGGTATGCTTATGCATGATAGAATAACGTACTCATGCTCCTCAGGATATCGCAGCAGAAGTTTGATTAGTTTGATTCATGGTCTCTCTCTCTCATGTTCTCTCTCTCTCCCCCACGTAAACGCACGCACATAGTCTAACCCCTGGGGGAAACCCCGTTCAGTCGATTGCCCCACACACACACACGTGCCTGCACAGACACACGTGGTTACATACAGCAACATTCACGCCACCTGGTGGTAGGTTAGCGGTAGCACCGTCAAGCCCCTCCTTTTCACACACGTCATCACCCACAGCAACCCCCCTTCCTTTTTACACACAGACCCCCCCCCCACACACACACACACACACACACACACACACATATTTTATTCATTTGTTTAGAGATTAGGTACATAAAATAGTATGATAGCGTTTGTTGATTACAATATTAATTGATCTGATCATTTATTATTCTGATGTAATAAACACTGTTATATTTTAAAGAGCAGTCGTCTGTGATTACTTGTGCATATGTATGTAATGATCCGTATCTAGTAGTCTGCGCTCGAATTCAAACCTTCACTTTCACTCTGAATGTGTAGTCATACCAGACTATTGACATTATGAGTGAACACTAATTATGAGACTTAGTTTTATCATTTGGTTATCGGTCCCTGTTCGCAGGGTGGTGCCCCGTTATTATTAATAATCATTAATAATTGTTACTCACATTAATAATTCTATTGATGTCAAGAATTCAGTTTCTTAAAGCTGATAAATCAAACACAAGCCCCTATTGATCCCAACAACATCTTACGTTGGAATAACAGTTCAGCAGGTGATCTTACTGTTGTGCTGTGAGGTGTGGATCGATACTCACGTAGAAAGATGTTCAGTCGTTGTTTCCAGGGAATGCCTTGTGTTTCGGCCACACGAATAGCTTTGCCTAGGGTGCGCATGAATCTTTCAGCTGTAGCATTAGCTTGAGGCCACAGCGGTGTGATCCGGCGGTGGTGGAATCCTAGATACTCTGCAAACTGGGAGAACTGGTCACTGTTGAATGGGGGACCATTATCAGTTTTCACAACTCTGGGGATCCCAAGCATGGAGAAAACTTTGTCCATAACCGGAATGACTGTGTTAGCCGAGGTTGACCTTATGCTCTCTACAACTGGGTAGCGTGTGTAATCATCCATGATGACAAGCAAATACTCTCCAGTTGGAAGTGGTCCATAGAAGTCTGCACTAACACTATGCCAAGGAGCTTCTGGCAGAACGGACATTTTTAGTGGCTCAGTATGTGCAACTGGCGTGTTGGCTTGACATGCAAGACAACTGCGTACTACTGCTTCTGCTTTGCGATCAATGTCTGGAAACCAAACCTTGGTTCTGAGTAGGGATTTGGTTTTGACAATGCCCTGATGTCCTTCATGGGCTAGCTGTAACACCATCTTGTAGGGCCGTGGGAATTACTATTCTAGTGCCCCGCAGTACAATGTCTGATGCATGTGATGTTGTTAGTTCACTGCTAACTTGTCTGAACTGCTTTACTATGTCAGCATGTCGTGACTTGTCACTCTGGTGCCATGTGTTGTGTCTGATGTGAGCACTAATCTCTTGAAGGATTGGGTCTGCGAGTGTCTCTCTCTTGATCTCCGTGAGTGTCATGGCTTTAGGTGTTGCATGACTTGCGATGAAGTTCACATACTCCTCTGCTACCTTTGCTGCACGTGTACTATCAGCTATCTGAGACAAGATAGGATGATGAGACATATTGTCAGCTGGGTTGTCGGCTCCCTTTCGGTATTCCACCTTGAAGTTGTAGGGCTGAATCCTCAGTCCCCATCTCTCAATCCTGGCGGGTGGTGTTGAGGAGAAAAACTCTCGGAGTGAACAGATGGAGATCGAGGCAATTAGCTCAATTCAAAGCAATAAGGTTTATTTGTGACAGGAGTATTATGCCAGGCATTAAAGCGTGCACGCGGCCTAATCTCTGTTCAGGTGGAACAGGTAAAATGTACGAAAAGCATGAAAAGGCATGAAAAGGCGCTAAACATCATTGCGCACAACATTATATAGTTTATTCTTAGAGAAGTCTATTGGTGGAATATAAAGTGGGGGCGGCTCTGTCCTTTAGAGGTCAAAGGGCCCGACGGAGCACTGAGCATCATCACTCACACTGGCTCACGATTGGTCCTCCAGCGTTGCATCATCAGTGTGTATGCATGTTATTGGCACGAGACGCCGGAAAGGGTGCAAGTCTAGCTAAGACAAAAGCCTTTGTGTGAATAGATGAGGGAGTTCTTCTCTGCTGGACTAGATAAGCGAGGAATGCCCTTGTTATGGCGGTTTTAAGCAAGCGTCTCCTTCCAGGGCCACAGTATCTGTTTCTATCGTACGAGCAGGCGCCAGAATGCCCTCCTCGGAGTATTTAACCCACTTACATGTGACCCCACAATTCCGCAATATAAGCATACAAGTAAAGCGCATATTATTTTACACAACAAATCCCCCTTTTCACACCTGCTAGGTGTGAACTACTTAGACCTGTGTGTCGTCATCTAACTGGGGGTTGTCAATGAAAGCAACTCTGGTTTCTCTTCCTCTTCCTCAGACTCCTCTCCATCCCGCTGGAGATCTGTAAGTACACTAGAGTGTGTTTAGTCATATCAACATCAATTCATCGCTTCAGTAATCTCCTCAAACATGGTATGAAAGTACAATCAAGATGAACCAAACACTTTTGTAGACCCCTCCTCTCTCCGCCAGCAGCACGTCTTGACCCCTCCACATATTGTTGCCCACCAAAATAGTACTGCTTCAAACCCCGCAGCAATTTGATTTCCCCTCGGGACTCCAATGTCATCTATGTACACAGACTGACTGAAACTGCCAGATGGGCTGACCGTTGTGGTCGTGGTCTGTCTCTAGGAGGTTACGCAGGGAGGCAATATCCATAGTCAATGCACCGAATGACCTCACCAACTGTGCCAAGGCACGAGTTCCACTCCACTGCTTCGCTTACCCCCACAGAACCACCAGGTGCCAGCCCTGGGCATCGTCCATATCCATCAGCTGTCTGTGTGACGTTCTATATCGTTTGCTGCATCGGGTGAGAAACAGGATGTCATTTTGTTTAATCAAGTGGCAACAGATAGTGTAGAGTGATATAATCGCCGCTACTAGACAGTTTGAGGAGGAGAAAACTATTTGTAAGGCACATTGAAACCTGTTTGGTCAATTTCTGGTGTCATGTGGAACAGAATTGTTCCCAGCGTGTAATGTTCATTTGGTTGTATTTTTGTATTTATTGATTGTCAATTTTATCTTCTCAATTTCCCGCTATAATATTGGATTAATTATTATTGTTTCCGATTCTGATTCTGATTAAAGCAAAACAAAGTAAAGCAAAGCAAAACACTGATTCTGATTAAAGCAAAGCAAGTAAAGCAAAGCAAAACATAGTTCCCCTTATCCCACATAGCCCTGTCTGTCTGGAGTTATCAATTTCCGCGATGTTAGGTCAACCACTGAGCTCTTTTGTTTCTTACAGACACCACTAACCCCTCTGAGCGTGTTAGTATCTTCACTGGTCAGACAAATGGCCCCAGAGGCTGCAAATCCCTGTTCTTCCAGACTCACCCAGAGGGAACAGGTGCCCCAAGATTAAGAGTTACCAGTGCCACTATTCTGTTGTTTTCTTTCTCTGCTATGTGGACAGCTGTTGGTGTGCTGATGTGCTGAGGAGAACTTGAAACTATTATGATCCTCCCTAGTGGAAGAGACAACAATTTATTTTCTTTTTAACATTTTCTGTATTTTCTCCCATTATGTTCATCTTGTCCAACAAATGATTTAGGCTCGGCAAGATATGTGTTCTCAATTTTTTAGTTAATTGTACCATTAGTTATTTCAATTAGCCCTGCTGACTGTGGGTGATAAGAGCAATGATATTTCATGTTTATTCCAAATACCTCAGACAAATGTTTTATTACTTTGTACAAAATGTATATCATTATCACAATAATTTATTACTGGTATTTCAAAATGTTCTTTATCTTTAGTCAAAGCTTTTGCTTCCATAATAACATCTCGATCAATTTAAAGTATCTGTCAATTATTGTCAAACAATATTTCTTCTCTGCATATTAGTTTAGTTCAATGAAATCCATGCAAATATGTTGAAATGGATTATATTTTGCACATGCTAGACCCAAAACAAATTATTATTATTTTTTTTTAAACCATATGCTTCAAAGACCCTCTTTATCATAGATACCTTCCCACCTGTTGAGACATGGTCCAAGCCATGGCTCAAAAGAGCCGTACATCTATATAAGGTCTTAGGTAATGTTAGTTTTGCCCTCAGGTCATTCCCAGAAAGTTTGTCTATTTTGCAGTTTTGTTTTATCCAATAGGTTTTTATTCTTGCTCTGCTCTCGTGATCTAAATGTTGCATTTCAAAAGAAAATTTGGTATCAATTCTCTATGTATAATAGGTTTGTTAGTTAATGTCACCATCTCTCTATTTTCCCACTGCTGAGCAAACACATGTAAGCATGAGTATGCACAGTTACTATCTGTATAGATAGCGATGACCTTGTCTTTTCTCAGTTTGCCTTCTGTGAGAGTAATTCGTTCTGCAGCTTTGTGCTGAAAAAATGTTTGAGACTCTAATTTTAACACTTTATTATTTGTCACTACTGCATATCCCGTTGTATTTTTTACCATCTAATTTCTTCTTACACGAGTCATCAACAAACAGTCACATCTGCATCTTCAAATGGAATGTAAAACCCCCTCTATAGTCTACTGTACGTGTAAATTACTTATCATAATTTGGCAATCCCAATACTGATGGACTTATTAACATCTTATTTAATACCATTAAAGCTTCGTCTGCTTCAAGAGTCCAGCACAATCTGTTGTGTGCTGCCCTACGTTTATCATAAATCAATTTTGATAAAGGTTTAGCTAATTCAGCATAATTAGGAACCCAACTTTTACAGAAATTAGTCATTGTTACTAATTTGTCTTTTTGTTTACTTTGAGAATGGCTTCTTTTTCTTTTGTATCAGCCATTCGTAGATAAATCATAACCCAAATATATCACTTTTTCTTTCCAAAGCTGGAGTTTGTTCTTGCTTACTTTATGATCATGTTCAGCCATATAAAGTAAGATTCTTCCCCTGGTGGGTCGAATTTAGCTATTTTAGTTGCATTTAATTGTTGTCAAAGCCTCTTTCTCTGCAGAGGAGAGAGAAATGTCTCCCTTAGTTTGTTTAAATTTAGATAAGAGCACGGCCTTTGCTGTGACCGTGTCCTAGGTTATCAACACTGCAGTAATAATTTGGTGAGTTAGAAACCTTTTGCACACAACAGTCAATCATTTATTCAAACCACTTTCATTCTCTTAATGGTACCGATAGATATTCTGTTTGTACCTGCTCCAAAATCACCCAAAAAATACCTCTTCACACCCGTCAATAGCTCTAACCCCACAATTTTATTTGATATAGTTCTAATATTTCTATCTATTATTCTTTACCGTCAGTTTGTGTCTGGGCATCAGTGTGTGCGTGTTTTTACCAGACCTGCATCCGTTGAGTGTGGTGTCCAGACGTCCCCCTTTTCCGATGTCCTCCCCATGTCCACTCTCTCTCTCTGGTCCTGCAATCACGCAGGTGAAGCAGAGGGTGGGGGAACATTCGGAGGGGCCGCCTCCCTCACACCACCTCACTAAGGTGTACGCTTGGATACAAATCAGGAGAATTAGTCACGTTATGTTCACATTCTTTGTCATTTTCTTGTTTTCTATCATTGTCATGTAGTCGTTTCAGTCTTTGTCTTCTCTGTTCCCTTTTTTTTTTTTTTTTCCCGCTCTTGAGCCTCTGATAACCACATTTTGCTTTGGTTAAAACCTCTTTTCTTTCCTCTTTGCTAGTATTAGCCCATTTTTCTCAAAAGTCTTAATTATCATTATCTTTACTTTATAGGGAAGAAATTGAGTAGGCCTAACTGTTTTAGCTTCCTATAGATTTTAGTATAAAAAGAATACCACTCCCTTAGTTCTGATTTCCCAAAGTAAATGATTCTCACCAGTCTGGTTCACTACAAAAAAGAAAAGGATCTCGTCACTCCATTCCCTTAAGCACAATCCTGGCCTCTCAATTTACCAAAGGATTCTCGTGTGAGAATCTGGCGGAGGACTTTGTCAAGAGTCCTGGACTCCCCGTGCACGGTTTCAGGTTCAAAGCTGAAGAGAAGTGGAGGTATTGCGATCCGGCTAAAAACTTCACTCGAGACTGGTGTCAGAAATCATTAATCATTTAAACGCATACTAATTAGTCATTTAGATTTTCCCAACATTCCCACCTGTTTACACTATCAGTATAAATTCTAATAAAATAAATGAATAAATCAATGAATCAATAAGTCAAGAAATGAATAAAGTAGAAATGAAGAAATGAATAAAGGTAGAAACGAAGAAATGTCCAATCTAACTACTTAATAAGGGAAAGCATAAAAACAAAAAGAAACCCCAGATGTGAGCCCCAGCCACATCTCCTGCTGCCCTTCCGACCTTGACCGAGACTCCCACTGTTCCTCCCTAATATCTGTCTCACTCCCTTCGGCTGCACCTGTTTCGTTATCTACAGTTTCACTCCCTTTTTCAGTCTCACTGCCTGTGGTTTTTTCGTTCCAAACTTTTTACGGTCCCTAACTACACAACTTCCAATAACTCTGTAATACTGCTAACACTACCAGTAAAACTTGACATACATATTCACCCTCAGCTAGTGTTCGTGTTTCTGTGTTGAATGCAATTCTTGTGTCTTATGCGCTCCACTGACCGTCAAAAACTGAGAATACACGGACCCGATGGAAAGATTCTAACTCCAATCGTTCTGTGCTCTAACAATCACATGTACGCTTCACTCATTCATCCATCAATCGATGTCTCCATCCACACGATGCCGGCACTGCGTCACTCGGAGTCAAACCACTTAAGGTGGATCTGTATTTTACAGAAACCGCTACACACGAACCCGGTCCAGGAGGAAGTGGATGTGGCCAGGAGACATTCACACGGCACGCAATCAACCACACACTGCCGTGATTCCACAAATACTCAGCCAGAAACCACGTCTGGGATCGTTGCCAATCACTGTTTTACACTGACTGCCTTGTGCGAATCAGGTCCCAGGGGGAAGTGGTGACATTTTGTGCTAAAATAGAATCGATGTCTCCCAGAGATCATCTACGCTGCACTCAAACCTCTACACCGCCAATTCTGTCAACCCACACACAAACCATCTATGGATCTGCGTTTTATAGTGTGTGCAAGACACGAGCTTGGTCCCGAAGGAAATACCGTTATAATTGTGCAGTCTTCACTTATACACCTTTCACATCAGCGTACTTCAACAATTTCTATATACTTGATCCAAACTTCAGTTTGTTACGTCGCATAAATCAACCATGTGGCCCGGAATTTGGTCTCGTCAAACCGTCATTGATCAGTGCATCGCAACTCGCGTTACGATGACGTAATCGCAGAACAGTTATAGGGACCTACACGGTGAACACAATATTAACTTATCCAATTTCACAATCCTCAGTTTCTGTCAGATCCACACACGCACATGTACATTCTATGCTAAAACCCCCCCACTGCTAGGCATAACAATCCCGTCACAATGTTACGTGGTTTATCATTATCAATTTAATCAATGCAATTCCATACTCACCCTCCGTACTCCTGATCAATTCAATTTAGTACCTACAGCCAATCTGCAGAATTCATTTAAATAGGTTTCTGCTCACCTTTTGAGTTCAGCGCCGTTTGATCAGTTTCCCGAGGTGAGAAGAATAGCTCCGGTCGGCAGCCGGACTCCCAGCCTCCCGGGAAAACGCCCTTTTTTCTTTCTGTGGACAGAAGAGAAATCCGTCACTCGATGAGAAACTCCTTTTCAGATCGTTACAACCATCCACTTGCTACCAATTGTTGAGGAGAAAAACTCTCGGAGTGAACAGATGGAGTTCGAGGCAATTAGCTCAATTCAAAGCAATGAGGTTTATTTGTGACAGGAGTATTATGCCAGGCATTAAAGCGTGCACGCGGCCTAATCTCTGTTCAGGTGGAACAGGTAAAATGTACGAAAGACAGGAAAAGCATGAAAAGGCATGAAAAGGCGCTAAACATCATTGCGCACAACATTATATAGTTTATTCTTAGAGAAGTCTATTGGTGGAATATAAAGTGGGGGCGGCTCTGTCCTTTAGAGGTCAAAGGGCCCGACGGAGCACTGAGCATCATCACTCACACTGGCTCACGATTGGTCCTCCAGCGTTGCATCATCAGTGTGTATGCATGTTATTGGCACGAGACGCCGGAAAGGGTGCAAGTCTAGCTAAGACAAAAGCCTTTGTGTGAATAGATGAGGGAGTTCTTCTCTGCTGGACTAGATAAGCGAGGAATGCCCTTGTTATGGCGGTTTTAAGCAAGCGTCTCCTTCCAGGGCCACAGTATCTGTTTCTATCGTACGAGCAGGCGCCAGAATGCCCTCCTCGGAGTATTTAACCCACTTACATGTGACCCCACAATTCCGCAATATAAGCATACAAGTAAAGGGCATATTATTTTACACAACAGTGGTTTTGACCTGGGATTGTTCCATATGATTTCCAGTGCTTTGTGATCTGTCACTAGAGTTAAAGGATGACCATAGATGTACAGGTGGAAATGCTCACAGCTCCACACAATGGCCAGCGCCTCCTTTTCTGTTTGGGAGTATCTCCTCTCCACATCGCTGAGAGACCGACTAGCATATGCTAGCATGTACTTCACCCATTTTTCATCTTTTTGGCAGAGGATTGCACCCAGTCCAACAGGGCTAGCATCCACAATCAGTTCTGTCTCTCTACCGGGGTAAAAGTATGACATAGTAGTGTCACTGGTTAGATTGTCTTTCAGTGTCTGTAATGCAACTTGCTACTCTGGGCCCCATACCCAGGGTGTGTCTTTTCTGGTGAGCTTGCGCAGTGGTTCTGAAATGGAGGAGAAGTCTTTGATAAATCTGGAGCAATAGTTGGCCATGCCCAGCAGACTCCTGACTTCACCTGGATTCTGGGGGTCTGCAGCCTGCTGAACTGCAATTACTTTCTTGGGATCAGCTGAGACACCCTCTGCAGAGAAGATGAAACCAAAGAACTCGAGCCTGGACTTGTTGAACTCACATTTGTCACGATTGAGTGTGAGACCGCTTTCCCTGAGTCTCTGGAACAGTGCTCGGAGGTTGTCGTCATGTTCAGTCTGGGAGGCACCGTAGACGATGATGTCATCGCTGAGGTTTTTCACACCAGAGAGACCTTGCAGTGTTTGGCATATGGCATTTTGAAATACCTCAGCAGCCGACGATATGCCAAAACTCAGTCACTTGTAGCGCCTCAATCCAAGGTGAGTGGTGAAGGTAGTGATGTATCTGCTGTCTGGATGAAGCTCTAGCTGGTGGTATCCAGCTCTCAGATCCAGTTTGGAAAACACAGTTGCTCCATTCAACTCATGTATCACATCGTCCATGGTGGGAGTGATGTGGCGTTCCCTCTCTATAGCCGTGTTAGCTTGGCGCATGTCAACACAAAGTCTTACTTTGTCAGGGTCTTTAGGCTTGGGAGGAGCGACAATAGGTGAGACCCATGGTGTCGGGCCAGTGACCTCCTCAATGATGTCATCTGCCTCCAGTTTCTGAAGTTCATCCTCAACCTTCTGGCGGATGTGGAACGGCACACGTCGATGTGGTTGGCATGTAGGCTTAATGTCAGGATTTATGTGAAGCTTTACCTGAACGTCTTTCAGTTTTCCGATCCCTTGAAACAATTCAGGATGACTCTCCACTAGCTCATCTGCGACTGTGCACCTCTGTGGTGTGGATGATACTGCTGTGACTATTTTGATCAGTCCCAGTGCTTTGGAAGTTTTGTAACTGAGAATATTGAATCCATCCCCTTTTATTAGAAAGAATGTGCACCATGTCAATTTCTGTCCTTTTTCCACGCTGCACTTGAAAACACCACTGACAGGCAATGGAACCTTGGAGCGGAAGGGGTAGATCTTGGTGCTGGTGGGGCTTAGTTGTGGACGTGGGATCAATTTCTCGAAACTTGTTTCGCCGACACAGTTTGCTGTGGCTCCTGAATCAATTAAAACTAGCATACTACTGCCATTCAGCTTGATGTGAGTCTGTGGCAGCTCAGAGGTCTTGTCAGCATCAACTGCAAAAACATAAGCATCATCACTGCTGGAAGAGTTGTGCTCTTTTTCCTCACCTGGCATCTTTGTTATGTGATGGACTTCTTTAGGGTGTTGGTTAGCCTTGTACTGCGTTCGTTTTGTATCACCATCTTCGGCTTTAGAACGGCATTGCTTTGCAAAATGGTTTAGTTTACCACAGGCATTGTTTGTTTCTAGCAGGGCATTCACCATCATGAGGATATCTACCTCCACAGTTCCTGCAGCTGTTGTCAGAACGTCTTCTTTCCGACCATCTGCTGTTGTTTGGATGCGTCTGCGTAGTCTTTCGATCCAACCAGTTGACTGTCGCTGTTGAGCCTGTTTCCATGCCAGTCGCTTGTATTTCAGACAGTTCCAGTGTTCTTCCATGATCAAGAAGCTCATCTAGCCTAAGGTCAGGCTCCCTTAGCGCTTTCCTGCGTAGCCTGGATGATGTACAGCTTTGTATGATTTGCGTTTTAATCTCTGCCTCGACACTTGCAAATTCACAGTTCTTAGCTAACATCCTCAGCCGAGTGTGATAACTGTCCACATTTTCTCCTGGTTCCTGTACAGTTTTTCTGAAGATGTACACTTGATACTGTACGTTTTTCTTAGGAGAGAAATATCCAGATAACGTCTGCTTTGTGTCTGCATATTCGTCATCTTCTGCCGCTAATGTGTCGTGAACATCATGCACTCGTTCTCCTGCTATATGTAGCAATAACGCTTTGAGCCTAGCATCTCCGCCTATGTTCATTGCAATGGTGTAATTCTCAAACCTTTGCACCCATTTATTCCAGCGAGGTCCGACAGAGACAGGGTCAGTTTCGGTGTCGAAAGGTGGGAGAGCAGCGGTGTTTCCTGCCATTCTGCGGTGTGCCGACTACCATCCACGAGTCTGTGTTAGCTTAGCTAGCTTGGCCTAGCCGCACTCATCCGCATGTCCGTCATTCTCCCCTCATGTTTTTTTTCCTTCTCTTTTAGTCCTTCCGTTTACTCCTCGTCGCCAATGTAATGTTTCTGTATTGTAATTATGACCCAGACGAACAACGACTTGATGCACTGCAACAGGCTTTTATTCCGAGCTTCGTATACACGCTGTTCATGCGGTCTTGCTGACTGCCTGTGTATATATCTTGTTCCGCCCACCAGGTGGCGGGGTTCTACTGTGAACATCACACCGTTTAGGCACCGGTATCGTTTTAAAAGTATCGTTTTAGCACCGGTATCGGAAAAAACCCAAACGATACCCAACCCTAATGACGCTTACACTGGTGGCAGCGGTGGGATTTGTCCTCTCGTGGAATATCGTCCATTGGGATTCTGCTCCACTTTGTGAGTAGCTGAAGCTAAAGGCTAACGGCAGCCACGCTACATGCTAGCTTAGTTTAGCTTGAAATACAGTAAGCCAGCAAGTCATTACCACCTCATTCGATTTTTTCCCCCCCGCTTGTTAGCTTCAAGTGAGTTTAGAAACCATGTCGCGGTCATCTAATTCCGTCTGTAAGCTAAAGAAAAGAAGAAAGAAAACTTGTCATGTCTGATGATGAGTCACTCCCTGTGGGTGAGCCGCGAGCCAGCACGAGCACAACTGGAGCTCCAATGCAAGTTTTGCCGCTGACCAGCAGAGCATCAGGAGCGCCACGAGGCATTCCTCTACCGCCACCATTTCACAACGATGGCCGAGAGTCTTTTCAACTGTGGGTTCGCCGCTACGAGGTAATTCAAGAGGCCCGTTACAAGGACAGTGTTGTGGAATTGAGTACAGTGTTGGCAGCTGAGCTACCCACTAGACTACCGCCAGAACTGTTTATTGTTTGGGATAATCTGCCTCGGGAAACTCAGAGCTCCTATGCTGAAACAAAGAGCCACTTGCAGACAGCTTTTGGCCAAAAAGACATAATTGCATAATTTCAAACATTCCCTAACGCCCGTCAAAGACTGCCTAATGAAGCAATGGACGTTTATGTTGCCGATGTATGCAGGCTTGTCAAATAAGCTTTTTCAGATTTTGAGCATAAAGCTTCAGAGTATATGAAAATGTCTCGCTTCATTGGTGGTCTGGATCAAGAGCTTCAAGTCAAGTGTCATGAAAGAGGAGTGAAAAGTTTCACCGACGCTTTTGAAGTTGCCTCCCAAACTGAGTGTGCTCGCCAAGCAGCTAGATTGACAATGCCAGTGTCTCCGGCTAATGTCGCTGTCAGAGATGTCAGCCTAGTATCATCAGTAAATGCGGTACATGACAAAGACCCTGAACTCAGAAAAGTAGTCCAGAATCTGACTTCTAATGTAAAAGATTTATGTCATGATCTGAGTGCACTGAAACTGAAGCTGGATGAGCGAAGCAGTGGGCGCCACTGGGAAAGGAACATGCAGGTGCGTCCTCGTAGATCTCCCTCATCTCATGGAAGGAGCCCAGATAGACCCACTAATGCATGGAGCTCAGGTTATGGACATTCCCCATCCAGATATTCACGTTCCCATGAATTTTCTCCGGAATGCTATTCTCATGTAAGCCGCCACCATCAGGACTTCACCCGCAGGGAACCTGAAAGGTACCGACAGCCTTACAGAGACACGCACTACTCCGCCCATGCCTCTGGTCCTTTTGAGGAAAGGAGATGGAGGCAAACCTCACCCAGCAGACACCACTATGACTCTCGTCGCCGAAGCCCAAGTCCCTATTCCAAACATGTGTCATTCCAAGATTATGAGGACAAAGGCCAGCAGAGCCCCACCAAAACTGACTACAAAGATCATGGCAGATTTGAACAGGGAAACGGACACTAGCTGATGATGCGGGGCACTCATCAGCTACTTCTCTGGAAGCCCCAGGGGTCTGCCTCACTGAAACAAAACGACAGCATCCGACAACAGACAACCCCTAGTGGTATGACAAGGCCTGTGACTGAAACAGAGAACACTGGAAGTAAAGATTTCACCTCCTATATAAATGGAATTGTTGGGGGCACTGATATGCACATCATGCTAGATACAGGCTCCACTATTTAATTTATAAGTGAGCAGACCAAGATGTCAATACCTTCTCTTGCAAAAAGACCCATAAAACAGAAGTTCATCATGTCTGGGTTGTTACTGTTGATTGTTGTTGATTGTTGTTAAATGTTACGCACCTCCCGTCATGTCAAATTCCTTGTATGTTCAACATACAATGGCAAGTAAACGGTTTCTGATTCTGATTCTGATTGGAGAGGACAACACGCCCAGGCAGAACTGGAAGATGGGCAGGATTAAAGAACTGTTCCCTGGGAGGGATGGACTCATTCATTCCTGTACTGTTCATACCTCTACAGGCAGTTTGTTGAGGAGACCTGTTCAGTTGATATATCCATAAGAGATAAGTTAAAGTAACGGCCTGAGTAGTAATGAACAACTGTTCATCAGGCGGGAGAATGTTGTAAATTGTTTCAGTTGTGACTGGCCAAAGCTTGGATACATTGGGTATGGTAGATGTCACCTTTAAGCAGTGGTGTATAGTAACGAAGTAAAAATACTTTGTTACTGTACTTAAGTCGTTTTTTTGGATATCTGTACTTTACTTTACTACATTTTGCAAAGAAAACTGATACTTTTACTCCGATACATTTCCCCTGAAACCTTCGTTACTCGCTACAAAATCAAATCTATCTTTAGAAAAAAAATGAATCATGAGACCAACTTCGGGGACTGTGGTGGAACAGAGACTGCAAGCAAGCAGGTTTGGCGAATCAGTGGTCCTAGCTTGCAAGTTAAATCATTGGTTAATCACGTTAATGCGCAATTGCAAACAAGTGCTCTCAAAGCCGCGGTGTTTTGATTCCCAGTGATGCCCAGGATGCTAGCTAGCGATCCTACATTAGTATAATTCCACTCTACGATGACTGATTTCATGATGGAAGCAGAAATGGAAGCACCTGCTACTCCCGCAACAAACTACGGTGGTGACGAAGACCAACACCCGTGGATCGCTAGCGAGTTAGTGAGCTGAGGAAGTGTTAGCTAACTTAACGTTAGCTAGCCACCACACCATAGGATTGACAGGAGTCGCGAGAGCGCAGCATTAGCATTAGGGAAATCCTTCCCAGCTGTGCGCAAGCTGTCTGTGAAGCTGAACACACCTCTAGCTGCCTCAGCGGCCTGTGAAAGGCTATTTAGCATCGCAGGACTAGTCTTCAGCCCAAGAAGAGCGAGACTGAATTCTCGCAATTTTGAAAACCAACCTGGGCCCTGGAATGACTCTACCTGTGTCAACTAATGTGGAAACATTGCTTCACCAGGGAAATGTGTACAAATTTATTTCTAAAATGTACTCTATGTTGCTGAATGAGGGCCCAAAACCAGGATTACACAGATCAAGGATGAGATGGGAATCAGACTTGAATATAACAATTGATGAAGAACTCTGGTCAGATTTGTGCCAGAACAGTTTGTCAGCAACAGTTAATGCCCGGTACAGACTTGTTCATTATAACTTTCTTCATCAGCTGTACCTCACCCCACAGAAGCTACATAAATCCAAACCTGAATTGTCAGAAATGTGTTTCAGATGTGGTATAGAGGTCGGCTCCTTCCTACACTGTACCTGGCTTTGCACAAAGGTGAGGTCCTTCTGGTATGACTTTTGTAATACAATAACTAAGATCACAGGGGTTACCTTTCCATTAGATCCTGAGCTATGTTTACTGGGAAACTTCACAACTCTCAACAGGTCTTTAACAAAGCCCCAAATTAAACTTGTAGAAATTGCTTTATGTGTGGCCAGGAAATGTATCGCGATGACGTGGAAGTCTGATTCCCCCACTCTCATCGACAAATGGTCTGTGGAAGTTAACAATTGTATTCCTCTTGAAAAAATTACATATAGTCTCAGAAAAAGATATAATTTATTTTTGAAAATCTGGCAGCCTTATTTGGAGTATATGTGTATAACACTGACAGCACCATAGGACTGTAATTATTTATAGCTCCGATTTACAATATAGTCATTGCATTCTCCTTTGTGTTGTGTTACTTTATGCATCGACCTTTTTTTTTTTTTTTTTTTTTTTTTTGGGTGGGGGGAATTATTTAATTATTTATTTACTTTATTTACTTAATTTTATTTCATTTATTTGTGTTTAGTTTTTTTGTTTAAAAAACTCTTTCTCTTAGAGTTTGTAATGTTTAATGTTCTGTGTTCTATATGCTCTCTTGCATTGCAAAAAATAAATTTTGAAAACCAACTTCTTCTGAAGATGAACAGGACATTTTTCAGTTTCAAGTAATGACTGGGTTGTTACTTTCGGTGCTGCTTTAGTATTGATCATGTTTTGATATTTGAGTCATTTTGTGGATGTTCAGATGGAGTTATGATGGTAGCAGTTGCCCAATTGCAGATTCAGCTTCAGCAAAACCTTTGCCTATTGTGTTCAAATCAGGCCCATAGTTTACAAGGCAGGTGTCCTTTCTCTAAACTGTGGAGAATTTCAGTATTAAACACATAAGTACGATTAAATAACCCCCCTAGTGATGAGTAGAAGTGTCACAATAATAATATGTTAGTCACAATATGTTTACAATATTCTTGCTGATAGAAGATATTATATGTTACAGTATATTAACTAATTGAATGTATTGAATCATAAAAATATCGTCACTAAAGGTATTAAAACACTGTAAGAATAGTTTGAGGGTCAGACAGGGATTCTGAATGGGACATGCAGCAAATGGAGGATGGGGTCAGTGGGGAGGACAGCTGACCAGAGGTGGAGTCAAGACAGATGTTTTGCAAGGAGCAAAGCTGTTTCCCTAAAGGATCGATCCAAGGAGGGGACAGAATTCAAATGAAGCCAATCACTAATCGCCACGGAGGGTCATTCAGATGTTTTATGACTGTTTGACATTTCCAACATATAAGAGACTGTTCTGGAGAGAATTCCTCAGACCACATCCGCTCTCGTTTTTCAGTACCTGAATTCAGACCTGTGAGTGAGATGCGTGCGTGTGGTCTCTGCTCTCGAGAACATTACTATTGATAGTTAATGCAGTTTGTAAGTGAATTTCATGTAGTACATTAAATATTGTTATTCATTTTTGAACCGGTTCCAGCTCATTTTTCCACTGTGCGTGCACTGTCAGACGTTCGCAGAGGAGAGAGGTCCTGCGGCCTCGCAGCTCTTCATCCTTTGTTTCCAGACCTAACAAATTGGTGATCCCCCGACGTGATGATTGCTGGAAAACGGACTGAACCTTTTTAATAAAATCCGCATATAGGTAGAGATAGGACAACTTAGAGACGGTATCGTGGCCAGCGCCTCTGAAAGCCAGACAAAGGAGCGAGCCGCAGCAAGCCGGTAACGTGTATTGATTTTGAATTTGAAGTAGCTGGAATACTATATGAAACACTTGCAAGCTGGATTAGTGTAGCAGTTGTGTACTCTCGGTTGCGTTGTGGTCACAAGCTCCAGAACACAGAAACAGCTTGCTTCAGACTAGTCCATCATGTAAATAAAATGACATTTCAGTGCAATATACCTGGTAAAAGACAGAACAGCTTCAGTGACTCTCATAGACAGCGTTGTGGTCACAAGCTCCAGAACACTGTTAAATCAAAAGGGACAAATACTTAAGCTAACTGTTGTTAGCATGTTACTCATGCTAAATGCTAAATTAGTTATCAGTTAAAACAATTTGCTCGAGAAATTATGAATTAAAACAATTATACGAACAAAAAGGGACTTCTACAGATATCTCTCTCTATAAATATATGTACATCAGACATCGAATGAGATGTTTCACCACGGAGCTTGTCACAGGTCAACCTACCATGAAAACAGCTTGCTTCAGACTAGTTCAGGAAAGCTGGGCACACCACTAAAGTCTGCAAGCAGCCAGCAGAGGGCGCTGTTACACACCACCCACTTGTCTCCATGGGGAACTAATGATACGTTGTAAATGATATTTAAACAAGGAAATAATATGAAAATGATAAGAATTAGCAATAACTTAAATAATATAGTAATACGAGCAACCAATGGTCAGTGATGGCAAGTGGAATCATTAACTCTGT
This sequence comes from Lycodopsis pacificus, assembly GCA_028022725.1. NCBI lineage: Eukaryota > Metazoa > Chordata > Actinopteri > Perciformes > Zoarcidae > Lycodopsis > Lycodopsis pacificus. The sequence goes on from CM051700.1 coordinate 1,672,618, forward strand.
TACATTAGGGACACGTGTATTTTGGCTACGCGCTGTTCTTTGTTGCGAAATCCTACCGGTAAGGTCCGCCGACGTGCGTTACGTCTTAGACGTTAGCCCTGATCAAGCTATACTAGCAGAAGCTACAGAGCTCCGTGCTAAGAAGGTTAAGAGAGCTAGAAGGCCCGAGTTAGGAAACTCAAGTAAGGTTTATAGAGCTAGAAGGCTCCGAGCTAAGGAAGCTCTAAGAAAGTATTGTCGGGTGAATTAAACTTAAGCATGTATTGCGGGTGATTACGTGTAATTAACGACGGTTGTTTCATAGTCTCACGTTGGCGTCATGTGTTTGGTGAACCGACTCTGAACGGGAGGGAATAAATTGGAGCTTAGAAGCTAACAGAACTAGTTGCGTTCGAGAGTCGAGCTCTGCGGCGACAGACTGACTACTACGAAGCGCTATAATTAACTGAGTTCAGGGGAACATAATCTGGGGTGGGTAATATAGGTAATGAGTGGGTAATCATACATTGTAATCACGGTGTATCTTAGTATGAATGTTGATATAGCGTTGTGAGAAATCGCTTTGTTGTGTGGGGTGAATGCTAGCGGAGCCGAAGGTTGCTTTGTGCTCAGCCTAGATAACTAGATAAAAACGATCATAAAATAACCGGTGCATATGGAGAAGCCGAGCACGGTCTAGCATAAATAACGTGGGTGAATGCGGCATGGTTAACAGTTACAACTACGGTGCTTTGTCTGTCTGCTGAAGACACTTTTTCGCCGGTTAGCTTAGCCGCTAATAGCATTAGCCCTTTGTTTGTTTTTCGCGCGGATTTGTGAAGGAAAACCACCAAAGAAGAAGAAGGAGACAACCTTGCCACCTATCGGTTGGAGAAGTAATTGCTTGATAATTACAGAAAACTCCATTACCCAGAAAACCTAGGGGTGAAATTGTCTTAGAACTACAGGATACTCAAGTCATCCGTGGATTAGTAGATGCATTACAATACTTTGAGTTCTGCTGATGAACTTGTAATATTCCTTGTTTTTGACTCTAAGCTTTTGACTTGCATTTAGACTTTGATTGTTTATCTTGGTTTTAATTTAGCATTTTCAGCTACCATTGATCATATTAATTGTACTTCTTTGATTTGTGATTTTAGTTTAATTGAGATTTTAACTTTCATTGTTGGTTTTAATTGTGATTTAACATTTCAATTGGCAGTGTTGGTTTGATATTAATTGAGCTTTTAACTTTCAGTGATAGTTGTTGATAGTTTCTTTAATTTTGATACAGATTTTTAATTCAACATTTCAACTTCAGTTGTTCAACTTGGTTTTAAGCTAGTATTTTAACTTCTAGTGTTTATTCCATATTTTGACTTTAATGGTAAATTGAATTCAGCATTTTGATTTTATAATTTGAGTTTTAATTCAGATACTGGTTTAATTATTAATTTAATTTTAATTTAGGATCTTAGTTTAAATTTTAATTCAACATTTCTAACTTTTAATTCAAAATTCTTAAATCTTGATTTAAATTTTTAATTAAATAATTTAGATTTTAATTTTAATATTAATAAAAACATTTTAAAAATCGAACTTTTTAGATATTCATTTTGGCTCAAATTTCCCAGAGTTTAGATAAAAATAAAATAAAATAAATTTTCATTGCATACACTTAGACACACATCTGAGCTACTGTCAGAATAGAGATAGTTGAGAAGTAAGTGAACACTCCCAGGCTGCATGATGGTCACACTAAGCACCCAGGAAATGCTGGGAAGAGCCAAAGAAAGAATGGAGGATTTGACGGCGCCTTAGGAGAGGCCAAAGGAATGGAAAATGATGAAGAAATATCTGGAGAGATGGCAGAAGAACGGGTGGTTTCCAACAGCGACGGCCCCCACTGAAGAACACAGACGCAAAGTGTGTAGGGCGGCTGTGGAGGCTAGAAACAATGCCACTGCAGACTACGAAGGAGCCAGTCGCCTGAGCAAGCGCGGCAAGAAAAAAGGACTTGACTCGGAAGAAAGGAGCTGCGCACACACCCAACGGCTGCTCACCTACTGGAAGGCCATAGACCCAGCCACCTCCGTATCTGCTGTGAGACTGTCTGAAGTCCTGAAGGAAGGAATGACAGACTTCAAGTCACCCTGGACCGCCACCACCCCCAAGCCTGCCAACCCTGTCTACACACCAGTGTACCCAACATTGTCAATAGAAGCTCATGGGCAATGTGAGCCACCCTCATCTCCCCCACCTTACAAGTGCAGCGCAACCAATCCCTTCTTAGAAAACCCTTCAATCCAAGCAGTCGTGTACAAAGTAAATGGAGGAAGTTTGGATATAGAAGAAGAAGAAGAAGAAGTGGAAGTCAGGCCTGAAGACCACAGACTTCCAGAAACCTTGGAAGAAGAGGAGATATGCCTGAACTCATCTCTTCTAAGGAACGGCCAGCATGAGAAAGAAGAGGGGAACAGAAAGAAACAATTAAGACAGAGGGAAGAAGCAGACGAAAGCCTGACAGGCAGCAGGAAAAAATCGGCAACTGGAGAAAGAAGGAAGATGAGAAAAATGAAGAAAAAGGAGTTTGAGGCAGAGGGGGTGTTGACCCTCAGACCCAGAAGACAAAGAACAGACTTGGATGGTGATGATGAAGATTACCCAAACAGCACCGACGAGGAAGAAATGAGGGGTGCATCGGGAGGTCATCCACAGCTCAGACGGTCCACCCGAGAGAAGAGGCCTCCAAACAAATATGAAGACTGGATTTGTCCCGTAATAGGTGAGATGCTACCTTCGTCCCCAGCCCAACAGTGCCCCCTGCTGGTGAAATCCAACGGACAAGCTGAGTTTGTGCCATGGGGACATCGAGACATGGACACATTGGAGAAGATACTCCCACCACTAGGAGGAGGAGCTAGCCCTTGGATCCGTCAGTTTGAAAAACTGACGGCAGCGGACAAACTGGCACTGGGGGACATACGGGCTATAATAATCCGAGCCGAGGGAACAACTCAATTAAACACCCTGGAAGTAGGAACAGGTACGTTCGCCAGACCGGACCAGACCTCGTTTGACAACTTCAGAGGAGTTTTTTGGCAAACGATGCGCAGTATCTGGCCCACGAAACCAAACATGAATTCCCTCACTGGATTGAAAATAAAACCAGAAGAAGAAATGCATCAGTATTTAAAAAGAGCGGAGCTGGAGTGGCATGTGGCCACAGGGGGGAGACATGATAGCCATGAAGCCACTACTGTTGTATGGAGACATACTGTACAGAAAGGACTCCCCTTACCAGTACAAACAGCGCTGGAAGGAATAGTAGGGATGAGCAACATGGAGGATGCCATGTGGAGAGAACATCTCGCACACCACAACCAAAGACACCGAACTAATGAGGAAAGCGGACAGGAAGAACAGAAAAAGCTGTCGCAGCGGCTGCTGAAAATCCAAATAGCAGATGTTGACAAAGAAGCAAATCTGAAGAAACAACAGGCCAGGAGACAGATGGCAGTAACTGAGGCTCAAGCTCCTCAACAGCCCCAAAACCCAGTTCCAGCCCCATATCAACAGTATGCAGCAGCCCCGGCCCCCCCAGTGGTATACTACCAACCCCTTCTACAGAATGGAGCCAGAGGAAGAGGAAGAGGCAGAGGATATGGAAGAGGCAGAGGTTACCAAGCAGGTGGATATGGCCGACCAGGAAACGGAGAAAACCCAGACAGGAGTGATGAATGCTACACCTGTGGGAGATGGGGACATTGGGCCCGAGACTGCCCAAGACAAATGGGAGGAGGAATGCAGTTCAGTGCGCCACCACGACGGGCTCCATTCCCACCTCAACATCAGCAGTACCCAAGCTCAGGTCCGCCAGGACCACCTGCACCTCCCATCATGGAACCTCAACGTCAGCAGATGCCCATGGTGTCAACAGGGCCATGGGATGGTGTTTACCAACCAGGGGAGTACTGAGGAGGCCCAGAAGATCCAGAAGCATGTGTGGTTTACAGGCCTCAGACAGAACCAATGGTGACCTGTAACGTGGCCGGAGTTGACGTCGAAATGATGGTAGACTCTAGTGCCGCAGCCTCATGCTTACGAAACCTAGACGGGGAGACACCCCACTCTCAGAAAAAACCATGACATACTTACAGGCAGACCAATGTCTGGTCCACCAAGGTCCAGTAGTCATGGTCCTAGTCTAGATTTGTTAATCCTAGAAATTGAAGAATATACTAGGGCGCTAACTAAAATGAGTTGAGTTTTTTATCACAGGTGGAGAACACAGAGGCATCTGCATACAGGAGAAAGCAGTCTCCTATCATATCACAAGTAGCTAGCTGTGGATGAGGTCCAAAGGTGTCAGTGGTACTGACCAGTAAGGTGGACTGGACCATGGGAGATTCATTTTATAGACAAGTTACATACATGACATAGATTTACCAAGGGGGGTGTCTAATGAATTTAAAGTCAGAAATCACATAGCAGCAGATTTAGAATCTGTTTTTTCCTGAAGGTTGTCAATTAATAAAATTGTCAATTGGATCAATTACATATAGTATAACCAGCAACATTTTGTAAACTTCACTCGTGATGCCATAGCAGGACTTCACGAGCCGGTAGATAAGACTAGTTTAATAACCTGGTAGAACATATAGCATTAAATATGATTCTAGCAGAGTTGTAGGATGTTTGGATTTGCATGTTGAACATTCATTCCAGACAGAGCAGCTCCTGATCATCTTCACTGGGATGCTGAAGGACCTGATTGAGTCCAGATGGACTTCTGAAAACATCCGGTGAGATACTGATGATTTGGAAAATTTACTCTGGAAGATTGTTTTGTTTCGTTTTTTGTTGTTTTTTAGGGTGTAATTGGGATTTAGAGGTGCACTGTATTAGGAAATATAATTTTTGTCAAGTGGAAAAGATACAGACAAGGCTTCTCAGAATTCTTCTCTATCCCTCATTTCGCAGGATGGATCCAGAACTCGATGCAGCACCTCCCCCACCTCCACCACCTGATCCTCTCTGGATGCTGCTGCATCCCTTGCATGTGTGAACTTCTACAAGCATAGGGCAATCGTTAGGTGTAGATGATGTTTATGAACTTGAACTGTTAGCTACTGTTTAGTTGAGGAAATTCACCCTCGGCCCATAAAGGACCATTAGAGTGGGATTGTTTTTCCTGTCATTTTTTGAACACACTATGAATAGTGTGTTAGGGGGGATTTGTGGAGAATTTCAGTATTAAACACATAAGTACGATTAAATAACCCCCCTAGTGATGAGTAGAAGTGTCACAATAATAATATGTTAGTCACAATATGTTTACAATATTCTTGCTTATAGAAGATATTATGTTACAGTATATTAACTAATTGAATGTATTGAATCATAAAAGTATAGTCACTCAAGGTATTAAAACACTGTAAGAATAGTTTGAGGGTCAGATAGGGATTCTGAATGGGACATGCAGCAAATGGAGGATGGGGTCAGTGGGGAGGACAGCTGACCAGAGGTGGAGTCAAGACAGATGTTTTGCAAGGAGCAAAGCTGTTTCGCTAAAGGATTGATCCAGGGAGGGGACAGAATTCAAATGGAGCCAATCACTAATCGCCACGGAGGGTCATTCAGATGTTTTATGACTGTTTGACATTTCCAACATATAAGAGACTGTTCTGGAGAGAATTCCTCAGACCACATCCGCTCTCGTTTTTCAGTACCTGAATTCAGACCTGTGAGTGAGATGCGTGCGTGTGGTCTCTGCTCTCGAGAACATTACTATTGACAGTTAATGCAGTTTGTAAGTGAATTTCATGTAGTACATTAAATATTGTTATTCATTTTTGAACCGGTTCCAGCTCATTTTTCCACTGTGCGTGCACTGTAAGACGTTCGCAGAGGAGAGAGGTCCTGCGGCCTCGCAGCTCTTCATCCTTTGTTTCCAGACCTAACAAAACACTGACCTGATGCATCAAGTGGATATTTTTTGCTGAACATAATATTATGCATTTGCCCTCTACATCCTCTAGTCGGAATGAGCATACTTATAAACGCACTGTTACAACTCCTTCATAGTGTCATATTGCTTTTCGGAGAATTATGATGATAAGTTCATAGTAGATGCAAAAGTATACTTATGTACAATACATTATGTTGAACATTGTTGCTCCTGGATGGATCACAGCCAACCCAATTATTGTCAACACAGCTCCATGTCCTTTGTCATGGTGGCCACAGCACTTAAAAGAATAAACTTCATAATTCTCAAAATTCTGACCCTTTGCTTTTTTATTAAATTAGGACGAGCACCCATATGTTACGACCCGGCTCAAAAGGCCGTAACATGAGGGAGACAAGACGAGTTAAAAGTAATAAATAGACATTTATTTAGGGAACCAGTAACTAAACTAAACCAACAAACCAACAGAACTTTATTTTTCTTTATTGTTGTTTTATATATGTAGATCATGATAACGTAATACTAACAAGAGTTGATGCAGACTTGAGTTTCAGTTTGACGGATTACACAACCCAGGCAGGTTCAAAAGTCTGTTAATGATCCCAATAAGGATTTCTGTACTGTAGTGAAATGGAAACCAATGGCTGACTGACAGAAGGAAAAAAGCACATTAAATCTATTTAACTGCGGGAGCGACCGATTCCCGAGGACCGAGCTACTCAGTCTGCGCCAGCTCAAACGCCGCGCTGCCGAGTCCACACTCGAGGACTGATCGATTCCCATCACGGGAACGAGCCCCACCGAACGAAACTTCACCAAGTAAGATTCATGGCGTCTTGGGCATAGCTTAGCAATAGCTTAGTACTAGCTTAGCATTAGCTTAATAGAGCTTATTCATTTATGCGTTATTATTCCCGCACCCTGTTGTGTTCAATCACTGTCTTGTTACACCGCGTCATTGCGCAATTATCGTGGACCATGGAGCCACGCTATATTGTGTATTGCCTGCTGTAACTGTCTGCATTAGATCCGTCGCTGCTCGTGAATGGAGAGTTTGTGTATTATCATTGAAAGACTGAACCTACGGCGGCCGGACATTCGTCTCGCCGACCGAGTTTCGGGATGATAGGAAAGCAATACTCCCATCTCACCGCAGTGTTAAAGATCTGTTTGTTTGGGGATTATTTTTAATTTATTTTGTTCGTGTGGTATTCTCTCCTCTTAAATCGGCTCTGTGAGCGGAGTATGGCACCGTGGCTATCATGCACAGGCCGCCGTCAGTTCCTACGACAGTGGCAGGCCTGTGCAGCTGTCGTAGCTGTTCTCACACTAGCTTCGACAACACACGCAGAAGCTTTGATGTCTGTCTCTCTCTTGCTCTCGTTCCTCCTCTCACGTAACACGCACACACACAGCCAGGACCTCTGCCCCTGGGAACGTGCTGCACAGACACGTGATTACACCCAGCTATCTGTTCCGCCATTTTGTCCACGTCACGCGACGCCGCCATCTTGGTAGCTTTAGCTGTAGCTTCAAAACACACACACACACACATACTTGTATACATACATCCTCACCCATTTTATTCATTTGTTTAGATATTAGGCACATACAATTGTATGATAGCGTTGTTGATTACAATATTAATTGATCTAATCATTTATTATTCTGATTTAATAAACCCTGTTATATTTTAAAGAGCAGTCGTCTGTGATTACTTGTGCATATGTATGTAATGAAATTGTATGTAGTAGTCTTGAGTTCGAACTTAAACCTTCAAGGTCACTCTGAATTTGTAGTCGTACCAGACTATTGACATTATGAGTGACCACTCATTATGAGACTTAGTTTTATCGTTTGGTTATCGGTCCCTGTTCGCAGGGTGGTGCCCCGTTATTATTAATAATCATTAATAATTGTTACTTACATTAATAATTCTATTGATGTCAAGAATTCAGTTTCTTAAATGCTGCTAACTCAAACAAGCTCCTATTGATCCCAACACATGTATATGTACATGGTTTTCAGTTCATCAGTCATTCACCTGATTGTGGTTCAGTGTGTTTTTAAGGGGCCTCTGTTCCACTGCAGTGCAGCAGTGATGATCCTCCGTTGTTGCCTCCTCCTCTCTCTTCCAGGCGTTTGTTTCCTTACGTCACCCTCATCCTGACAGAGCCTCTGATCCCAGTGACCGGCTTATCTCAGAGGGTGGCTCTACATCTGACCACAGCATCACTGCCAAGTGGACAGGAGGGGCATGACTCTCTAATGGGAATGATGGACAGATATGACCTCATAGTGGAGGACACAAAAAGTAGAACTGGAGCTTTCTCGGTCTTCAAAGGACTCATGAGCCAGCGTGCAGGGAGAGCAAACACAAACCTGTATGTGATATATGATGAATCCTAACTGAGGAGGGATGGTCATATCCTAACTGAGGAGGGATGGTCATATCCCTCCTCCACACGAATATTTAAGTGCTGTTATTCTGGGTTGGTCATAACCCAGAATAACAGCACTTAAATATTCGTGTTACCTCTTAATTCTAAAGGGAAAATTCTGTAGTCTTTGAAACTGGACCTGTATTGAGCGAGGACGCGGTAGCTGCAGACGCTGAACGGGGTGTAATGTAATGCTTTCTCACAGTCAATGTTCATCCACTAAAAGTGCTTGTTGTTGCCACTGACAGGCTCAGATTGCTATTAGAAGTGTCTGATAACGCTAGAGAAGTGCTGGTGTTGAGTTTGTCGTGTTAGAGTACAGAAAGCGTAGCTAAGTTTTTTCTTAAAGATGTTCAATGTCGTGGCTGAATTTTAAGCTGATTTCAACAATGTTTTCCGACAAGAGTCTGGATCAAGCGAAAGATGATGCCACCAAACTCTACACACTCATTCCTTAACTCTGTCGGCACCATGGGGCTCTCCCGGACAGGTTTGACCTTAGATACATGGAATGTCGGGTGGATGAGCTTGAGCCTTAATGCCGCCGGGTTGATGATCCTCTCGATCTCGAAAGGGCCAATGAATCTTGGACCCAGCTTCTTGGATTCTACCCGTAATGGTAGGTCCCAGGTTGACAACCACACCCTCTGACCCACCTGGTATCTACGTCGACCGGAATCCCATGCAGGCAGAAGACATGCAGGGAGATGAGTGGGAAGGTTTTTGTTGATTGCACACTGGGCAGGCGTTGATGAATTCCCTGGTGTCCTCGTTGAGCGAGACCCACCAGAAACGCTGCCGCAGAACGTCCTGGGTCCTCTGGATGCCCGGTTGGCAGGTAATTCTCGAGGAGTGTGCCCACTGGAGGACGTCGGACCACAGGCCCTGAGGGACGAACAGGCGGTTAGGAGGGCACGTGATGGGACAGGACACCCCCAACCCCTATGTCGGAGGCATCCACCTCCACCACAAATTGTCTGTCCAGATCCGGGACTTGGAGGATGGGTGCTGAGGTGAACCTGGACTTCAGATTCTGGAAGACCTCTTCGGCTGCAGGAGTCCACAGGAAAGGAATCCTTGAGGAGGTGAGGGCAGTGAGTGGGGACGCGACAGCGCTATAATTCCTGATGAACCTCCTACAGAAATTGGCAAACCCCAGGAAACATTGAAGCTGCTTGCGGGAGTTTGGGACAGGCCAGGTAGTGACGGCAGCAACCTTAGCGGGGTCGATCTGGATGCTGCCCTGGGAAACGATATACCCCAGGAATGAAACCGTGGGAACGTGAAACTCGCACTTCTCCACCTTCACAAACAGGGAGTTCTCCAGTAGGCGTTGAAGCACGGACTGAACGTGGTGCACATGTTCCTCTTGGTTCTTGGAGAAGATCAAGATGTCATCGAGGTAAACAAATACGTGCCGGTCCAACATGTCCCGGAGCACGTCGTTGACCAGGGCCTGGAAGATGGTTGGTTAAGCCAAAGGGCATCACAAGGTACTCGTAATGTCCTTTAGGTGTGTTGAATGCCGTCTTCCACTCATCCCCCTCTCTGATCTGGACCAGGTGATATGCGTTGCGGAGGTCGGGCTTGGAGAAGATGGTGGCTCCTTGAAGTAACTCGAAGGCCGTCGCGATGAATGGCAGGGGTACCGGTTCTTAACCGTGATCTCATTTAAGCCCCGGTAGTCGATGCACGGTCTGAGAGTCTTGTCCTTCTTCTCCACGAAGAAAAATCCAGCCCCTGCGGGAGAGGACGAGGGGCGTATGAGACTGGAAGCCAGGGAGTCGTAATATACTTGTCCATCGCCTCTCTTTCAGGAGCAGACAGAGAATAAAGGCGCCCCTTAGGTGGGAACATCCAAGGATGGAGGTCGATGGCACAATCATGGGGGAGGCAGAGACATGGCCTTGGATTTGTTGAAAACCTCCTTAAAGTCCAAGTATTCAGAGGGAAGTCCAAGTATTCAGAGGGAAGTTCAGGCATGGAGGTAAGTTCAGGCATGGAATTGGTGAGTGAGGCGCCTCATGGTACAGCGGCTTGCTTCAGGCAGACTAGATGACAGGACTGGCTCAAGACTGGCTCAAGGACTGGCTTATTTGTTCATATTTATGAAACAAGTTTTTTTTTAATCAAAAGACAGATGTTACTTTGTGCTAATTGCAGTAAGCAAATGTAGACAGTTCTCTCATCTGTTAGTTTTTGTAAAAATGCACTCCGCATTTCCTATAAACCTCACACTTGGTTGGATTTAGAATCAAATGAACGTTTAACTTAGATCTGCAAACATAAAAAAACCATGATCTGACCATTAGTGACACAGATTACAATGTTTTATTTGTGTCACAATAATGAACAATGAATTTAGAGTGAGCATTGACAGTTATTTCTTTACTCACTTTATTGTGATATTTAGATTGTATATTCTAATCTCTTTGTATAAAAAAAAATCAACAAAGTATTCTTTTTTTGAATGTAAATATCACTTTTTGTTCACTGAGGACACTGACAGTGTTAATAGTACCATGTTGGATGAACAGCAGCAGGACCTCACTACGCTTGTAAACTGGCCTGGGGAGGACCACTGACTACAGCTGGGTGCTGCGGAGGGCCACTGACAGATTGTCAGCTTCAATATCACAGGCGGGACCGTCTGTATTCGTGGCCTGGTATTGGTCCGTCTGCACCTCAGAGGCGGACTGCAGTCTGTTCCTGGTCAAGTATTGGCTGCAGGAGCAGAAGTTGTGGTAGAAAGAGGAAGAGAGGCCGGCGATATCTGTGGAGATGTAGGGAAGAACCTCTGGAGACGCCTGGTTATAGTAACTGATCTGGAAAAAGATACAAAAGAAAATGGTGACGTTTGTTCAGATTATATGTAAATAAACACCTATTTAATCAGCTATGGTCACTATTGGTCTCACCAGTGACATGTTGTTTCTGCTCTCCAGTATGGTAAATCCAGCACACAGAACCTCTCCTCTGTTGTATCCTTCAGTGGGAGGGTAAGTGGGCAGGGACACTGAGCGCAGTGCGATGACGTATGGATCTCTGAGGAGGAAAAAAAACAAGAGACGACAGTTAGTCCTGAAGGTGTAGATGTGTGACCTTTGACCTGTCATCCCACTGACCCGCTGCCACACGGCTTCCTCTTGGAAGCCAACAAGATGAAGTCCTGCAGAATCCCTTCTCCCTGATGGGCTGAAGTCTGGGAACCTACTGCACCGTGACTCACTGATGGGGTCACCACTCGATACAGGAAGTCATCATCGTCCACCTGGTGAATCAGCTCACATTTCCTGATTCCGGAAAAGACACAGAGAGATACCGCTGATGAGGATGTTGGTAGAAATGTAGTTTATAGTTTAACTATATTGTTTTGGGAAATGCATTTATTCACATTATTGCTAAGAGTTAGATGAGAAGACTGATACCACTCTCATGTCGATACAATAAACAGCCAGAGGCCAGTTAGCTTAGCTTAGCATAAAGTCTGGAAATGAGGGAAAACTCTAGCCTGGCTGTATCCAAAAGTAACAAAATCCAGCTACCAGCACTTCTGAAGCTCACTAATTAACATGTTATATCTTGTTTGTTAAATCTGTGTAATGGTATTACAGAGGCTTTTGTCACAAACTATGACTTGGCCTGTCTCAGCCACCTCATCCTATTTTAACATTAGTATAGGAGAACATACCTCAACCCAAGCACTGAATATGCATAGAATACTTTTCACTACGCTTTATTACCTAAAACTTTAAAGGTGCTGTATTGACACGTGTTATTGGACTGTTGTTGTGACCTGTATTCCTATTTGGCCACACTCTAATAACTGTCAGCCAGAAACCAGAGTCTAGACTAAACTAAACAAATAATGGTTCAACGTTCATCCCTTCGTGCACCAATTATGAACTGAATCCAAAAATACACTGTCTGGATTCTTCAGGATCTTTTTCTGCAACAGAGTGTCTTTGTGAGATGTGACGTGGTAACTTATTGCATTTTAGACCACATGTTAGGTTGCAGTGGTATGGAGTCAATCCCGCTGGTCTGAATTTTGCATTGAGAAACTTTTAAAAGCACTACAGCTTTGGGGTGAACTGTCCCTTAACGTGTTTGTCTGATAATACAAATAATAATAATAGTAATCAGTTTAGTGGCCTGTGACTACAGATTCCCACTGTAGAAAACAAAGGAAGAAGTTGATAATAATAAAATGGCTTCCTAATGAGTTTAAGGACATGTATTACTACTGCCCAGCACTGCCTTCATTACTTTTTAATCAAAAGTAACAACAGACACGTTTTACTGTCTCATTACTTCCCAACTCACCAAACCGGTGGTTAAATAGGTGCCCTTCATTTACTTTTTAGGCATGTACTGTGTGTGTGTGTGTGTGTGTGTGTGTGTGTGTGTGTGTGTGTTAAAGTATTACTGATAATGTATGTCCCAGCTCGGCCTGTTGCTCAGCTCAGCCAGCAGACAAAAAGCTCTGTGAGCAGGAACATCCACCTCTGACTCCACCCTGAAACTCAACGTGGACTTCTGCTCCATGGTGTAAAGACGAACCTGGGAGCAAATCATCACAGTAAACATCCAACTCCTCACGGTAATGGTAAATGGCATCAGCCATCTTCTATGGAGTGGTCTTCTGGAGCAGCAGCATCGCGACAGCTGACAGGAGGAGACTGGACAAACTGGTGAGGAAGGCCAGCAGCGTGCTGGGGTGTCCACTGGATACTGTGGAGGTGGTGGGAGACAGGAGGATGATGGCGAAGCTCTCATCCCTGATGAGCCACGCCTCCCACCCCATGCAGGACACTCTGGCAGCTCTGCACAGCTCCTTCAGTCACCGGCTGATTCATCCCTGGTGTCTGAGGGAGAGGTACCGCAAGTCCTTCCTCCCCGCTGCTGTCAGGCTGCACAACGAGCTGCTCTCGGGAGACCACTAACACTTAGAACACTTTGAACGCGAACATTTGGACTGAACATGAACACTTGAACACTTAATTCATTCACCTGGTGCAATACCTAATCCGTGCAATATCAATACGTTTAAGTATTTACCTTACACTTACATTCTACTCCGTCTGTATTTACTGGTATATTTAATAGTCTTCTTACTGTCAATCCCGTGCAATATCCAATACGTTTAAGTATTATCTTACATTTCACATTTTTACTCCGTCTGTACATACTGGTATATTTTGTATTCTTCTTTACTGTCATATTTACTACTGTTTACTGTTTAGTCTATTTATACTACTTGATTTTTTTATCTTCATTTATTACTTGTGAGCGATGCTGCTGTAATCCTGTAATTTCCCCACTGAGGGACTAATAAAGGATTATCTTATCTTATCTTAAATGTAAATGGTACTTGTATCGCGCCTTTCTAGTCTTCCCACCACTCAAAAACATCATTACACTATTACCATATTACTGCCATCATTCACACACTGATGGTAGCAGCTACCATGCAAGCTGCCACCTGCCCATCAGGACTGCCTAACATTCATACCCATTCAGGGGGCAATTTGGGCTTAAGTGTCTTGCCCAAGGACACATAAACATGGACTAATGGAGCCGGGGATCTAACCACCGATCCTCTGAAGGAAGGAGAGGGAGAAAAAAAACTCTCATACGTAAAACACAAAACCTTTCAGTGGATACCTTGTCTTTCTCAGAGCTGAGTCGCCAGTTGTTTCTAGCAGCCAACATCTTCAGAGCAGAAACATTGTTATAGCTCAGATACACCTGGAAACACACACACGCACACATAAGCAAACAAACACATAAGCATGCACACACTATTTCAATACATAGTCAACATAGTCAACATTTTGTGACAGAATCACAAAATTCCACCAGCCTAGTTTACATATTAGTTTGGTAGTAGGGCGAAAGTAAATAGTTCAACGTTTCATTCATAATGTTGACATTATGAATTACAAAAAACATGACTATAAAAATTTGTATTTTCCCAAATACTTATATAAAAAATAATTGAACATGAATTAATTTGCATGTCCGTTTATGTGTTTAAAGTCGGTATGTCTGCCCAGTGGCAGAAAAATATCAGGCTACACTAATATTTGTAGTATTATTTGTAAAATGAGTTTCCAGTGGTGGCTGTGGAGGATTGATCCAAACATTTCCAAAAAGTGTTGTTAAGTCCAAAAGTCAAAATTGAAAGAAAGCAGATAGAAAAAATTCACGTTTTTATCTCACAAAATATTGACTGCCAAGTTATATTCATTAAAGAAATGTAATAATCAATCAAGACTCATTTAAACATATATATCACATTTCATTGGAAAATTTCAGTAGAATCCCCACGTCCAACTGCTGCTAAATACAGATTGATAGTTTTATTGTTTTTTTCTCTTATTATATATATATATATATTGTCAAAATGTTTTTTTAATCTATTGCACTGTATTCACTTTATATGTTCATATGTTGGACTAGAGAGAAACGTCTTTTCAACTCCCCTTTATGTTCAGTACATTGTGGAATTGGCAATAAAGCAAACTTTGAACTTTGAAGTGAGTAGGGAGGGAGGAGAGGAGGATGTGTCAGTCGTTCCCCGTGTGAAATGAGATGTCAATGTTGATGTTTTTGTTATGTAACTTGCGTTCTTTAGTAACGGCACTTCTGTGGTTATTTTAATACAAACGCGGATATTTTCCTAAACCCAGTGGCGGGCCGTGCATTTTATACCTGGGCCTTCACTTCTATCCTGCAGCTGAAACACAGCTACGGTTATTATTTGTTTCGTGTAAAAATTAAGCCAACACCTGTAAATACACTAACTGCAGAGAATACGCAGAGACTGCATCTCCTCTCTGCTCTGACTGCAGCTGGGACTGCTGCGCGAGGCTGCTGTGAGTGTCCGCCTGTGAGTGCTTTGGGGCGGCGGAGGTGCTCACGACAGCGTCGAACGGTACGAGCTTTCACGTCAGAGTCAAAACACCAGAAAAGTCTCCAACACCAGAACAAGTCGCTAGATGTGTCGCCAGTAGCTTTTGACAAAAAAAGTCTCCATGAGGGTTTGGAAAGTCGCCAGATTTAGCGAGAAAGTCGCCACGTTGGCAACACTGGCACTGGCTAAATATGTCCCCAGAGCAACATTGGACGTAACAATAGTTCCCATCACATATAAAACCAAACAAAAATCCATCTTCATAAAAACAAGTTGTACAGATAATAATATATAAACAAGCATATTAAAGCTACTGCAGATGTAAAAACAAATGCAGTTGACTTACCAAATGCTGTTCACTTAAAGCTCTGTTGCGGCTCCCTGAGTCTACATCGACACTAATATGTTTTCGTTTTAAACGATCTCCGTTCAAACGGCGTTTCAGCATCATTTTCTAGATGATCTCCGTCCAGACTTAAACGCCTGAAATCGAATATCACTTGACTATTCACGTACACTGGGCATGCGGGTGTGTGCCGGTGTAAACAGGAAGTGGATTGGTTGCTCAAAGCCGCTGACGTGACTTGAGACGGCCGCTCCGTAGGTCTGATAACGCCGCTGGACACGCTGCTCACTAATCGCTCCAATAACAGCTGCTTCCTCCGCAGAAATGCAAACTTTAACTGGACAACAGCTGCTAGTAAAGACAACAAGGTCAGTAATACCTGACCTTAAATAAAAATGTTTTAATATTTTTGTCACGGCCAGGCCAGGCTAGGCCAGGCTGCTTGTCCTGTGTGTGTGTGTGTGTGCATCATATGGACAGGGCTCCGACCTGGGGTACTTCTCTTAAGTGTCGTTTCCTCGCTCCTCGCTTGAACCGGAAGTTGTTTCTGCGCCGCCATATTGACGGCAGTCCCAAAGCTCTAACGTAGCTCAGAGGAGCGAGGAGGGAGGAGGGACCTCGGAGGAGCCATGACCGAGGAACCACGAGAACAGACTTCCAGGAAGTCTTTTAACGGCCGACACGCCCCCTCACTGTTCATCAGTCATGTGATTGGACGCTGCAGCCGATCGGACTGACTGGAGTTTAACACCAGAGTGAAGACGGATCACAGAATAAAGTCAAGCTTTATATTTGATTAGGTTTCTGATTCAACATCTGGTTTAAATATATGTTCATTGTAGTCTGAACAACAAAAGGACCACAAACAACTTTCTTCATTTGTTAGAAAGATTTGTGTTTTCATGATCTGATATTTCCCTCAATAACTTTTATTATGAATACAATTAAAGTCAGAGAGAGCTGGAGAGACGAAACACTTTCTACATCATTCCTGAGTGTTTGATGAGTTTTATCATTTAAGAGAAACAATAATCATATTCTGGGTTATTTAATAATGACGCCACAGTCACAATTTCAAAACGTACAGACGCAAATAATTCATAAAGAAGACGATCGCATTCCGCCGGTAGAAATCGATCCTGTGCTTATAAAACAGAACACAGAACACAGCTTGTTAACAGACTGCAGAGAGAAACACTCTACAGTGGTGATTACTGTGTGTCTTTATTAGTCATTAGTATTATTAGTTACTATTATTAAGTACAGTGATCATGTGTACACAAACTTCTCAAAAGTCTCTCCAGCTGTTAAAGCCGACTGACAGCTGATCCTCCGTCATCAGAAACAGACGTCGCTTCACATGACGCAACTGAGGAAAGGACGTCTCATGTCTCTTAAAACATATTTCCTCGTTCCTCTCTCCTCGCATGGTTTCCTCCATGCATCCCTGGTGGGAGGGACTAAGACGCAAGGAAAGGACGCAAGTGAGGGAAACGGGGATGCAATTAAGAGACTTGGGATGTACCCCTGGTCTCCTCCCGGCTTCCTAATTACAACTCACCTCACCTGCCCAGTCAAACCAGCTGCACTCCATCAACTCATCAACCCAACAGTATATCTACCCCGGTTCTTCATCCACTCTTCGCCAGATCGTTGTTACAGCTCACGTGGTAGCTAGTTGTTCTTGGCCGCTCTGTTTGCAAATAATTCAGAGTTTTCTCCCAAGTGTTTTTTCATTGCTTTGACCGTATCTCTCTGTTCCTGCAGTTTTTTCATCCTCCCGGTTCCCCAGTCTGCCTGCCTTTCACCTATAATCCCTGGTCTGTGCCTGCGTTTGGGTCCACACTCGCACCCCGTGACAATTTTGTCAACTAAAATGTGCTAGACCTCCTATTAAGCCTGTCAAGAGCCTTTTCCTGCAGGTGGCTAATCATGATTTTCAGACCCCCTCCCTCAGTAAACTATCAATTGATAAATCCAAAAAAGGAAACGTCACGGAGGAAAATAGAGTTTAATTCTGCGTTGACATATTCATTTGCTTTGACTGCCAACGATGCTGGCTTACCTGTATGCTTGATATGTGCAAAAAATGTAATGTTGAATGTCACTTCCGGAACAAGCACACAGCATGCTGAAAAGTATCAAGCTGGAGATGAGCGAAAAAGAGCGATTTCTCAACTGCTGCAGCAAACTGAGAAAGTTTTTTTCTCCTCTTCATAAAAGTTTGATATTGTTACAGGTAAAATTGTAATAAAATGTCAAAAATTGTCTTTATTCTTCTTCATAAATACAACAAACTATAGTTTTTGTATATATAATGTAACTATATGTAAAACTTTATAAGCTGTGATATCAAATAGCTTTTGCGTCTCCAGACAAATTTTATTTGGTGGAAAATAGAACAAAATGGCTCTTTGGATAGTAAAGGTTGCCGACCCCTGACTTTAAAGGCTAACTCCATCCTCCTTTCTTTGTTGACAAAGAGTTTCATCGGTTAAATCCCGTTTCTCCTCCTTCAGCCATTGAGTGTTAAAAAAACAAAGCTCGGTTAAAAAAAAAATGAATCTACACACCAAGCAAAATGAAAACTGAGCTGCACGTAATGCTGACGTACTTGTAGGCCAGCTAGCAGCTCTGGCACGTCAAAGAATACGCCCAACATGTCAAACTAAAGATCTGATTGGTTGAAGACTATGACAATCAACAATATCGTCCCCATTCACTTAAACTGCACATGGATGCACTTGTGAGTCTGCAGGCCTCTGGCTCTGTTCTTACCTAGAGACACAGAGGTGAGATCTGATTGGATAAAAGCTCTACTTAAAACAAGCTGCACTGGAAGCAGAGCAACTGAGGAAGACAGTAGCTGTGCAATGAGAAAATAAGATAATGGGACAAATATTTTTATAAATTATAATACATGTAGTGTATTTAAGAAAAAATATTAAATTATAAAATAGATAACTTTGTAATTCTGTTTAGGCCAGCAGAGAAGGCCTTGCTGGCCCTGACGGCCCACCACTGCCTAAACCTAACTAAGTGGTTTTGTTGCCTAAACCTAACCAAGTGTTTCACCATCTTTTCCTAAACCTAACTAGGTGGTTCTGTTACCTGGTTTCTGGGGTCCCAGGGTACAGACAAAGGGACCTCGCCCTGCTTGCGGGAAATTATGTACTTTCTGAAACAACAAAACAAGAGCAATTAGAAGAACTTTTGGCAACGGTGCTGTAATGTCACAACTGGGTGATAACTCTATTTATCTAGATCTACTGAGACACTGTCTACTATGGGCTCAGAATGTCGTTTCTGACCACTAGTAGACCAATGTTGACATGTTTCATGCATGCCTTTAGCATGAGGGGAGGTGTGAAACACATTTCTACTCTCCGTAGAGGACTGTACTGCATGTTGACATTCCTGTAGATTGTGCTCTTTGTTGAAAAGTTCAATCCCTCTTGTTTGTAGTGAGTAGTGGTGTAACGGATCAATTGAGTATTTTTTTTTTACAGTTCAATCATCACAGTGTGTGATCACGCAAACAAGTCCCCGAATATCAATGCAGAGTGTCAGTGAACAGATATAAAGCAGGAGTGTGTTCACATGAACGGAGCAGGTTAAAAGCATTTTAAGGTGGAAGTCATGGCGAGCGGAGGAACTTGAGAAGCCCCCGGTGTCATTTAAGTCGCAAGTTTGGGAGCATTTTGTCTTCCCTGTAACGTATAATGACTGATGAGGGTGGTGGACGAAACCGTTACGTTATGTAGGCGTTATTTAAAGAGAAAGACACACGACAACGGCAAAGCATCGGCATGTCCACACACATGAAGAGACACCGTCCCGTCTGTCAGCGACGGGGACACTCCGGTGTAGAAAACAAAGGATTTCAAATTCTGGTTAAAATGCTTGAGCCACGCTACGAAATCCACTCACGCACCCACTTCAGTGTGAAGCTGTTCCAGGCCTCTATGAGAAGGAAAAGACTGTAGAGACTGCTTTCACCACGCCGGAGTGGAGATTCATAGTCCGGTGCTGTAGACACGCCCCCTCTGTGAGAGTCACACAGACACACACCTGGGGCAGGTGCTGACAGAAGCAGTAGAGTGGAAGCTAGACAGGCCCAATAATATTCCAGTCACCACAGAAAGGTCGACCCTCTCCCCAGACAATGGAGATATTCTCATCTTTTTGAAAATAATGTCACAGTAATGTAAACATTATTGTGTATTTGAATGACATAACCTGACAGGAAGTAAACATAGACCCAAGTTGTTGCCGAGCAGTTCAGTTCAGTGTAAACAGTGTAAGCTAGCTCACTGGCTGTTTCGTTCTTTCAATATTGATCAAAGGACGAGAGCATCAACATACCTCATGTTGCACTTAAACTTAATAGAATTGAGTATATTTGAATGTTTTATTTATTAATTTTGTTTCAAATTGGACATCTTCAATATTTTTGTTTTTATGCAAGACTATAACCCAAAGTTCTTTTCTTTAAGTGTTCTTGAAGTTCTTTTCTTAATAAATGGAAAGCAAAGTTATATTTGTCTGCTCCCCTTTACTTTGTTGATCCGAAAAATTATCCGAACTGTGACTCAAGAACCGTAATCCGAACCGAACCGTGAGGTTTGTGATCCGTTGCACCCCTAGTAGTGAGTGAAGTATATCGTACAAACTGCATCACTTCTGACACACAGAAGTGGAACTAAAAGCTAAGAAAGTATGTGCTCTTCACAGCAATAGACTGATAGATTACCTGTCCAGTCTGATCTTCTTCCTGGCTATGGCCTCTTGAAACCTCCTCCCCCCTTCCTGTAAATGAAAGACAGAGAGAGACATAGTTCATCAAACACCTCAATTCAGCTATCTATCTTCTGCACCCTCCTCCAGGCAACTATTCCAGAATGTTGCTTGTATTAAAGATGCAATGTGTATGATTTGATATTGTTATATTATCGTCATAAAAAGGGTCACTTTCCAATTATTTTTCTTTCTTCCTATCACAGTGGCTGGTTCTCCTTACAGAAAGACATTCTTCTTGGTATAACTGAAGGAGGAACATATTTTCTCACTCTAACAGTTGTAGCTGTACATGAGAAGAAAAGCATGTGTTTCCTACCATAAAGTAGTTCAACAGATTTTATTGACAAATGCAGCCTGGGTTATAAATTATACCCCAATTTGCGACTGTGGCTCTACCACTGAGCCAGTCGCAAATTTCTGATTGCCTTTGGCCTTGGGAACCAATATTGCACACCTGCGATATGACAAAAACAATAACTTAAAGTTACTGTGAGGAATAAGTCTTAATAAGTCTCAATTTAGTCTTGATGCCTCTATACCAGCTGATCAGTCCACAACCGTAGCAACAGTTTATGTTTATCGGTGAACACTGAAATGGACTGTATTTAAGACTACATCCACACTACTACATTTTTGTTTAAATACAAATATATTTTGCATTGTGGACAGGCAGAAACGGGGACCTTTGAAAACGATGACGTAGACACCTGTGATCCCATGGACACAAAACGGAGCCTTATTTTGTTCTGTTTTTGTTCACTATTCTGAAGTTCACAAAGAAACTGTAAATGAACAAAAGCATAAATGCTCTAGTATGACAGAGCTACGAGTGTGACAACAGACAACAACAAAACCGAGAGGAAACGAGTGAGAGACGTGTTGACCAAATTTCTTGACCCATAATCTATTAAAACTTTTTACGTGTTCATTTTTAAAGTAACATTAAGTATGTGAAGACCTGCAGTGAAGACCCACCGCCTTGTAACTAAGTTTGAAAAATGAAACTTTCCCCACTAAATTTCTTCAGTTTGAGTGTGTGTGTGGGAAACATAGAGGAAGATCTTAAGTATCAAGCACAACCATTCAGCATTAAAATAGCAGCAACTGACTATTGTCTATGTAAAGATATAGTGGAGTGATGTCTACCTGAGCTGAGAATGAAGTCACTCTCCCTCTGTGTGTGCCTTTGATGTAATGTTAGTGTATGTGACTCACTGATTGTCTCACAGCTACCGCTCTGCACTGCTCTCATAAGGCGGTTACAGCTGATACAGGTATGTTGTCCCGACCGACAGCGTTACCTCTGTCAGCAGTTTCGCCGTAGTTTGCACTGCTCGCCGTTTGATCGAGCCGCTGATTGTACTTCCACATTTTTTGTAAGGCCGCCCCCACAACTTCCACTGCTCCAAAATCAAACAAAGACACTGGAAGACCATGGCAGAAAGCAATATTCCTGTTGTCTACAGGAACATGAAAGACATTTAAATTTTTTTAATAGGGTTGTACCAAATGTCATTCAAAGATTTAGAGTTTTCGAATAATGCTACGAATGTCTCGTCATATTATATGGTGTCATTGCGGTTGTATCAATGAAATTTATGGTGCCTTTAGATTGCTGCTAGACCGCCCCGTTAATACAGGTGTGATTTTGTATATGAATAAATTTGGTTTAAAAAAAAAAAAGAATAAATTGTCTAGTCAGTGGCTCAGAGTTAAAATACTTACTTGTGTCTACAAAGAGATAAATAAAAAGGGACCGTGTCATGCTGTGTTCACACCAAACATGATGCAAATTATTCTGGAATTCAACTGTTCGCCATCAACCATGGACAAAATAACCTCTATTTCTGCTCAGTACTTGTTGTGGAAGTCCCAGATATCCCGTGAAACTAAACGCCGTCATGTTTGGGTTACATAGTCCATAACATAGTCCAGAGGAGCTCTGTGGATTGTATCGAGCTATATTCACTGTGTCTAGCACAGTGATTTTCAACCACTGTGCCGCAGCACACCAGTGTGCCGTGAGAGATCGGCAGGTGTGCCACGGGAAAATGTCCAATTTCACTTAATCGGTCCAAAAAAACCATAATTTAGTTGCCGCAAATAATTTGCCATTGTTGAGCGTCTGAGCCTGCAATATAGTGGCTGGCCTAGTAATGAAATACTCTTCCTTGCCAGTGGGTGGCAGTAGGTAGCGCAATAATGACCTTGTTAATTTAAGATAGTAGAATTAAATGATGCGCGGGGGAGGTTGTCGTGAAGAACGGCAATGGACAAATATTTCAAAAAAAACTGTAGACTCTGATCTGGGCAACCTTCTGACCCAGATGAAAAGCCCAGTGGTGGTACAAAAAAAGAAAAAACAGTGAGCTCGAGGCAATACAGCGAAAGCTATCTTTCGTTGGGATTCACTTTCACCGGGGATCCAACTGCACCGACTGTTATGCTTGGTGTGTGGGGAAAAACTATCAAACAGTGCCATGGTCCCAAGCAAGCTGAAACGTCATCTCCAGACGAAACACCCGTCTTTTATGAGGAAAACCTCAAAATGTGTCTGAGAAAGCTCTCAAAGTAGTAGCTGAACTGGTGGCCAAATCAAAAAGCCCACACACTGTGGCAGAGACATGAATACTACCTGCCTGCAAAGCTATTGTGAACGTGATGCTCGGCCCTGACGCGGTTAACGAAGTAGCTAAAGTCCCGCTCTCAGATAACACAATTGCCAGACATATTGGTGATATGTCTGCAGACATTGAAAGTGTTGTTTTGGAAAAGATACGCATCAGTGGGAAATTTGCACTGCAACTTGATGAGTCTACGGACATCAGTGGACATGCTCAACTCTTGGCCAATGTGCGTTTTGTGGATGGAGACGCCATCAGAGACAACTTCCTATTTTGCAAGGCATTGCCAGAAAAAACAACAGGAGAGGAAATTTTTCGGGTCACATCAAAATATCTTGAACAAGAAGGACTTCAGTGGGAAAACTGCAAGAGTGTCTGCACTGATGGAGCAGCAGCCATGGCCGGGTGCATCAAAGGCTTCGTTAGCAGAGTGAAAGAGAGACACCCAGATGTTCTTGTTACGCACTGTTTTTTGCACCGCGAGGCACTCGTTGCCAAGACTTTACCAGTAGACCTAGCTCCTGTGTTGAGTGATGTCATGCGCCTGGTTAACTTTGTAAAGACAAGACCTCTGAAAAGCCACATATTTGCATCTTTATGTGAGGAAATGGGAGCGGAGCATAACGCCCTATTGCTCCACACAGAAGTCCGATGGTTGTCGCGCGGCAAAGTGCTGGCCCGTGTGTATGAGCTGCAGGAGGAACTGAAAGTGTTTTTGACTGATGAGAAGTGCGATGATGCAAAACTGCTCGCAAGTGATGAGTTGTGTGCAAAGCTGGCATACATGGCAGATATATTTCAGCACCTGAATGAACTGAACACAAGAATGCAAGGCCGAAATGAAAACCTGCTCACAAGCACAGACAAAATAAATGGATTCCGTTCAAAAGTGCACCTCTGGCAAGAACATGTTGAAAGTGCCAACCTTGACATGTGCCCCCTCACCCAGAAATGGCAAGGAGTTGTCAACACTGCTGTGTGCGATAATAGGTAAACACTTAAAAACTCTTGAGGAGAAGTTGTCATTTTATTTCCCCTCAACCTCCACTGAATGCCTTGACTGGGTTAGGGACCCGTATAGCTCAGCAACAGTTTTTGGAAAGGACATGACTTTGCACGAGCAGGAGGAACTAACTGAACTGAGACAAGACCGTGGTTTAAAGCTGAGCTTTGCTGATCTACCTTTGGACAGTTTTTGGTTGACTGCTGCCAAGGAGTTTCCCATTCTGGCAAACAGAGCTATTTCAACATTTCTCCCATTTTCCACTACACATCTGTGTGAGATGAGCTTTTCAAGCATGGCTGCTATAAAAACTAAAAACAGAGAGACATCGCTGTAGAAGAAGAGCTTCGTGTGTGCCTTTCTTCAGTTGTCAGCATATATGCTGTATAATGCTACAATGTGACATTTTTGGTTGTTGGTGTGCCGCGGGATTTTTTTATTGTAAAAAATGTGCCGCGGTTCAAAAAAGGTTGAAAAACACTGGTCTAGCAAGCCACACGTTGGCTGTTTGCTACAGCTGTATGAACACAAAATAAACAGATTTTGCTGTGATTTAACGGCAATAAACCGACAAAAAGGGACTCCGAAATAACTACGTAATGATGCAGATTTGTAAAAAGTCTGAATTCATGTTTTGTTAGTTCTCTCCGCAAGACGACAAGCAAATAACTTTTGAAATACTTGTTTTCTCAATGGAGCTCGGATCGATCGGTGCTATTCTATGCTAACATTGTAGCAGCTCCATCAACACTCACAATAACGTCATCTAGACGTAAATACGGCAGCGTCTTTTTCATTGTTTGTACCATATGGTTTACACACACACATAGTTTGTTCCGGTCTCTGTTGATATGAGGTATCGTAGAGCTCTGGGTGAACACAGACGGCTACAGTATTTATTCCTGATTCAACAACGGCAGGACGTCAGTGATGACAGAGGAAACATCTCAACGCTGATAGGCTATCGCGCCGCAGCGTTTTCGCCGTTGAAAAATTCCAACTCACGATTTTGGGGCAAAAGGCTGTGTTTTTGCTAAGTGGCCCTGGCATTAGCACAGTATTACACTGTGAGGTGTCCTGATTTAGAAAATAACTGGGTGACGTTCTTTGCCTCCATCTGATTGGTAGCAAATGGCCATGCAACTATGCCTTTTTTTAAAACATGGAGGATAATTATTTCTGTATCACCTTTCTCAATAATAATCGTAATGTGTTCATCAGCAGCTCATTCTGTTGGCTGACTCACCAAGGGTTCGGGTCGTATCCGTGGTAACGTACATGGCTTCCTGTGGGCGTCGAGCACCTCGAAGGTCATAAAGGCAGAGTTTATGTGTCGGTTAGGCCCTTCCTCCTGGTCGGCTTCTGCTCGCACCCCCACCTCCATGCTGCAGCACACAAAGAATCATTCTTTTTGTTTCATTCCTACTTATGTAGCTATTTTTCTCTGCTGTACCCTTCTAACACTGAGCTGTCAGCATGGCCTGCTTTCTCACAAATCAGTCAAGTTCTTTCTTATCTTTCATATCTTTATGGGTGATTCTGGACACACTGATACCTGTTTTTGAAAGCGTTGTTGACTATAGCCCTCAGCAGCAGTCTGTCTCCCACCTGAGAAGGCCCTCTGAAGGTGAACATGTCGATGGTCCGCAGAGTTGGGTGAGCCTGAGAGAGACGACTGCACATAAGAAAAACAATGACAGAGACCGTTATATCTGTAACCCTGGTGCATTCAAATAAAGCATTTTCAAATGTGTGTGTGATTGTACCTGGCAGCAATTGTAGCTACATTCACCATCCAGGCCATGATCTGTCCTCCAAATGTATTCACCTGGTATTCAGACAAACGGAAATGATGACACAGACAACTTACCCCTAAAGACTTTGATGACGTGCATGAGCTGGATCAGGTGGCGGACAGAACAACAAATCAATAAAAAACCTGGTGGTTAGCATGTGGTGGTAGAACCAGTTCAACACTCTCCACCTTGGTCTTCTCTGCTGCCACTGCACTGCCTACTGCCCAGCTGTCAGCTGAAACACACATATGAAAGTTAATGCAAGTAGGAAATGGTTGGTGTTTTCTAAATATGTTTAACAATCTCATGAAAAGACCCAAACCAACATGTTTCTCTCAATACTTTCTGACTTCCCTACTGTCTGTGGCCCTCAACCCCACTGGTTCCCACTGAAGACGTAGACATTTAAGGGTGCAGTGTCTGGCCATGAACTAACATGATCAACAGAATGTGACGAGGTTACAGTGTTGATGTCAAAGACGTGCATGTATTGTGTTGCAGAGATATCTGCTGAAATGAGCATGCTAACCAGCTAGCCGTGGTCCGTCCTGTGCTGTGTAATGATAAAAATGTTTTAACATGTCCTCATCATATTTTCTGTGTGATGTTGCTGTTAGAAAATTCATTTGTACAGGCGTCTAGATGTCTGAACACCTTGACATATTTGTTTCAGACAGAGGTCACTCTCTATCTTATTCTATCAAGCGACTGACGTGTTCTTTCTGTAATCAACTGCTTCTTATTAGACTAAACATTTGCGGAAGACCTAGTGATGTCAGTGAGGGTTCCAACAAGGACAAGCGCCCCCACCTTTCTGCATTCGTCTCCTCTGTCTTATCTTGTCTTCTCTGTCTAGCCTGTATAAATACCTTGTTTTCATCTTCTGTCGGCAGAGCATGAGCACATTTCACTGTGATACGTGGCTGTGGTTGTGTTCTCTGTTTGCAAACATTCAATTTACTTTCTGAAACTTTGATCATTCATCAAGACTGTCTATTTTGAACACTTTGGATAAAACCAACTTCACCTGAACTGTTAAAGGAAATATTCCACAACAATTTGGCGTCACGAACAGGATTCGCTGACCGTTCGTCAGGCTCCACGGGATCCGTCCGGAGGAGAAGGCTTTTTTTAATTTGGACAAAATAAGGCTTTTCCCAGGATAACACAACCAGTGTCCTGTCTCATATCTCCTTAGACAAGAGAGAAAGAACCGGCGGTACCGAGGAGACCTGATTGACGGCACGCGTATCCAACGAAAATAATTAATTTCTACAAATCGGGTAAGAAGTTGAAATTCCAATTGTAAACTGTAGACATAAATCTGTAAAGACGTAAAACGTAACAGACACAGATGAGTGATCAAGGAGTCATTATTATTTGGATAATACAGCTGTTTTTTGTTTTTTTTCTGACATTTGTGTGGTTTGAGTTCTTCATGTGGCTCCACTAGGTTTCTGACGCATTATTTCACGTGGTTTTATGAGGAGAACGAAGTGACATTTTACGATAACGATTTTAACTCAAAATAATGGAGCTTTTTGAGATCGTAATATTGATCGTGTCTCGACTCAAATAAGTTGAAATAAGATTCGTTGTTAATTACCCTTATACGTGAATTCTACTAATGCACTTGATAGAATAAGATTCGTCGGTAATAACGTAATACGTGAATTTCAAAAAGAAAAGAGGTTTTTTGAAGTTTTTACCTATGAATGAAAGAAAAGAGGTTTTTTCTGAAGTTTTTACCTATGAATGAAAGAAAAGAGGTTTTTTCTGAAGTTTTTACCTATGAATGAAAGAAAAGTGGTTTTTTGAAGTTTTTCTCCTATGAATGAAAGAAAAGAGGTTTTTTCTGAAGTTTTCCTATGCATAAAGAACCTCAACTTTGCAGTGACGATTGCATTGTACTAAGATAGCGTCGACGTCCACACCAGATGGACATGGGTGGCAAAAAAGTGCAAAATCACCGGAACCCAAAGGTCCGATTGTTGAATTAATGCGGCAGAAACACGGAGAGTCATGTTTTAAATGTCTTCCATACTGGTCAGGGGTTTTGGGGGTTCCAGAAAATGGCTCATTGAGAGCCGTTAAACCGAAAAAGTTAGAGGGGATTTAGATAATGTTTAACAATAATAATAATAATAATAATTAATATATGGGGAAAATAATGCGAATAATAGGGAAAGAAAACAGATGATGAAGCAAACAGACATGTTTGAAAAAAGAAAAAGAAACTTGTCATTGACACACACACACACACACACACTCCTCCATTTGGCTCTGTGTCTCCCTCAACTGCCTGGAAGACACACAGAAAACACACACACACAAAAAAGAAAAGCGTTGAGCGCTCCACACATTCCACACACACTCAGATAACCCATCTCTCTATTTTTTTTTAAGGAGAAACGATTGGAGTGTTTTGATTATATTCAATTCTTATTGATTTTGATGTTTCTTTTTGTTTTTATGCTTTCACTTATTAAGTAGTTAAAATGGACATTTCTTCATTTCTACTTTTATTCATTTATTCATTTCTTGACTTATTGATTCATTGTTTTTATTAGAACTTATACTGATAGTATAAACAGGTGGGAATGTTGGGAAAAATCTAAATGACTAATTAGTATGCGTTTAAATGATTGAAGAATGTTACACATAATGGTCAGCCGGATCTCAATACCTCCACTTCTCTTAAGCTTTGAACCTGAAACCGTGCACGGGGGAGTCCAGGACTCTTGACAAAGACCTCCGCCAGATTCTCACACGAGAATCCTTTGGTAAATTGAGAGGCCAGGATTGTGCTGGAGAGGGTGGAGTGACGAGATCCTTTTTTAGTGAACCAGACTGGTGGAAATCATTTACTTTAGGAAATCTAGAATTGGTCCTCCCTTAGGCCATCAGAACTATGGGAGCGGTATTCTTTTATACTTCATCTTCGTTTTACTATAAAAAAATCTATAGGAAGCTAAAAGAGTTAGGCCTACTCAATTTCTTCCCTATAAAGTAAAGATAATGATAATTAAGACTTTTGAGAAAAATGGGCTAATACTAGCAAAGAGGAAAGAAAAGAGGTTTTAACCAAAGCAAAAATGTGGTTATCAGAGGGGAGCGGCTTCCTGCCCCAGGCCTCTGATGCAGGGAAGTGATATGCACACACACATGCAAGACACACACAAACATACATTTGCTCGCAATGAAGATCTGCTTCGCACGCCCAGTAACACACACACATACTCCAGAGCACAACAGGCTGCTCTCCTCTGCCTCATTTCACATTTGGAGCAACAGCGCACGCTCTTATCACACACACACATATGCAATGTTTTCATCACAATCATTCAAAAACATGCCGACCACTGTTAATTGTTGTTGAAGGGAAAGAATTGTTATTGTTATATTGTTATGGGTATGTTTATTCACAAGGGGTTTCTGGTTTCACAGTTTCCGATGACGTGCACACACTGATGCACAGACAAAAACTGACGGTAAAGAATAATGGATAGAAATATTAGAACTATATCAAATAAAATTGTGGGGTTAGAGATATTGAAGAGTATGAAGTAGTATTTTTTTTGGGTGAGAGGTTTCTAACTCACCAAATTATAACTGCAGTGTTGATAAACTAGGACACGGTCACAGCAAAGGCCGTGCTCTTATCTAAATTTAAACAAACTAAGGGAGACATTTCTCTCTCCTCTGCAGAGAAAGAGGCTTTGAAAACAATTAATGCAACTAAAATAGCTAAATTCGACCCACAAGGGGAAGAATCTTACTTTATATGGATGAACATGGTCATAAAGTAAGCAAAAACAAACTCCAGCTCAGTGCTGGACTCTTGGAGCAGACGAAGCTTTAATGGTATTAAATAAGAGGTTAACAAGTCCATCAGTGTTGGGATTGCCAAATTATGACAAGTAATTTACACGAACAGTATACTACAGAGGGGGTTTACATTCCATTTGAAGATGCAGATCTGACTATGTTTGTTGATGACTCGTGTAAAAATAATTTAGATGGTAAAAATGCAACGGGATATGCAGTAGTGACAAATAATAAAGTATTAAAATTTGAGTCTCAAACATTTTTTAAAGATAAAGAGGGTAAAGAGATAAAGAGGATAAAGAGGGTCTTTGCAGCATATGGTTTCAACAACTACTGAAAAAAAACATTTGGCTGAGGTATTTGGAATAAACATGAAATATCATTGCTCTTATCACCCACGGTCCGCAGGGTTAATTGAAATAACTAATGGTAAATAAATAGTTGTCTCTTCCACTCGGGAGGATCATAGTAGTCCACGCACAAGGTTATGACAACTTGGAATGCACCGAGGTGCGAGGGACCGTTTCAAGTTCTCCTCAGCACACCAACAGCTGTCCACATAGCAGAGAAAGAAAACAACAAAATAGTGGCACTGATAACTCTTAATCTTGGGGCACCTGTTCCCTCTGGGTGAGTCTGGAAGAACAGGGATTTGAAGCCTCTGTGGCCATTTGTCTGACCAGTGAAGATACTAACACTCTCAGAGGGGTTAGTGGTGTCTGTAAGAAACAAAAGAGCTCAGTGATACAACCAACATCGCGGAAATTGATAACTTTAGACAGCCAGGGCTATGTGGGATAAGGGGAACTATGTTTTGCTTTGCTTTAATCAGAATCAGAATCAGAATCAATAATAATTTGTCCAATATTATAGCGGGAAATTGAGAAGATAAAATTGACCATCAATAAATAGAAAATACAACCAAATGAACATTACACGCTGGGAACAATTCTGTTCCGCATGACACCAGAAATTGACCAAACAGGTTTCAAATGTGCCTTACAAATAGTTTTCTCCTCCTCAAACTGTCTAGTAGCGGCAATTGTATCACTCTACACTATCTGTTGCCACTTGATTAAACAAAATGACATCCCGTTTCTCACCCGATGCAGCAAACTATGTAGAACATCACACAGACAGCTGATGGATATGGACGATGCCCAGGGCTGGCACCTGGTGGGGGTAAGCGAAGCAGTGGAGTAGAACTCGTGCGTTGGCACAGTTGGTGAGGTCATTCGATGCATTGACTATGGATATTGCCTCCCTGCGTAACCTCCTAGAGACAGACCACGACCACAAAGGTCAGCCCATCTGGCAGTTTCAGTCAGTCTGTGTACATAGATGACATTGGGGTCCCGAGGGGAAATCAAATTGCTGCGGGGTTTGAAACAGTACTATTTTGGTGGGCAACAATACGTAGAGGGATCGAGACGTGCTGCTGGCGGAGAGAGGGGGGGTCTACAAAAGTGTTTGGTTCATCTTGAATGTACTTTCATACCATGTTTGAGGAGATTACTGCAGCGATGAATTGATGTTGATATGACTAAACAAACTCCAGTGTACTTACAGATTTCCAGTCAGGATGGTGAGGAGCATCACGTGACACTGTCGGTTACGCGCCGCTGACACTGCTCGTACCTCACTCAGTCTCTTTGATGCTCCTCGAACAAAAGTCCTCTCATCTCTCTGCAGCGCGATACTTGCGTTATCACACATGTCTCCTAGACATGCCGAACGTAACTGTCTAACGCTGTTATTCCTTATAATTGGTATTTGTGTTCTTTTACCTCTGTTATTACTCCATCACCAACATGTAGAAGACCTCAGCAAACAACTGACTAACTCGAACAAGGTAAATGTCACCTCAACAGACTCAGGACATACCAACACAGTCCCCACACGCCTTCCGCTCACATCCGGGTAAAACGACCTGAAAACGACCAACCACAACCTGAACTAATTCCTATTCCTGACTACACAGGTGACTTCGGTAGCGACACTGACTCCTCAGATGATTCCGATACTCAGGTGTAGAGACAGTTTTGATTCTCTTTTATCTTGTTGTTTTGTGTTTATTGAACTGTATGGCTTGCCTAAAACAACCGGAGACGTTGTCTCGCAAAAACGGATTTTTGCAATATCCACTGTGTAATTGACTCATGTTTTTGGGTTTGATTTGTCTTATGTTTCTTTCATGATCTAGCTAGGAACAGACCCCTCAAGGCAGAGGCAGAATAATCCTCTGGGGTCTGAGAGGCAAAGGCAGTCTACCCTTTGTTCTCTAGTTAGTGTTGTTACATTTTTTACTATGTTTAATTGTGGTTATGTTGTAACCAAAAGAGTGGAGTGTAATGATAAAAATGTTTTAACATGTCCTCATCATACTTTCTGTGTGATGTTGCTGTTAGAAAATTCATTTGTACAGGCGTCTAGATGTCTGAACACCATGACATATTTGTTCCAGACAGAGGTCACTCTCTATCTTATTCTATCAAGCGACTGACGTGTTCTTTCTGTAATCAACTGCTTCTTATTAGACTAAACATTTGCGGAAGACCTAGTGATGTCAGTGAGGGTTCCAACAAGGACACGCGCCCCCACCTTTCTGCATTCGTCTCCTCTGTCTTATCTTGTCTTCTCTGTCTAGCCTGTATAAATACCTTGTTTTCATCTTCTGTCGGCAGAGCATGAGCACATTTCACTGTGATACGTGGCTGTGGTTGTGTTCTCTGTTTGCAAACATTAAATTTACTTTCTGAAACTTTGATCATTCATCAAGACTGTCTATTTTGAACACTTTGGATAAAACCAACTTCACCTGAACTGTTAAAGGAAATATTCCACAACAGCTGTACCACATTCGTCATGAGAGGCTACTTTCTACATTATTTAAGAATTAAATTCCTCAATTTCCCAATAATGGTTGTGTAAATATTAGTGCTGGGCAAGGATTACAATTTTGAATCGCAATTAATCGCATGATTTTTTTGCGATTAATTAATTCCAAACAAAAACACTTAAAAAATTCTAAATAAATAATTTAAATGAATCATTTATTTTTTGGTATTTTGGTCAGACACATATGCAACGCTGATTACCATAATATGTGTGGTATTTGTTATAAATGTACGTTGGTACATAGAGGGTGATAAGAAGCTGTACTTGGAGGTACTTAGGACCCAGGGGAATGTAGGCGAAGGAAACAGGAAGAGACGGAAGAGACACCACACAAACACAGCTGTTCACCGCTCGCTGCTGGCCGGCCGGTTCTTGTGTTAAAAATGTCCGCTTAATAATAATAAAAACAACTGCGTTAACGCGTGATAAAATAACTTTCGGCGTTAATTAATTAATGCGTTAACGCGATAATAACGCGTTAACTTGCCCAGCACTAGTAAATATAGAATAAAAGACCAAAAGCAGCATTATAATCACCACCAGTAAAAAGCCAATAGCCAATACCCCTCCCCCCACACAAAAAGGGAAAAAAAACTATTAATCTGAATAAACAATCTGTGGCTCTATTACAGACAAAGAAACTGTTGAACTGAACATTAAGTCAAAGTAGTAATACCTCAATACATGAATCTGGATCACTGAACATCAAACTAAGAAAGTCATAAATAGGCTTATTTAAATATAAAGCCTAAATAAATCTGGAAGTGAACACCAAACTCACAGTAATTGATCTGGAACTGAGCCTCAAACTAACCATAAAAACATCTCGATGAGAGGCACTTTATTTTTTGTAAGACGAGAGAAGTGAAAGTTTCTCACGCCACATCAGCTGGTTATATTATGATTTACCACTTTTACAAAACATTAATGTTGGTGCATATTCCCGGGTTAAGGAGGATCCTAGAGTGGGTTTCATTTCATGAATGTATAGTTAGTGGCTGAATTATTTGGAAGAGAGAACGCCAAATTGGTAAATAAGTTAACAGTTGAAGGACTTCTTTTCCTCACTATCTGTCTTGTATCATGAACAGAGCGCTGACATGTGAGGGTCCAAGGACAGAGGATGTTGTTTGTTGTACATATTGAAATGCTCTCTGAAGAGAATTTGTGATATTTGGCTATACAAATAAAATTGAATTGAATTTATTCAAAAGACAACTTTTGTGGTGATAAACAAACCAAACAGGATTTAGATTATTATCAGAAGTTATTAGAGGAAGATCTTTTCTGCAAAAGTTGACCTCAGCGGGCCTCGACTCCACGACTCATTGACTTCAGCTCCTCGATGTACGAACGTTGCAACCAATCTCTTCTTCACTTCCCTGGAGTCACCGCAGTGTCTCCAGATGAAACTGCTACAGCAGTGTGCATCAAACCTACCCTGCAGGACGGACCCATGGGAGAGTAGATCTTTGATGATGTCATCGTGTAGCATCCTGACCCTCCGTCTCTCAGCGGCCACGCTGTACTCCACCTGCTCTTTCTCAGTGTGAGGTACAATGGGCTTCAAGATCACCTGTGATAGAGGTCAGTAAATGTGTCTCCTTAGTGTCAGGAAGCCTTAAACAATACCTACACACACACACACACACACACACACAGATGCGGACTGATCAATTTCAACATCGCCCAAGCCTATCACACACCTTCTTAAAAAGCCAGAAGGGTCATTAAAAAATGATTTTCACACAGCACACGCCTTACCTTTTGTCCTGTGTTTGTGCGCTGGGTAACAAAGGTGGCATAGGCGTGACAAACCCTCCAGTGCCGATCCAGGAACAGGTCCTCACAGCTCACCTGTACCCCCACCTGGGGGGTGTAGAAATATGCTAACGGTATTTACAGGCATTAAACATATAAGTATTATGTGTGTGCTCATTTGCAATAGTGTTGCGTGTGTCATAGAGCAAAGGTTTGAATCTCCGGGTGAGGCACTCACGCGCTTCCCGTACAAAGAAGACGCTCTGACACACAGGTGGTTTAGCTTAAACTCGTAACTAGATGTGTTGTGAAGCGGGTTAGTCCGTGCGATATTATGTAGCAACAACAGGTGGAAAGCAGGAACAGCATCTTCTCTGTCCATGAGAACTGGAGGACTCCCACACACAGTGGCCCCAACCCTGGCGTGTGTGTGTGTGAAGATAACTCGTCCCTGTGCAGGACGAGGTCAACTCCTCATGAGAATGAATAAAGAAACAGGGAAATGATAGAATGG